>OZ038494.1:42406652-42786652 GCA_964036315.1 Acanthosepion esculentum
GGTGATAATAATGGTTTTAGTGATACAAGTCTTACTAATTAACCCATAGTTCGGAGAAGAGGTGGATCCATACATTTCACAAGGATATTTTCTGTAAATGAATGTAACAAACCCAAATGAATTGGAACTTGGCTTTCCAATTAACAATTCTGAGCCTTTATCATTACACCATCTGCACATCAACTCTTAAGGAATCTGGTATTCCCAAGTTGACACCCATGTAGGGTTCAATGTTGTTTAGCTAAAAGGATCATATGGGAACTGGTATTTCAACATGATGTGCCTGTAAGCTGTAAACCATGAAACAATGTACAGATAAAGCATGTACAAGAGGTATAAAACCCCTATATTTCTGGGTGATGTAGTGATATAATTACAGGGTGTGATGGATAAATTGTCGTCTAATTATGCAAAAATGAAAATAACACTAACATCTTATTTTAACAGTACCAAAATTTACCAAAATGACACCAAAATATCTTGAATTGCTAAAGAGTAAATTTATTCAATAAAATTTCCATTGGCTTCAACCACGGCCTCCAGGCGGCTTTGGAATCTCTTGTATCTCTTCTGGATGGTCTCCTTCTTTGCGTTGATGAACACTGACATAATCCTTGCCTTCAGTTCATCTTTGGTGTTACAAGGAGTTTTGTTGGTCTCTTGCTCAACAGCACCACATATATAATAATCAAGGGTGTTGCAGTCTGGGGAGTTAGGTAACCAGATGTAAGGGATTATGTGGTTGCAGAAAGAGTCTGACAGCCAAGACTGTGTTCTCCTACTTGTGTGGCATTGTGAAGAATCCTGTTGCCAGACATAGGATCTTCCAGCAACTACCCTCTTTAACTAGGGCAGAACTACCTCCTCAAGGCACTTGATGTAGGCCTCCATGTTGAGTCTGATGTCCTGTGGGATGATGAATGGAGGTATATCATCCCCATCACTAGTGATCACTCCAAATACCATCGTAATCACCATTAGACTCATCCAACTCTTTCCAAATTATCTACCCAATCACTCTAAAATGTTTATTTTGGTTCTTCTGGCATGAATGCCAAACAGTACAGCATGCCACTTCCAAATTTCTGGTGGAGTGAATTGCATCATGGTGCTCTTTTTCTTATAGATGGTGCCCGACTGACCCTACTATACTGTGCAGTCAAAAAAATCAAAAACAAACAATGTGCATGCACAAAATTAAAAATATAAAATGACAATTTACCCATCGCACCCTGTACATGTTAAAAGTTTGGTGATTTACATACCAGAAGAGGACAATATAAAAGGCTTACATGAAGTACTAATAGCATTACTAATCTAGGTCATTCTAGAAGGCATACTAAGTGATTTGTGAATACCATTGAATGCACTTTAACACATCAGAACAATTACTTTGTTATTTATTTATTTTTGTTCTCTCAGATGTAAGTAGTTGAGTGTAATGAAGTAATTTTTTAATTGATAATGTAAATTAGACATCTACAGGTTCACTAATCTGCATCAGATGGCTATTTTGGAAGACATTAACTCGACAAAGTACTTTACCACTACCCCTCCATCGAAATTAAAAACAATGTTTACATCTCTAATGTCTTGTAGTGTGCATAATCATTTTAATTTTCTTCTTTACCTTGTTTTTTGGTCTTTGAATTTACAGAACTTTCTCTGAGTGACATCTCTTCCCCGGTCTCAGACATTCCAGAGTGCCAGGTGCAATAAAAAAAAGTCCTGGCTTAAAATTATAAAAACAAGCTATTAATGCATTCAAAGATCTTGTAAAAAAATGTATATTCAAAATATAAATTCACTTAAAATACTCCCCCAAAAAAGAACAAAACAAAGCTTTCAAAGAACGTCTAGTCTTATCTTCTGAACTTTTTTCGGTATAGATTTATGTTTGACTATTCCAAGAAGTGCTTAGATTTTGTTTTGCTTTGAGGAAGAATGGGTGGGGAGGAAGAAAATAAAAGAAATATTTTTTAAAAAGATATAAAAGATGAAACTTACTCTTAGGAAATAAAATTTAAGAGAAATCGATTTTTGGCTGTGTTTTGAGAAACCAGAATTTAACCAATTGACTGCTGCTAGCAAATCATTTTTACATCTTAATATATTGTTGTACACCTAAGTATATATATATATATATATATATATATATATATATATATATATATATATATATATATATATATGTGTGTGTGTGTGCGTGTGTATGTATGTATGTCTCTGAAAATCATGGGTATGATTACATATTACACACATATACTCAGACTCTGCTTCATGTACATTTATATGTACATGTACATCTATATAAATATACATAGATAGGAACAGACTAAGATAGCTATATGTGTTACTTGCATCATCACTGTTATAGAACATGAAATAATCTTGTGACTTCAAGCAAACACATAACAGGATGATATTCACAAAGTCGAGGCAAAAATTTGGAATCTTAACTGGAGTTGTAATAACAAATACCTTCGAAAAATATATATATATATGTTTTAATCATTTTTCATAATGCCACTATGATTCAAGGGGATATGGAAAATGAATGAAGATGAGAAAACATTAGTAGAGAGAAATGACAATAAAGAGAATACAGGAAGACAAAAGATAGCAGTTGACGTTGCATTTAAACTTTTAAAGATTTTATGTGACAGGAAAGCAAAAAAACAGAAGAGAGATACATATGCAGGAAGTGTGAGAAAAGAAACTATTAGATTTTAACTTCTTAATACATCGAGCTCTTTTAACAGTAAAACAATGAGAACTAGTTGCCAGTCTAGTACTACATCTAAATTCATGTGATCAAGGTACCAAGGAGTAAAGCACATCAGAACAATTGCCATGGAAATATTTATATAAAAGTCAGAGGAAAGCAACATCATGGTGATTGGAAAGTGACTGAAATTGAGATGCCAGGTCAGGGCCAATAATATTGAAGTCTCTATTTTGATTTTACTGTACTATTTTTGGATTCTCGTCTAATATCTACTTAGCACAACACTCCTGTTAAAAAGGCTCTGTGCTGTATTTGCAAATATTGGACATTCTGTTTAATACCCTAATTCTGAACATTGTAAATCCTTTTTTTCTAGACTATTTTTGGATTCTTGTTTCATGCATTCATGGGAACCCACTCCTGTTAAAAAGACCTTGTGTCATATTGAGAAAAAGTGGATATTTTGTTAGATATTCTTATTTTAGATATTTTTCAAAATATTTCTGAGATATTATAATATTGAAAAATAATAATGGTCAAGTTCCTAAATGCCATCTATATCCAGATAATTAATCAATAAGTTGTTTATTTAAAATCATTTATTTTTTATGACATTTACCGTTATGATAAAAATTAACACACCATTAAATTTAATTTCTACTGAAAATAGTCTCATAATAAACTTTTCTAATGTTTAATTCCATATCCATTCAAGCCAAGCAATATAACAAATTTACAAATAAATAAGATAAAAAAAGCAATAATCAGCAAATACCTTTTATAAATTTTTTAGCTTTATATATTTTGCAGGAATTTTTGAAGCAATGAATTTGAAATGACTGAACTGACAATAGAAAATTTGATTTTTTTTTACCAGTAAGCAATAAAATCTCATCATAAATATCTTTGAATTTGCTACTTATGGATTTGAAAAATATAGACATTTGTGATAAAATCTGACATGCAAGAGAAAATGATTCACTTGTTCTTTCTCATTCTCTCTGCATATATATGTGTGTGTGTTTGTGTGTGTGTGTGAATTGAATTAACTTTTTCAAGTATAAAAAAGTGGTGGCTTTTATTACAAATTTGAATTATTCTCCTTTTGATTTTATTACTTGCGTGAAGTGACATCCTTCCCAGATGTGAGATGTTCAATTCAATATCTTTATCTAATGCGTAAACACTATTTTTGTATATCAGGTTTCAATGTTCATGGAGGTAAATCAATAAGTCTGTCGCCTAATGCTGAACAAAGTATTTATTTTAAAACAAATATTTATTTTTCAATATAATTTCATTTTTTGTTAATACACTAAATTCAGAGGTGAATATAAATCATACAGAGTAAACATTATACAATAAAAGTTTCAGATCATAATACAGCCAATAGCTATAGATTTGATGCCATTTCTTGTGTATACATGTATAAGAAGAGGAAATATATTAAAAAAAAGATTCATTTCTCTGCTCTTTCTTTTCTTTTTTTTTCTTCTTAATTCTTGCTTCTGCTTTATTGCCTGAGATTATCAGGGATCGAAATATATTCTTGCTTCTTGTTGGAATTTTTACCTTTCTTTCAAAAAATCTAGGACATAAATGTTCCTAAAAAAATAGGTTTATTTATACTGTTTAGGCAGAATAAAATTGATATGCAAATGCCAGGAAATCTTAGCCGATAGCAGAGTATGATGCCATGAATTTAGATTTTGTAACATTAATTGTACACATTTAGAGATTTCTCGATCTCTTGCAGATTCAATACTTTTCTTTAAAGAGTACTCTTCAATGTTTATAGCAGAAATGACCTAACTGTATGATTAGTATCATTATGTTTTCCATAAAGGACACATTCAGTATTCCTTCACCAAACAGTGTTAATCTTGATTGAAATTTATAAAAACATTTTCTTAAAACAGTTTTGTAGAAAAATAGGTTTCTCAATTCCACTAACTGCTGCAGCTTTTCATAGTGATGATGGGAGTTTCCCTGCTAAACTTTTATTTAAGATAGTGTGGACAATGTTTTGCTTGCATCATGATTTCCCCATCTAGTTCCATATGCTATCCATTTTTGTTGTTGCTGCTGCTGGATACCTTCAAATGATATAGCTTTTGTTATTTAAAGCTCTTGGTTTGTGATTCTTAATGCTCGTCTATTATGTCTGATGAAGGGTTGTCTTCTGTAAAACCCAGAGGATCCATTTGCTTTTAATCATTGATATCAGAAAACTGTTTTATATAGATTATAGTTTGGACATTTCTGAACAAGTCGGACACCATGAATGACATCTAGATCTGATGTGGGTGTTTAAGAACATGACTTAAAATTTTAGGTTAATAATTTGGTTTATTCACATCTTGCAATATTCAACAAAACTACCCTTAGTACAACCACTCCTGTGCTTAGTGTTTTTATCTCATACTAAATATACTGATATATTGATTTATATACAGAATTACTTGAAGTGTTAAGAATTTATTAATTCTACATTCTTTATTTTTATGATGAATTCAAAGAATGTGCCCAAACTATTCCCTTACCAATTCCAGATCATAGTTTCTGTTTTGAAAAGGTTCACCTTATGTCTTGATTCTTGGAACATTTAAAAACCATAACAGGTTTACATTACAGATAATGGTGATACATAGATTATGGAAAAAGAAAGTTTTTTTTATTTATTTTGGTCAGTTTTAGATTATGTTGGGAATGCACAGGAAATAAATTCTGTGAACTGCGTTCAAATTCTGATTCGTCTGTGATGTAATGGAATAACCTGTCACCTCCATGAGTGACTACACTATAGGTAGTAACTACCTATAAGTATCTGTAAGTCAACGGACTACAGAGACTACCTGGGATCTGTTGAGTACGACTCAGACTTATGCAAGAACTACCAACCTTCCAATAGTAGCACTCACTGACTTGTGATGACCTTGTGCATAACTGTTACCTTTATTCTTATTGTACTGGTTTTTTTACAATAAATCTTTACTTATTTTATCCACCTTGTTTTTCAAGTATATATTCCTATTAGCATGGAATATAACAGTCTGTTATGTTCATTTTAACACAAATTCCCTGAGGAAAGGCATGAATCTATCACTTCTGCTCCCAGCTATGGGTTACATAGCCGGGTAGACTAAACTTTTTTGTGTTGGGTGGCAGCCAGTGTAGGACAACACTGAATTCAAAACCATGAAGAAAGCAATAAAAATCACTCCACTACTTTGCTCATTTCCCAGATAATGATGAAATGGAATATGTGGAAAGCTGAAGGAGAGCTGAAGAGACATGAAAAGAAAGAAAAATATTTGCTTTGTTTTGTAATTAGATCATAATTTCTATGGCATGTTGAAACCTAAATTGTTTTGTATGAATTGATGATGTTGTAACAAAGTCAACTTATGTAAATGTTAAACAAAATATATAAGTAAGAGTTTGTCGACGCAAACAAGCTTTGCAATTCATCAGCTAAGATTTAATAGAGAATCAGAATACCAGAAGGCAACAGGAAACCACTCCATTATCTTTCCAAAGATGCCATGGCATTTCACAGATAATAAAGAAATAGAATCTGAAGAGGGTCAAGATCAATTATGTCCTAAAGTGACATGGCATTTAAAGAAAAATACTTGCTTTGTTTTGCAATTAGATTCTAATTTCTTTAACGCATCAAAGCCTGAATTGTTTATATGAATTAGTGAAGTCGTTACAATGTTGAACCAAATAAACAAGTAAAATTCTGTGGTAGTCAACAATCTCTATGATTTATCAGCTAATATTTAAAAGAGAATGCGTGAACATATTGGAATAATGAATTGCTGTAATAAAAAGTATGAAACAAAACAAAAGGGATTTTATTGGAACTGTTCAGTGTCCAGTCAGAGACAGAACAAAAAATAATTGCACATATGTTGTAGTATTTTTTAAAAATTTTATTTGTTGAATGTTATCAGTGCTCAACTGGAGCACAATGTCAATAGTTATTTGAGTAGATTTTGGATCTCTGAAGATTTGGTAAAACATTTGAAAAGACAGTATTTACATTAGTCGGACTATTGTCCTCATCTTTGTCACCATATTTGACACAATGTTTCGGCCGTTGTACGCTCCGGCCGTTGTACGCTCCGGCCTTCTTCAGGTGGTTGGAATTTCAAACTGAACCCTTTATTTCGATCACTGGGGTAAACTGTTCTAGTTCCACGAGCCAAGGACACATGGCACAGTGGATAAAGGCGTTGGTTAGAACCAGTGACAGACCCAAAGAGTGTGAGTTCAATACCCGGTTAAGGCAGTGGAGAACTTTCAGAGGGAAAATTAGCAGGAGATAACTGATAACTGGCATCCATCAAACATGGCATGTGGAACTAGAACAGTCTACCCCAGTGATCGAAATAAAGGGTTCAGTTCGAAATTCCAACCACCTGAAGAAGGCCGGAGCGTACAACGGCCGAAACGTTGTGACAAATATGGCGACAAAGATGAGGACAATAGTCCGACTAATGTAAATACTGTACATAATACCTCATCTCAGAAATATAGACAGACTCATTTGAAAAGACATTAACATTCAAGTCATGCGTTACATATTCATTCATCTCTATACTTTTTTAATCATTTTCAAGGCGATATTGCCACTAAGATGCAAAGGGTTACTGAGATGTCTTCTACTGAGGAAAAAATATTTAAAATTTCAGAGCTTAAGCAGAGACATAAAGAGTATAAAGTTGAAATAATAGAGTTTAAAAAGAAGCAGAAACATGAAAGAAGAATATGTTGTATATTTCTCCAACATTGGTTTGTTGGAATTAATTTATTTTTTGAAAATCCGATACAGTATGAAAGACTTGACGTCAACTTTGAGTATTTAAAGTGTTATCTTCTCTCAATGTTATTTTGCAGTGATAGATTTGAAAATTCCTCTCATTTTTCTCACTGGATATTTACTTATCCTATTTAAACCTGTATATAATAGTATTAAACCTGTATATAATATTCTAATAGAAACATCTGTGAAAATTTCATGGTTTTCGAATTTAAATTTCTGATGAATCTTGATTCTTAAGGTAATGATTGTATAAGCTGATGATGAGTTCTACGACAATAAAATATTGGTAGAAATTCCCATATCGCATCATTAAATATTTTAGCTTAACAACTTTAACAAAATATTGCAATAACAACAAAAAATATAAATGCTGGTCATTATTTTAAGAAATAAGGGGATACAAATGAAACAATTTGAAATTTACAAGTTTTTTCTTTTCACTGAAACACTTCTGCCATCCCTCCTTTCTTTCATTTTCTCACTGAAACCAAGTAACATTTATGATATGTCCTTTCTGTCTTTCCACACAATCAAAACAGAATAGTCCTCTATTTATTAGGTATTGGCAAGCCATAAAGGTCGTGCTAAATAAAGGATGGCCAAGAAGAATTATAAGATATTTTTTTAGCACATTTCAAAACTCACAGATTTTCAACATGACATAAATATTTTGATTTTCTCCTAAATCTAATTATTAACATCTCTTTCGGATTCATGGCAGATGATGTGCTTTTTCTTTGTTGACTCTATTTATTAACCTTTGATAGAATATTATGGTCAGAATCTACAGTAACTTCCACTGGCCTAAATAACACCAAGTATCTTTGATGTCAGTTTCAGCAAACATTCTCTTACATTAACATATTAAGCATCTTCATTATATGTTACTGTGTGATTTTATTTTAGCAACTGTAAAGCTAAGTAAACACGTCTTGATATGTCTTTTAGTTTTAATTACTTTTATCTACTTTCTAACAAATGAAAATTAAGTGATTTAATAACTAAATCTTCCTTTCAAATCCATTGTTTAATTTTTCAGTTCAGTTATTGGTAAATATATAAAACAATTTCAGAGATTCTTATTCTGAAATGTTTCTCTGATCAAAAAGCATCATCTGAAAATGAAATACATTGTTATACAAATGATTTGATTAGTCATACAAATGAAGGATTTTTTTTTTATTATCAGTGTAGATTTAATAAAAATATTTTGAGATAAAATTCATTTTTCTGATGACACTGTTTGTCATAGGAAAAATGGATTTGATCAGCAAAACGTGTCAGTTTTCCAAATTGTTTCATATATTTGCCATTGCATTTGCTACTAAATTTAAATCGTTCAATCATTCTTACAAAGTCATGCAACAATAAAAAGTGTTTGATATGATACTCTCAAGTATTGGTAAACTGTAGCCGCATGCCATGACCTTTTATTTTTTCATGAAAACTAATATTGTCACTGTCAGTCTTCTTTATATGAAACCCTCTTGAAGCAATGAAAACTACAAAAAATACAAGTGTTCATGCATTAAATGATTGATGCAATGATTTTGAGTTTAGATTTATCCATATCCATAATAAAGGAACTTAAACACAACTTATTTTATATCATTGTTACAGTCAACTATAGAGGCTTGTGCATATAGTATAGTAGTTAATTGCACCGAATGGAATAAGCATGCCCAGTTCAAATTCTATTCAAGGTCATGTCTTAATTTTGCAGGTATACCCTTGGAAAAGGTATAAATCCATCTCTTTTCTTCCTAGGTACGGGTTAAATAGCATGGTAAACTAGGATCTCTAGCTTTGGTTAATAACCAGAAGAAGCACAACTCTGAATTCAAACCACCCTATAAAAACCTACTTGTTATAGAAACTACAGCAGCAAATATTAGCACGTTGTGGCTGTGGTGCTATACTCCACAGAGAATGGTAATTTTAATGGTAATATTAACTATTTCCCTGCAAGCAAACATTTGGCATTTATTGACCAAGTAGCCATTATTACTCTTGTCTATAATTTATAAAATCTTTCTCTTAAAAGATTCTTCATGAAAATACATTTCTCAAGTCCAGTAGGTGTTATTGCTCTTTCCAGTATTGATGGGGGGTTTCCTTCTTAATTTGTTATTTAATGTAATGTGGAATGTTAACATCTTGATTATGTCATTATTTTCTCTTCAAGTTTCATGTGCTATCCATTTTAATTGTTGCTGCTGTTGATTGTCTTCAAGTATTATTTAGTACAGTTCTTTGTGATTCTGTAGCATTAGTCCACAATGTTCAAAGAAGGATGCTCTTTGCCAAATCTAATAGTATTAAGGTGAATGAGGAGTTTAAGTTTTTCCTCTATTGAAGTTGGTGTTATTTCTAAAATGTATGTAAACATTATATAATATTAATGGTTTCCAGAAAACATTTTGTTGGCAATATATCTAAGCAATGTAGCTGGGATTTCATAATTTGTGTTAATAAAAATGTAAAGAGATTTGAGTGTCTCAAGAAGTAAGATGTAATGGAAGAATGATTTTCTACATTATGATAGCCCAAGTTAAAGTAAAATATTTGAGAAAGTTATCTAAAAGTTTCGTCAGTATAATTTAAAAATAAAAAAATTTAATTTACATCTCCATAGAAAACGAGACTGTCCTTGTGACTAAGCAAGAAAGTAGATTGGGGAAAGGCAATGTAGCATCAGTTGGAGATGATACTTTAAAAGATCAAAGAACTACTTATTATAATCCTTTATTTTGATTGTTTGTCGCAACTTTCATATTTTTTGTCTTCAGCATCTCATGACTAATAAGAAATTTCTGCACATTTGTGCAAGAATAAAAATGTTTTTAGAGTGGAAAATTTTGATTTCATGGAAATTTAAATTTTTAAATAAAAGATAGTTATTCTTTTCTTTAAGTAAAGCAGTACATTAAAAAACTGTTTCCTTTTTTTTAGTCCAACAAAATTTTGTTGTTTGGCATTCTAATCAGTTTTATATCATTGAAGTAAAATTATATCATTGATATAACAAAAATAAAGTCTTGTAGAGTTATCGTATTTTGAAGTTTTTGGTGTGTGTGTGTGTTTTTTTTTTATTTTTATTTTTTAATCAATTCACCTCAAGCAAGGCAATAATGCCACTAAGACTCATGGGGCTACTGGAACTGAAATAGAATGAAAAGACATTAGAAGGAAGCAGAAATCCAATCCTAAACAGAAAACAAGAGAAAAGACTAGGGAGGAGTTTGAACTGGACACTAGGCAAAAGTATCTACTTCTATTGAGAAAAAAAAATTAATAAATAATAAATGAAATTTAGTTTAGGTGGAGACCTTAAAAGTATAGAGTTTAAGTGGAATTTAGAAGGGACTGGAAACCTAATCCTAAACAGGAAACAAGAGATAAAGCTTTACTCTTGTTTAAAAAACTGGGGTGGAGTGTGAAACAGATGATAGGTGAATCTAACTACTCCAATGAAAGTATAATGGAATAAGGAAAACATTTAACATCATAGATATTACCACACAGAAATAAATTCAAAGCGTACCATTTAGTTTGACACAAAAATAAAAAATGATTAATATTTAGAAAAATACAATAATGTTATTTGCCAAAGAGGTTAATGTAAAAGGCTTTTTGTTTTGTTTTAAGCATTTCAATGTTTACAAATGACTTAGATATTCTGCAAAAGAAAAGTTATTATTAATTCATGCTTTTTTTCTTTCTTTTATACAAAGTTCAATGAATTAGAAGGGGAAAGTTGCAAGCAATTAAATTTCTTACAATATACAGGAAGCAAACTTTTAGGCAGGTCATCCAGCATTCAGATTTTGAAAGATCAAGAAATCTTATAGTAATATGTGTGTGAACATATTTAAAGTTGGGTGTGTATGAGTCAAAGCTTATGGCTGTTTTGGCTGATGATTGAAGAATTCATTTTCTATTTAAAGAAAATCATTTGCTCAAACCTGCTGACTTGAAAGCAAAATTTTTTAAACTTGCAATTGGTTCATAATTGTTAATATTTTCTTGAAAATTATTTTTATATCTTATGTGTGGATCCACTAGCACAGAGACAAGTTTTTCATACTTGTATTAACCTTGTTGAAGTGGAAATATTCATGAGGGATCTTATATGGGTCATTGCCATCTAATCGTCGGTTAGTTTTACTGATTAACAGTTTTGAGCAGAAAATAAAAAAGTTTCAACAAAATCAGTAAAGAATGCAAAGATTAAATTTAAAAGTGGAAAAGGTATTTTCAGATATAATGTTTAGCAAAGAAGTATTCATAAGCAATAAAAATAAAACAAATTAAACCAGTGGAATGAAGAAATGAAAATGTTACTCTTTTGTTAGAAAGTCATTGAGGTTTTTTCTTTGTCATATTAACTTGAGGACAAATATATTCAAGCATGACATATAGAATATAAAAAAAGAAAATTGCATGAAAAACCTGCAGAAAATAAAAAAGACAATGTTAATAAATGTCATCAATCACAAAACTTACCAGAAAAATAAATAAAAAATGAATAGCAACCTTAAAACAATTTGATTGATTTATTTGTATTCTAATGGATTTTTTGCAGGTTATATAAAATCAGAAAATATTTTTTTACATTGTAAGAATTTTTTGGAGATGATAATGATTTACTGATACAAGTGCAACTAATTAATCCATAGCTTGGAAAGAAGAGACGAATTCATGCCTTTCCCAAGGATATTTGCATTTAAGTGAATATAATGGACACAACTGGAATTAGAACTCATCTTTCCAATTTTCAATTCTGAGTTGCTATCCATTACACCACCTGCACATCGAAGCTGACAGCACCAATATCCTCAAGCTGTCACACATCTAGCTAATGGCCACGCAGTGATCATAAGGAACCAATATTTCAATATGATATGGCCATACACCTAAAACAATTTGAGAAGAAAATGATAGACATTTTGAATGTAGTGAGCATTTCTGTTTAAATGGTAGAATAAGTTTTTCCTAGAAAAAATAAACCAAGTTGACAAGGATCAGACTTCTAATAAATTGTTGGTTCTTTAAAGTCTGAAGCTGAGGGCAAAAATGAACATGTTTTATTGTTTCTGAAATCACAAATAGAAATAGTTTACTTATACTTATTCTAGAATAATATTAGTATAATACAAGACCAAATGGATGTGCAAAGATGTGGTTGTACATCTCTTAAGAGCTCCATTGCCTTGCAAACCAACATTTTTAATCCAAACGTTTTACCCATTTGCATTTAAACTTATTATCTATATGGAAATACAAACTTGCTCAGCTTGTAAAATGAGGTTTTAATGTGTTGGCTTCAATTCATATAAGAATAACTATTAAAAAACTCCCCTACCCAAATTCATAGACAAATTGTACAGATGCATGCTGGGATTTCTTCCTAACTAATTAAATAGACCACTTCTTGGTCATATTTTTTTTACTTCTTGTCTTGAAGTCAGAACACTGTCTGTACTCCATTTTTGTCTTAACACCATATTCTTACTTTGTGAACTTTTTACCCCATTACTATTGCTTTCCCTACTTCTGTCTTGCATATATTTTTTGCTTCATATTATTATTTTCTCTGCTATTTTCATTCTTTTGTTATTGTTTATTGAAAACTTTGTCAATTTTATTTATTGGGCATTCTGCCAAATTCATTTAATCAAGGCCAATTACTTTACATAATGGCAGTTCCATATGTAAAATAATTTTTAAAGATCCTAATCCTGTATCTTACATAGAAGAAAATTATATAATAATAATGAACACTGGATTTGAATTGTTCAATATTAAGAGACGATGGGAAAGCCTCTTGCTAGGTTATGAAATAACATTTTGTAAAAGACTTGCATGTTTGAATGTCAGGTTTTGAATTAACTTTTTCTATTAACAATTAAAACTGAAAAAAGCCTTAATTTTTCTGTGAAAGCTGAGGAGTAGTTTGGATATTAAACAATCTTATTATAAAAAGTATGTCTTGTAGAATTATTCTTTGAAATAGCCAGTGTTTGATATCATTTGGAGATGATAATGTAGATCTACTGCATGTTGCATATTTTTAATGTTTCTTTTAATACTGTTAAAAAAAACTATTATAAACTTAGAAAAACTCTTTTTAAATATTTATATCATTTTAATTAACTTAAAAAATTTCATAATTTCCTTTCAAAATATCTAGGTTATTTGCTTATTTATAGAATTAAAAAGTATCCAAGATAAAATCATATCCTGAAAGTTTATTATATCAGCACACATTAAATCTACACACAAATCCAATCAGGAAAAGCCCATAGAAATTATAATTATTGGGATATTTTCTTCTTTTTAAGGCTATGCCTTTTCAATTCAGTTTTGAGATGTTTCACTTTGGAATAAATATTTTACTAAATTTAGTTAGTTTTATTATATTATAATGCCAGTTTCTCTGGCCTAAGAAGTTAGTTTAATTCCCATCAATAATACTGATTATATAAACAATCACAATGTCAGTAATTATATATGTGACCAATTGGGAATACCAGGTGATCTAAGCTGGGATTTCTCAGTGATGTAATGGATAATAGCTTGAAATTGTTAATCGGAGAGCTGAGTTCCAATTCCAGTGGGGTTTGTTATACTCAATTACACAAAAATACCCCTTGAAAAAAGTACGAATCAACCTTTTCTCCACTCAGATATGGGTTAATTAGTAATACTTGTATCACTAAACCATTGTTATCTCCAAACAAAAATAATTCTTACAATCTAAAAATATTTTCTAGCTTTAAGTAACCTGCAAAGGGTTGATAAGCCATAGAAAATGAATGAATCAAACAATGATGAATTGCTTCAATGTTCTTAATTAGCTGAAAATTCAACCTACAGATAGGATTTTAAGCTATTTTTTACAAAAGGCCCAAAACAACATGTATTTGAACTATATCTTTATTGAATCATACCTTATATTATACTTTATTCATTACCATCATGAAATGTTCAATCACATTTGATAAAAATATCTTGAGATTTTTCACAAAAGATTTGAAGTAACTATATTGTATGGAACGTCAGTTTTCCTACTGGATTTTTTGGTTTCTAGCTTTGAACATTTTGGGTAGATGTCAGTTAAAGGAAAAGACAAAGATATTCTTTAGCTCATCTGATGGACCTAAGTAAGGATCTAGTTTAGCATTATATTCACATTGTAAATCAAATATCTCACTAAAAACAGACAAATAATTCAAATTTTCAACAACTAATATACTAAAATCATGCTCCAGGGTCTAATTAACAACCACAGAAAATTTGAAGGTTTAAGCATCCTTGAGTTATGCAATGACAGACAGATGGTAAAAAAAGACATTTGGTGGATTATGGGAAGATCAATGAAAAAAAATGCATACAACGATGTTTGAAATGTCTATTATAATTTGTCTTGTTAATGTTTAATTCTCCTTCATCTTATGAAGTCTCTGTAAAGATATGGACCAAGGGCTTTTATCTATCCAAATTATAAATTAAACTCTAAATTCAGTATTATAATTAATTTTCAAAGTATAACATTTTGATTTGCTACCTTAAAAATATAAATTATAATGATATAGAAGAGATTCCAGATAAAATGGGTCCCATCGGTTTCATATATATTCTTTGTTTAATCATACTCATAAAATATAATTTTGTTTTAAGAAATTTGGTTTCTGCTGTTTAGGAAGAAAAGAACAAGCAAGAAATCAGTATGTCGAAAGACAGAATACTCATGAAAAATGAACAAAAGATAATTTTACCTTACATAATAGTTGTATAAAAGATACATATGATGTTAAAATGATGCATGTCAATGGATAAGTTAGCAAGGAGATGGATAAATCTATTTGTGCATGCAGTAATAAAAGTAAGAAGTGGCAAAATCATTGATTGTCAGTTTTCTTGTTCCTTAAATTATGATGTGGCATATCATACACGTGGAGTCATTTTTGTGCTACTGTTTTTATAACTTGACTTATTTATTTGTAAATTACATCAAGAAACCAGAGGATACACAATGCATAAATCATTCTGCATATAACAGTAAAGTATACACTATTATAGTGTTGGTAGAAGATACCACATAATATACATTATAAGTGCTTTAACCTTGCATCGGAAGAGTTAACAAGAATACAAAATGATATGCTATGAAGAAATGAAGAATTCTAATCATGATACACTCAGCTGATCATGACTGGATTCTTGACAGCATCTTTTGAACTAACAAGGGAATGCATCATATGTGGGATGGGCAAAAGGGAAGAAATGAGGGAAGCACTCTAATTTGGTAAGTGAGATGAGAAAGGGGAGCAGGAGCAGGCTTGATGATTGAACTGTACAGACTTTTACAAAGGTAGGCAGACAGATAAAATTGAGATGAGTCCTTATCTTTCTTGAAAAACAGAAACATTTATGGGTTTATATGTAAGGGTATCTCAGACGAAATATTTCATGCACAAATTTATACATAAATCTAAATATAAAGTTAAAACACATACAGACAATCTCATCTCTCCACACAACCCTTCTCTCTCTACAGCACAGACCAACACAACAGCCACACACAAAAATGTTGACAAATACTTAAATTTGACACAAGAATACTATACCACATGGCAGATTTAGTCTAAAAATATTGGTTACCAGGAGAGGAAGGGGGCCTACCATCATTTAATCTTCATAATGAATAAATAAAAAATTTTAAATATACATATGGAAAAAAAAGGTATAATTAAAATTTTTGTAGAGAAAATATTTATTACATGTACTCTACATATTACATAATCATTCATATCTATTCTATAATATAAAATACAATGTCATTTTATATATGCATTGGTCAAACAACCTGAACTCTCCTTTTTAGTAAGGAGATACTCCATTGTTCTAGGAACAGGAGTTATTGCTACATGCCAATAAATGAGAATTTCTTGTGTTACCATAACAGAACATAATAGTAATAAGGAAAGATGAGGCTGCTAATACACAGTTTTTTTATTTTTTGTTATGGTTTGGCTTTCTTTGAATATTTTAATTTTAACGGTTTATTTAGCAGAATTATTTTTTGCATATGAAATAGATTTAATTGCATAAATAATAATTCTAAATTACTCATACAGAAAATATAATCTGTATAATTTTTCAAATATTTCCATTCTCAAAAGAATTACTAATTTTCCAAGACAACATAGATGACTATAAAAATGTTATTTAAAATATATAACACAAACTAAACCATGACTACAATAATTTAATTACTAATTTGCAAAAAAAAAATCACTTTCCATTATTAGACATTAAATTTTGTCATTTTGCATCCTCCATAGCTTGCCTGACTTTTCAACCAACCTGATGAATTCATAGTATACATCTGACACTGACCCATTTGTTAACCACCATACATTCTCTCATCTTAGAATTGATGTTTAGAATTCAGTATAATATGAATACAATTTCCATTGCTTTATTTACTTTTGCATTTTGGTAATTTCAAAAGAAATTAATTTTGTAAAAATGACTATAATGTAAAATGCATATTGTTCTAACTGAGAAACATTTTTTCATGGTGCATCTGCACTTATTTCTTGAGTAATGAATTGTTCTTCCAGAATACTCAGCTTTGTGTGTGTGTGAGTGTGTGCAAAACAATTAAAGACCAAGCTTATTTTGGCACTTATTTTATTTACTGAAAAAATAAATTTATTTTTTATTCAACCATCACTCAGAAAAAGGGATAAAACACAGATGGCAAGTTTATAAAAGTAAGGAAAATAACCAATTTAAGATTAAAAGTGCTAAGTTACGATATCTAGAAATTATGGTAATTCCACTTCTCATTGCAAGAAGGAAGAAATCAAGATAACAGTTATTTGTGAGGGCAGCATGCTAGTTCTTCATATTTTTTATTTTATTAAAGAATTTTCGACATGATAAAGCAAAGTCAGCATTTTATTTGTTTTTTTTTCTACGATCTTCAATTAAATTTTACGTTTTGAACAAGTTCTAGATAAACTGAAACTTCCCCTCTCGATTGATTTATTTATTTTTTCTCCTTCTTAATCTGTCTTATTTTGTGGGAGTTTTAAGTATAATAAAACTATTACATCTTTTTTAATATATTTTACTTTCTTACAGAATGTTTGGTTAAGAATCTCTTGTTCCTCATCTTCATCTGCTATCTCCTTATCAATGGCCCTCTACTGTAGTTTAAAAATCTGAAATGGTAGAGCACATTTAAAATGCTGATTAAAATAAAAGAACTAGAAGCTGTTTCAAAATTCTATTTAAATTACTCAAATATGCACTATTTTTCATCTTTCTGTATTTTAAATTCTTTATATATATATATATATATATATATAAATTGTAAGAGGACCTTTTTGAATGTTGCTATCAAGCTGCCATAATAAAAGCCATCTATGGCCTATATTTTGCTTTTATGGTCCACAATATAAGGTGAAGCCAGTCACTTGTGATAAAAGAAAGCCATTTTTTCACTACTCTCTTCTTGATTCATTACTGAAGAAACCATTTTGCAGTCATAGAATAAAAATAATGTGAAAAAAAATAATTTGAAGGGAAAGCGACTGAAGCTGAGCTGGAAAAAACATGATTAGAATTTTGGAAAAATGTCCAAAAAGCACGGAAAAAGTACAGTAATGGAAATTTTCTTGATGATGAGAAGATAAAGATTTGAAGAAAATTTATTAAAATTTCAAAGGAAATCTGTTGAATGTGTTTTTAAACTTTTTTTATAAAATGTAGAAAATTAAAAAAGAATTATTTTTAAAAATTGCAAAAGAATAATGAGAACAAAAATTTAGAAAGTCTACCAATTCCTAAAGAAAATTTCAAAAAAGAAAGAATTAAATCATACTTAAAGGAAACCCAACTAAAATGGTCTTTAATAAAATAAGAAAAATTTACATCACTGTTTAATATAATAAATGTGTTTTAATGTAAGTGCTTGCTTATTGAAGTAAATTTTTTATTACTGATGCATTATTTTATACAATCATTAAATTGTTGAAGAAGAATTTTGTAATTTAAATAGGAGTTATTTTGCTATTTTCAATATGGTTTAAAAACTTAAGCTCCTAAAAAGTATAAAAAGCATATATTCTGAAGTAATGTATAGAAACATGGGATTCATAAAATATATGTGTTTTGAAGCCTTAATATTTCAAATAAGTGCTTATTTTTCATTTTATAGAGTTATTAAAATATTTTACTTGAGTAAAAGTCATAACCATTTTAGCATGACACCTGGGAACTACAAACATTTTATAAGTATTAATTTGTTACATGTTTAAAAAATGATATTTTTATTTTTTATATTTAAAACAAAATGCTTCTTTTCTTGTTTTGATGTTTACAGGATTATTTTGCAAGAGTTAAAAGCAAGTGATTACTCTCAAGAGACAAGTAATATTAATATTTCAGTCATAAACAACCTGTTGAAAAACCAAGTAATTTGTATCGGTCTAAAAAGAAGAAAGTAATTCCAGTGAACATCATTGGCATTGGATACTGACTTTTTTCTCATATTTTTTAGCCAGCATCTTAAATAAAAATTACTTATTTTTCAAAATATTGTTTTATTAAAGTTTACTTTTAAAATAATTGTTTTACCCTGAATAACATTTACTCTATTTTACACTGTACAACACTTCCTTTTTTAAATGTACACTGCTATTATATTTATACTTAAATACAAGACCAGATATTATATTTATACTTATATCATGTGTCTTATAACCCATTAGGATCCTTGAGGCTCAACATGTACTGTATCAACATTAACAGTCGTGTTTCTTGGACACGATAGCTTGATGGATCCCAACCCTATCCATGCTTGTTTGAATTCAGATTTTTCCTTCACCAACCAAAATCTATCCTGCTATTTACCCATAGCTGGGGGTGGGAAGAGATGGATTCATACCTTTCCTCAGGGCATTAGCACATAAGTAAATGTAATGAACTTGACTGGAATTCAAACTCAGCTCTCCAGTTCCTCAATCCAAGCTGCTATCCATTACTCCACCATGCCCACATATTCTTATATAGCAGAGATCAAATAACCAGAAGACTAGAATCTGACAAATTGATTGCTAGTAGATGAAAATTACTAGATTTGCAGAACTAATTAAAAATTTCATCTATGATGTGTTCGTTTTGCTATGTATTTCTGTCAGTTCTTATTTAAATGGATGGCCTGAGCTGGATTTTTTGCTTTCTTAGATTTATTTCATATTGTTGGTTTATTATTGAGAATGATTGCAAAATACTTTCCCCTTTCCCAGTTTATAGACGGAAGCACAGAAATGCATGCTGGGATTTCTTCCTAGCCAATAAAATAGGCTATTTCTCAGTTTCATATGACTCAGTCTTGCTCTATCTTACATTGAATCCAGAACGCTACATTTGCTTATCCAAATTTGCTCTTGTGTGTCAACCCCAATTCTTATTTTGTGAAATTTTTGCCATATTACTGTTGCTTTGCTTTAATAATTTGCCTTGCATATATTATTTGCTTGCTTTATATTAATTTTGATCTGTTCTTTTCTTTTTTCTTTTTTTTGTAATTGTTATTTGCAAATTTTGTCAAATCTGTTTGTTGGGCAGTCCTATCATTTATTTACATTTAACCATGGCCGCTGACTCTATACATATTTTCTATTGAAATTCTCTCTTCAGTAAAGTTCAGCATAGAAAGTTGCCAGGACACTATTTCTTAAAGTGGCATGGCTTGTCCACTTCATATTTCATTTCATAGGTTTTCAATGAAATACACCAATTGTTTCTGCCTGAGTTTCTTTCAGGAATTACCATTATTTACATTCAGACTGATGTCCATTTAGTCTAGTGGGTTAAAGCATTGATTTATGAATTTGGTGACATAGTAATTGTGATTTCAATCCCTGGGCTGGGTAGTATAGACTGAGACTGAATGGAAACTGTGCCAGCAATAATTGAGTAGTACTAAATAAGAACAACACAAGATATCAGTTGACATGAACAGAGGAACAAGAACAAAATCTACCTCCATAGATTCAGTTTGAAATTCACTGAAGTTAACTTTAACTGAAGATTCCTGGTGGATGCATCAGCTGAAGCATTGTGGTAATAACAACAAAGATTAGGATATTAGTCCAATTGTAATTAATATGAATAATAATAACTCCTCACATTGAGTGTCCATCATGAATTTTCCCAATATAAGAATAATTGCTTTAGGGAAGATTTTGTTGGAATTTTTTCGAATTTATTATTGGATTTTAAAAACTAATAATGTCTCCCAAATAAATGTAGACAAGAAATAAGAGAAAGCAGAAAAAGCAATTCATTCTTATTCTGAAATTTTAAGACTCGCCATTGTTTTCAAAAAATATAAATTCATCCATGCATTGAATAATGATAGTAAAGCTGGTCTGGTGCTTCTGCTATATGTTTAGAGATTTTTGGAAAAATGCAAAGAAACATTTTCAATGTTATCAGTCTTCATCTGGCATCTCATCTTCAGTCACTTTCCCATTACTGTGTCATTTTTATAAATATTTTCAAGGTAATTGTTTTTTCTTTTTTTATCATTTCGTCCCCAAGCAATAAAGTAATGCCAACAGTATGCAGGGGGTTTACATAAAGTAAAAGAAAAGGCTGAGAATAGGGATAATTGAGGAAACAACAAAAGATTAACAAGATTCAAGAAGATAGAATATGGCAATTGACATTGCATTTAAATTTTTGAAGATTGTAGTTATCAGAGAAGCAAGTAAATGGAAGGGAGTTCCACAGGTGTGATGTGCGAGAAAAGAAACTGACAGAGTAGAAGAGACAGTTGCATTTAGCTATTTCAACAGTAAAAGGGTGGGAGCAAGATGCTAATCTAGTAGCATGCTTAAGTTCATGTATTCAGGGCACCAAGATCATGAGCTTTCCTCTTTGGTACCTCAACTTTATGAATAAGTGCAGTACTAGATCGGCAGTTACAGTTGAAATGCTTAGATGCAACTGTATATTCTCTGTTAACAGTTTCTTCATTCGCACTTCTTTCTTGCAGAAACCTCTTCCAGCTTCTTGCTTCCTATTCAACTTTGATCTTCAAAAATGTCAATCGATGTCTTCTGTCTTCTTAATTCCTGTTCATTTATTGTTCTCTCTCTTTAATAATGTTTTTCTTTTTCTATAATTCTATCACACTTTCAGGAACATCTTTTGTCTTCATGTCTCAATTGTCTTACTGGAAGTGAAATGATTAAATAGAACAAACTATAGCATACATTAACATTCACTACAACTTGTTTTGTTACTTTTATTATTATATGTAAAGATACAAAACATCAGCAGCTGCACACCCTTTACTGACAAAACTGTTTAACATGGTTTTACCCAAACATCAGTTGGAAACATGACAGCTAAAAGATAACCGGTGGCCATAAATTCCAGTTCTAATCTCTAGTACTTCTTTAAGTATAATTCATTAGTTACTAAGTATATAAGTATAGTCACTCATATCATTTTGCATATATTATTTGTTTGAGTCACTTCTGTTGAATAAATGCCTTCTTCATATAAACTTGTGGTCATATTTAATTCCCACTCTATATTTGTGTTTCTTTGTTGTGGAGCCATTTAGCTAGGTCGGTACTGCAAAGTATCTCAGTAAATATAGTAGTGACACATAAGAAATTTCTGTCAGTGTCTTTATAGTAATTTAATCTAAGTTAATAGCAATTTCCTGTTGAAGTGACTCATTTACATATGAAGTCACAAAGATTATAAATAGCTACAGCTATTACCCATGAGGCATTTGAGTTCATACTACTTACTATGAGTAGGTAACACTATGCAACAATGGCATCACCGAAAGCGAACAAACCGATCGAACAATTATCACTTTATAATTATGAATATGTACAAGAGTGGTTGAGAATACGAGCAGCTAAAACTAAAACAAAAAATCTAAAGGATTCAAAATCAATTGGAGGAGAAAACCAGATAACTGATTTCTTGTTGGCAACTGCTGGTTGTGAGGCCATTATTAAATTATCAGCATTTGCACACTCACGACAGTTGGAGGAAATGACATTTGATGATATAAGTTAACTAATATTGAAAAACATAGTGCCCAAGAAAAAACTAGTGAAAGCAGAGAGAGAGAGAACTAAGTTTATGAAATATTTCTCAAAAAGTGAATGAGCCAGTTCTTGAATATTTTCTTAGTTTGAAACACACTGCTAAATATTGCAAATTTAAGAAACTGTGATTGAAAAAGTAGTCAATCGAAGTGGATTTGATCCACATGAAATTAGTAAATGGCCTTCAAAATGAGGAGTATCAGCAAATGACTCTAATACATTTACAATTGAAAAGGTTGTCACTAGAACAGTGTGTTGAATTTGTTCAGTAACAAGAATTGATTGGAAAATTTAATAGAACAAAAATTATGAATCTGGTAGAGGGAAGGAACACATACATGATAAAGAAAAAAGATAGAATAATGTGTACTTATTGTGGATATCTACATCAAAGCAAGAAACTAAAATGTCCGACATATAAAAAAAATGTGAAAGTATTTCAAAGTTAATCATTTTAAAGATATGTGTAAATTAAAAAAGAAAAAGGTCAAGATCTCCCATATCTAGACAATCTCTTAGGGAGAGGGAGGAAGATAGCGATGAGACAAGAGTTCCCAGAAGAAGTACCAGGGTAAATAAGTAGATAAAACTTCTTCAGTACAGACAGATGAGGTGACTCATTTACATATAAATAGCTATGGCTATTGCCCATGAGGCAGTTGAGTGCATACTACTTCCTGTGAGTAGATAAAACTACACCTATTTTTCCTAAAGTGTGCCAGCACAGCTACACAAAAATGTTATAACAATGCAGCAGTAAAAGCGTTAAAAGCAAAGCATGTCTAAATGTAAGATCATCATTAATATTCACAATTCAATGCTAAAATCACTTGTCATCTGTGTTTGTGCAAGCACATGTTGCTGATTATCTGTTTTTAACATTTGCCACATAGATATCAACAAAACTTTTAATATCCATGGACTTATTTTTGAAGAACATAAAAATAATCACATTTAATTTAATATTTACTCAATTAAGTTAATTAAATCAATAATATTAATTGAAATGAATATTAATTGAATCAAATTCATTATTTTTCAAAGTGCTAATTATTATCCTCACCCAGGTCATGCTGTTCTTCTCCAATTAAATTTCAAACATGCCTGACAATATCTCTATAAGAATTTGTTTTTGAAATTGTTTTCTTTTAATGATATGCCCCTTCAGGATATAGACTATCATGGCTCTCCTCAGATTCCTTTATTATCTCTGAATTGCCATGACCTCTTGGGAAAGATAGTAGTTTCTCGTTGCCTCTCCCCAAGTTTGGAATTCAGATTTTTCTTTCTCTTATAGTGGTTGCCACTCAAAGCTAAAAATCCCAGTCTATTCTGTTATTTGACATATGTCTGTGGTGGTTGAGAAGAGATGGCTGTATTCCTTACCCAAGGGTATTAGTGAGAATGTCGCTGACATGGTTGAGATTTGAACTCGGCTCTCCAATTTCAAATTCCATGTCTTGCTAACTGTTGGGGTGCACCCACCTTCTCAACCACAATAGACTGATCCTATTATTATAAATAGAACAGTAGTTCTAGAGACTGGAGGAGTGTAGCAGTGTAGTGCAGTGCAGAGTGAGACTTCTGTAGTGATCAGTTACACTTCCGTTTCTCGACCGGAAGATACCGTTGGACTTTATTACTATTACTTATTGTTACTACTAACCTACGTTCGTTCTACTACTAATCTCTCTGATGTAAATACCTCTCTGAATATATCAGTATTTTTCCCTACGACTGTGTTTGTTCGTTATTACCATATACTCACGTGGAAACACTCAACATCTCAACACTAACAAATAGTTTGAATTTAAAAATCCAAAAATTAATGTTTATATCTACAGTTACATAATAATTATAATTTTATATATGATTAATTCTTTCTTTTTTTTAATTTAGAAATAAAACGAACATGTCTACTCAATCCTGACTTGGCATCTCGACTTCTGTGCATTCTCACTGAAGTGACCTGACTCTCTTCTATCTTTTCTACAAATATTTTCATGGCAATTGTTTTGATGAGTATTCTTCCTTAGTGCCTTGACTACATGAATTCAAACATGCTTCTGGATTGTTAACTTGGTCTCACCGTTTAATGTTGAACAAGCTAGATGCAACCATCTGCTCTATTCTAATAGTTTCTTTTCTTGCACTTCTCACCTGTGGAACTCTCTTCCAATCTTTTGCTTCTCTGCCACCTACAATCTTTAAAAATTTACATGCAACAAGAGGAACAACTTAAATGTACTCACTAAAAATAAGGTTATTTTAAATTCTTTTAAAAGAGCATTTTAAAAAACATATAAAATAACATTTTCTTTTATTTGCTCATGGATTTTTTTTTTTGCATAGAGTATAATTTACAAATTATAGAATTAAGAATGCAAATAATATAATAAATAAAAGGAGTGAAATTATTTTAAACTGTCAGCATGCAGACACATTCCTTTCAAAAATATGTAAAAATAACAATAGACCTCAGGAATGCTATTAATAAACAGCCACCCATTTTAAAAACTCACTAAGCATGAAACAACACTGTCAAAGGGTAAATAAAACAATATATCCATACATATATTTATATATATATATATATATATATATATATATATATATATATATATATATATATATATATAATTACTAAAAAAATTATTGGTCAGAGTTAAATTAGATTAGGAAACAGTAGTATTAAAAAGTGCTCAATAAATAAAATGAAATAAAAATTTAACATGCAGAGTTTTTAAAATTAAAAAATTAGGAAATCAGCCAATCATACTACCTTGGCTTCAACCTTTCAGTATCTTGGTTTCAACCTCAGCAATTCAAGCTAAAAGCTTTTAGCTTGAATCGATGAGGTTGAAACCAAGATAGTATAATTAGCTGATCACATATTTTTTTAAAATTATTTATATATATATATATATATATATATATATATATATATAATTTGAAATTTTAGCTCCACATTGATTAAAATCATTTATTGAATGGAGATCTTATATAATAATAAGTCACATTAAGACTTTATTATATTTTAAAACTATTTCAAAAAAGAGAGTAAATGAAATAAAGAATTTCAGAAATGGCCTGAAAACTTTTATGCAATTATGAAAAAACTTTTCTTGAACTAATATATTTTCTTTTGCAAAGGCTAAATTAACAAACTGTTTGGTTTAAATCTGAAGCAATAGCATCAAAGATAGTCAGAAGCAGAAAATGAAGACTGCCCAAGCACAAACACTAGATTTTATTAAAGATACAACTCCATCAAAGGTTTCTTGGTCTTCTAAGCCACTTGTGTTGCCATGGAAGAAATTAGTGTGGCTTCTTTCCTTGGTTTATTGCTTTTCATCAAGCCACAGATACCACAAAACCCAGTAGAATGGAGATTGGTATTTGCTAACCTCTTTTACATTACATTTTATATATATATATATGTTTTAAAAGAAAAATTTTCTTTTCATATACTTATTTAATGTTATACATTTTGATTGGTTCCCACATTTTTTGAAACTCAGGATTAGCTCTGATTGTTCTGATAAGAAATAAACTCCCAAAGTTGTATTGGTGTGGACCTCAGACTCAACATAGAGGACTACACTAAGTGACTTGAGGATGTAGTACTGCCCTGAGTCAAGAAGATGGCTGTTGGAAGAACCTATGTCTGGCAACAGGACCCTTCACCATGCTGCACAAGCTGTCAGACAATTTCTGCGACCACATCACCCTTTACCTTTGGCCACCTAACTCCCGAGTCTGAGACCCACTTGATTATTATATGTGATGTTCATTTGAGGGAGAAACCAACAAAACTCTTTGTTTTACCAAAGATGAACTGAACACAAGGATTATGGCAGCATTCACCAATTTGAACAAAGAGACAGTCCAGAAGTGATGTAGAAGATCCCGAAGTCATCTGGAGACTATGGTTGAAGCCAATTGCAATTTTATTGATAAATTTTCTCTTTAATATTTCATGATAGTTTTGTGTAATTTTGGTAAACATATTTGTTAAAATGAGATGTCAGTAATATTTTCATTTTTGCATAATTTAGAGGACAATTTATCCGTCATACCCTGTATATATGAAAAATTATGTGTTATATATATATTGAACATAAGTAATTATTTGATCACTAACAGCAGGATATATAGCAGTAATCGATAGAATAGTGTCTTTTTCTTGGTAGACCAATAAATACTGCATTTGCACCCTTTCTCTTTCATTTTTTTTACAAGCTTCCATACTTTAGGATGAAAATTCAATTTTTATTAAAAAGTCATGCCATGTGTCAAACTTGTCTCTACTAGCTTATTTATCACTATGCTGCCATTTTAAAAAGCTATGCAGTTCTTGAAATAGTATATGTTTGATAAATGGAATGTTTATTTTGAAGATGTCTGGGAGTTTAAAATATTATAAATCTCAAGTGATTGGTCCCACCAACTTTAAGGGCTTTAATTTTGGCCTCTTCAAATCAAGGGCTAATCATCATCTTCCTTCTGAATACTTCTAGTCGTTTTTTCTTTCAACCATATCTGCCATTTACATGTTATTCAGCATGACTGTTCTGCTGACTGTAAATCTTTACTTTGAGTGGTTTTCAAGTTTTGTATTGGGTGTACTAAAATATATAGCTAGCATTATTCAGGGAAAGTGAAGAACTAGACATTATTATTATCTAAAGAACTATAGACCTTGAGAGCATCCAAGAGAAACAAATGCATATTTTTAAAATTGCACAGTGTGAGTCAGGCTATTAATGGGTAAGTTATCAAAGTATGCCCTTCACACACATACACACAGACACACACACATACATATATGTGTAGTGGATTCAATTTCAACACAGAAAAGGCTAAAATTATTTCAGAAGCACATTATTAGACTACCCACACAGATGATTTGATAATAGTGGTGAAGGCTTGTGTAGAACCAGCCACACATTTTAGAACTGATGACAAGGAAATGGTGAAGGGTGTGACACAAAGTCTCCAAATAGCCCTTCTCAGGTTTAAAGTTTGACTATTCCTTCTCCTAGACTGGCTGCCACCTAAGGCAAAAGAGAGGTAGTCTGCCCCTGATTAGAAGAAGATGGATATATGTCTTTTCCAAGGGAATTAGCACAAAGTGAATAAAACAGAATCAACTATAAACACAGCTCAATGACTTTTCCACAGTAATGACGATTACAGTAGTTGCACACACACACACACACACACACACACAAACATATATATATATATATATATAATGATCTTGGAGATAGATAGAAAGTACTTGGGTAGGAAAAAACTACAGTGCCTTCATTGATAAATTTTATCTTAACATCAAGAAACTGACTAGAGAGCTGAAAAGGATCATTGCAAAAATAAATAGATATAATATGTCTATATTATTCAGAGAAATATATATATATATAGGCAGGCAGATAGATAGATAGATCAATATAATATTGTCAGTCATAAGTAGAAGCATTTTAATGGAAATGTAAGTTTTCTTCACTTGTTAACACTTTTTTTTCATCTTGTTGATCAGTAAATTATATTGTATATACTTCTGAAAATAATCTTTCTTTCTCTCTTCATGTATATCTATCTATCTCTCTCTCTCTCTCTCTCTCTCTCTATATATATATATATATATATATATATATATATATATATATATATATATATATAAAAGAGAGTGGTTGTGGGGAACCACCTTATTTTCCATGGCTGGTTTGGTGGCTGTTCTCATGTAGTTAATGGGCATCCATCATTTATATATATATATATATATATAATTATATTCACTAAACCTAAAAATGAATATAAGAAAACATGTATCATTAACTCTGTGTGTGTGTCTATGCATGTGTAAATTTTGTATGGTATTTTGAAATGAAAGCTCAATTAAAATAAGCATCAATAAAGCGTAATGCATGAGAGATAAAAGAATATCCCTTCCTCCTAATGAGATAAAATATTTATTTATGTGAGAGGCAAAAATGTGCAGCAAGGGAAATCAATACTTCAGCCAAAGTGTGATGGAATTATCAGCAAATACTTAAAATAGCTTCTCCCGCTTCCTTTTCTCACTTGAAAGAATTGGAAAAAAAATTCAAAATAATTACAAAAGAAAAACAACTTAAATAAAATATAGATGAAAAAAGTTTCATTTTTTGGCATGTATCATTTTGTAAATATGTGTTTTGTTGTGTCTATTAAATTTTATACTTAAATATGAAACAAGGCAAAAAGGGGAGAGGAAAGTAAATAAATAATGATAGATTTTGAAATATTCTTAAAAAATTTAATCGGGAATATGAGTCAAGTTATTATGAACTCTTTAAAGATATTAAAATTGAACTTAATTACATCCATTTCAATTTTGCTGTTTTTTTTCAAAAGTCTACTGAATAATTTAAAATTAAAATATATGTACTGCATGTTTTTAATAAAGTGATTTTTGTCTGGATGTTTGGATGCATTGACTCATTTTAAATATTAACTGAAAGAAAATAAAAAAAAAGAATAGAGAAAAAAACATCCCAAAACCAGAAATATACTAGATCAATGACTAAAATATATTTAAAATCGAAAAAGAATTAAATAGTCTGAAGAGCTGTGAACAAGTCCCCAGCATCACCTCTGGACATTTCACCACCTCTTTACCATTTCTTTCATGTCCTACTGTGGGAGCCAAACATCCCCTGGCCTCCTCTTTATTTGAGTATCATTTGTCTGTTGACCTCTTCATAAGAAAGTAGTTGATAAATCATAGATGATTAGTTGCATAAGTGTTCATAGACCACACTTTATGTGACAGGTTTTAACTTGATTTATCTGAAGGAAAAATCAATACAATACATCCTATCACACTTTACCCCACACCTCACCACCCGTAATCTTTTCCCCTGTTTTCTTCTTTCTCTCTTTCATTAGTCCACATCATTATCTTTCCTTCTCTTCTTCACCTTCACTTTTCTGATTCTTTACATTTTCTTCCCTCTTTTATTCCATACTCCTCTCTCTTTCATACATACTTTCCCTCTTAACATTCTTACTTTTCTCCTTTCATCTATACCAATATGAATCTCTTCCTCTCTTTTCTCTCCGTTTCTTTTTCTTCCTTGTGAGCTATGCCTGTGTGGATGTTTCTCTCCCTTTTTTCCAATCTCTTTGTCTCTTGATCAGTCACCCAAGCACTAAAATGAAATCCTGTAGTAACATTAAGTGTCTTCAATCAAAGTAATAGGCCTTGGATTATCTTTACAGAAACTTTCAGTCTCGGATATTACTTACAAATTCCCTTCTCTGCTCCTACCTTTTATCTCTTTGCAGCATACTGACCAATTCCTAATATATGTCATTTCTAAAGAGTCGACACCTGCCAGTCCACCGACAGTCACCTTTATTTAAGATAAAATGATCCCCCCAATGAGCATCTTTAGTGCTTCTTCCTCTTGAAGTTTTCAGCTATTGAAAATATTCATCCTTCTTTTTTGCCAAAATGGCCAAACACTTTTACAAAGTCAGGGACACTGAAGGGAATTGAGAAAAAGAAAAGAATTAATCCTATTATTAAACAAAGGCTCAGAAGAAGGACAACAACACACCTCTTCATTTATGTGTCATGTTCCTTCAATACATGAGAGATCTGGCTCTCCAAAACTTTTTATCTTTTGTAGATCTTTGCGATGCTTGTCTTTTTGCTATCACTTTCACTACCTGTTCTGCCATACAAGTTTATTATGTCAGTTTCTCTCGCCTTCAATATGTCCAGTAAATGTCAAATTTAACTAAATATGCTTTATTTTGGAGAAATATCTAGTCTGATGAAAGAATCATTGACATTTTTTACTATAATTACCATCATTATGTTTGAAAGAACAACATCCCAACTGAAAAGCACAGTGTCTGAAGGCAGTATCATGTTGTGGAACTTTGTTTTAGGAGGGACTGGTACACTTCGCAAAATAGATGCCATCAAGAGGAAGGTAAATTTTGTGGATATATTGAAGCAACCTGTCAAGGCTGCAGCTAGAAAGTTAAATGATAGTCGTAAATGGGTTTTCCAAGTGGACAATAACACCAAGCATACTTCTAATGTGTTAGCAAAATGGCATAAGGACATTAAAGTCAACATATTGGAGAAACCATCACAAAGCTCTGATTTCAATACAGTAGAAAGTATGTGGACAAAACTGAAAAGTGTTTGTGTGGAAGCCTACAAACTTAATTTAGTTACAAGACAAGGAATGGGTCATAATTCTAGCAGTTTATTGCAAAAAGTTTGTGAATGGCTGAAATGTTTAACCCAAGTTAAGCAATTTAAAGGCCATACTACCAAAAACTAAGTGGATGTTAACTTCTGACCCATTGGGAATGTGCTGAAATAAATAAAACCTAAAATAAATTATTACTTCTATTATTTCCTGATATTTCACATTCTTAAAGTATTTATCCTGACTGACCTAAGACAGAAAATATTTACTAGTATTAAAAGAGATGAATTATAAAAATGTATTTAGCTAAGGTTATTGTAGACATCTGACTTCAGTTATATAAATTTGCAATTCAACTTAGTCCCCAAAATATGAACAAATGAACAAACATCGGAATTTGGAGGATTCCCTGCTCAGTTTGGCATATATATATACATATATATATATATATATATATATATATATATATATATATATATATATATATATATATATACATATACATATAAAGGTACTTTTTTTTAATTTATCAATCTGAAAGATTTTTATTACTTAAATGTTATTTTTACTGGATACTCATATTTTAGTAGAAACAAATATGCTGGAACGTGCATATTTTTTTTAATATTATTTCTTGAAGATTCAGGCCAGAAGATGAAAATAAATAAATATACTGTTTAATAAATAAATAGGGTGTCTACTCAAATGTGAGTATCCCACTAAAAAATAATGTTTGAGTAAGTAATATATATATGTGCGTGGTGCTGTTTAATTTATATTACAATGAATCATTCATACAAAAAGTAAATATGTAAGTACTTTCGACAGTTCCTCTCGTCATCCTCAGGCATAGAAACTATCTTGTTTTTGGTAAAATTCAGGCAGCATCTGAGACAGAAAAATATAATACAAATTAAAATGTTTTTTTTTTAAATGTATTATTGATAACAGATACAAAGATACATACTTGTGGAGCATGCAGTCGCTAAGATTGACGTTTTGAAAATTTAAGTGACTGTTTTTTACTAATATGGCAATTTAAGAATTTTTTTGTTGTACAAGTTTATCAGTCAATGTGGCATGAACTAAATAGTTCAATAAGTAGAGTAATGTCTCAGTTGTTATCCTGAAAAATTGCATGTCGGATTAGTTCTTTTAAATCAAATATGTGGTACAGTTTAATTTATATTACAATAAATCTTTCATATAAAAAGTAAATTAGTAAAGTTAATGATATAAATGGCAAAATCCCTTTATATGCAAGTACTGGCATATTTAAGGAAGACCTACAAAAGTTTATAATTTTAAAAAACAAGGATCATAATATTCATCGAGTGATTGGTAGGTCAATGCATCTTTAAAATTTAGTTATCAAAGGTATTTCACCATTTTATATCATTAACTTTACTAATTTACTTTTTGTATGAATGATTCATTGTAATATATATATATATATATATATATATATATATATATAAAGGACTCTGCCATCAATTTCAACATATGACAGTCTTAGAATTCATTTGTTAGAATTAAATGCTACACTACCTACACATATGATTTGATTACACTGGTGAAGAGCTGTACAGAACCAACAATACTTTTCAAAATTAATATCAGAACTGGTACACAGTTTGCTGCCTCAGCTTTGGAATTTAAAGCTGTCTATGTCCTAGACTGTTTGCCAACAAAGGCTGAATATCCCAATTTGCTATCTTATTTAACCCATAGGTAGGGTGAGAAGAAATAGATTCCTACTTTTCCCAAAGTTATTTGTTAGCGTAATGAACTCAACTGGAATTTGAAATTATACGTATGTATATATTTGTGTGTGTGTGTGTGAGGTTTACAGCTTCGAATCAGTAATCAGCAAACTGAGTTGAAAATTTCAATTGAGTTCATTACATTCACTAACAAGTAACTTTCGAAAAGGTATGAATCCATCTATTCTTCTAATAAAAAAATGAAAAACCAACACTTAATAATATCAAGTATGAACTCGGCCACAATGTGCTGACTGTGTTTGTAAATTTAAAAAAAACACTCCCATCACTATAGATACACATGTAAAAAAATCAATATATTCATTTAAAAATATAAAAAAAATCCTTGATAATGGCTAATAGAATAGCCAAAAGCATTCATATATACTGAATATTTGGACAGTTTTTACATACTTCATATCTAAAAAAACACTTGTACAAATGCAAGCAAAATTTAATAAAATGGTTAATAGCAATACCGTGTCAGTTATATTTAATAAAACTTGTATGAAAGAGTGATTGCTGCCCAATTACACAATATATATATATATATATATATATATATATATATATATATATATATATATATATATATATGCAATTTTTGTATATAAACCAATTTCAGGATTTTAACAGGATATCAAAATGCAGTATATCATTGACAACATGCTCACTAATTTGTGATTTGTCACTTCTTTTCCTACTGGCTCATAATTATAGGCATCCACCTTGTCTACAGAAGGCCACCCATACTTTAAGAGCCCCTTGGTAAGGTGGACTGGTAAAATCAAGCAAGCAAGGGTAGATGCTATATAAACATTGCTGGTTAATGGACTAGAACAGAGTTTCATTTGCAAATTAATAAGGGTGGCAGCTTTTTATCTCAGTCATTTGTATTTGAAGTCTGCCATAGCATTTGGCGCCTGCAAGCATTACAATTTGCATTCATCATATTACACAGGAGATTTTCATAACAGTTTGAACGAGTAAAAGTAATACGAAAGGGTTGAAATGCTTGGTGATTCTGGTTAATGAACTGATTCATATAAAAGTTATTAGTGGCTCAGTGTTGAACCTGAGAGTAACCATTTCTACCAGAGATTATTTAACTGTTTTTATCTTTTTTTTAATGGTGAAAATGTAGAAATGTAAGGTTTCTTTCTTTTTTAAGTGAAGTAATCTCGGTCCTCCTATATGGCAGGGAATGCTGGACAATCTTTTCACACATGAAGAAGGCAAGAGTAATCTGGTTCTACAGATAGATACTGAAAACACCATGGACGGAATGTATAAGCAACAATGAAGTGTTAGGAAAAAGGGAAACAAAAAGGACACACTTATACTTGACATCAGAAAGAGGGTGTTGAAATTTCTAGGGCACAAAATGAGGAAAGATGATTTGGAGAATTTAGCACTCACAGGACATATTGAAAGTAAAAGAAACAGGGGAAAGCAGTAAATAACCTATCTGACAAGCTTGTATAAATGGTTAACAGGACCAGGATTAGGAGAGATAACTGAAACACAAGCCTTGAGTGACAAGAACAGGAAATTGTGGAGATCCATGATCATCTATGTTCTGAATAAATATGCACATAGAAGAAGACAGACTCTATATTAATAGATTACATGCTTTATTTTTAAGTTTTAAATTTCACAAAGCTTTTCTCTTTTGTTAGCTGCCATATCCATTCAGGTCACAAGGAGTCACTGATCTTCACAGATTGATTTTCTTTATTATTTGTGAATTGCTATGACATCTTTGGAAAACTATTAGAGTGGTTTTCTGTTGCTTTCACGAAGGTTTTGAATTCAGCAGACTCATTCTTTTCAACTGGCTGAATGTTAAATGTTTCCTTATAAGGAAATGGCTGTTAGCATTACCTTTTAATTTTCCTTTTAGCACCACAAATATCTTAGTCTATAGTGATCTATTTCACTATGATTCTGGTTAAAGAATCTTGTTTGACATACTGAGTGTGCAAAATTTTTCATTTTTTTGTTTCTGAGCTAAAGAACCCATCTTTAGGGTGTGCATGTAGTGTAACACTTTTTCTTCTGCATACTGTATCCCTTCAGGATGTAGGTGATCATGACACCACAACTTCCTTCTTTTTGTTGCTCCTTGTAACGTTTGTCTTTTTACTATCTCTCCTAATCCCTGTTATGCCAACCATTTAAACAAACTCATAAGCTAACTTATTCACTACTTTCTTCTGTCTCTCTTGCATTCAATATGTCATGTAAGTGTCAGATTTTCCATACCCTCTTTCCTCTAGTGCTCTTGATATTTCAATTGTCTCTTCCTGATTCAAAGTATAAGTATCCTGGTTAATGACTCACAAAAAGAAATTGGCAACCTGAGTTCTACTTTTGGTTGAGTTCATTATGTTACCTTTTGCACCAACAACTTTGGGAAAGGTATGAATCCATCTCTTCTCTCCCCAGCTATGGGTTAACTAGAAAAGCTGACTGGGTCCTTGTGTCTTTTGGTAGCAATCAGTCCCAGAAAAAGATATTTTGATATATATATGAGATTCTGGTAATCTTCCTAACATGACACATTTAGTTTTTTTTCAATCTCTTTATTTTTTTTTCATTATATTTGTGGAACAGCCAGTAAAAAGAATAATGACTAACAATAGGCCCACCACTTTTTGGCAAGTGTTCTGGTTTTCTTAGTCTAGACAAATTAAGTGCTCTACCTTTTTATGTCTTTTAAGTCTGGTCTTTTAAGTCCGGTCTTTGAGTCAAACATTGCTCTAAGACATAGAAATTAGTTCTGCAGATCCCGATGTTTAAAAGACCTACATTTTGCCCTTTGCAAACAGGCATAGAGACGAGGACATTTATTTTCTCATAAGTCCTCAATACAATGGAATTTGAAACCCACAGATGTATTATATCAGACTTACTTTTATTGACAAGAGGAGGAGAAAAATATCATCTGCCCAAGTTACAAGCAGGTGCTTCTTTTCAAGGCCATCTATACCTCATCAAAAAAAAAAAAAAAAAGGACAAAAATAAAACTTGGATTCCTTTTATAGATTTCATTGATTCAACAATGGCAGATTCATCAAAAGCATCACAGGCAGCAGCAGAGTTAATGTCAGTTGAAGAAAGAAAAATTCTTACATCCATGTATTCTCTGTCATACATACCCAATTTGTTCTGCCTATATCTACCTTATTTTTGTCTCTTCCCATCTTTGTTTCGGATTCTTTCTCCTTTTACTCCTCTTATTTTTTCTTACTTTCATTTTTTCTTTGTATCCTTTTGATTTTTACTATATATTTTTGTATTTTATTTTCTCACCTTTTTCCAATCTTTCTGAAATTCTCTTTCGTGTCAGTATATCTGCTTAAATATGTTTTGGTTTTAAATAACTGAAAAACAGTTGATAAGCCATAAAAAAAAGCATATTAATCAATCAATCGTGATTATTAGCAAAAGATGCAAGCTCCAAATTAGATATCTGTCTATATTTCTGAGATGAGGTATTATGTACATTATTTACATTATTCGGACAATTGTCCTCATCTTTGTCGCCATATTTATTACAACGTTTCGGCCGTTGTACACTCCAGCCTTCTACAGGTGCTTGGAATGTTGAACTGAACCATTTATTTCACTCACTGGGGTAGACTGTTCTAGTTCCATGTGTCATGTTTAATGGATATCAGTTATCAGTTATCTCCTGTTAATTACCCTCTGAAAGTTCTCCACTGCCTTAACCGAGTATTGCAGTGGAGAACTTTCAGAGAGAAATTAACAGGAGATAACTGACATCCATTAAACATGGCACATGAAACTAGAACAGTCTACCCCAGTGAGTGAAATAAATGGTTCAGTTCGACATTCCAACCACCTGAAGAAGGCCGGAGTGTACAACGGCCGAAACGTTGTAATAAATATGACGACAAAGATGAGGACAATTGTCCGAATAATGTAAATAATGTCCAAATTAGATATGTACAGAAATTTAAAGATCTGACAAAGGCTTTAACAAGCAATAGAAAATGTGACATGAAAATCTAATGGCATATTGGAATAGTTAAATATGTTTTCTAGAAACTAAATAAAGTATAAAGAAACACGAAAATTTAATTGGAAACAAAGAAAAGAGTTCTGAAGTGCTATGTAATATCAATCCTCTTATATGACAGTGAATGCTGGACAATTTCATCAAAGAGGAAGAGGAAACTTGAAGCAACATAGATGTTATTCCATAGTAGGAGTCTGATAATTCCATAAACAAACTATGTGAGCAATGAGGAAATTTTAAGGAAAATAGGAACAAAAAGGGAATTTAGAATACGAATGAGGACTTGTATAAATTGACACTGAAAAGGCACACTGGCAACAAGATTTGCAGAGGGAAACAGTGAGTAATTTACCTCATTGTTTAAATGAGAAAAGTGAGTTGGGTGAATAGTATCATGACAAACATTGTTAAGAGCTATGAAGAATAGGAAATTGTGGAGAGCCCTGATCACTCATGTCTTAAAGGGACACATTACAAATAAAAAGAATTTTTCTCTCTCTCTGGTTCATTGTTTTCCTTATCATTGTTGTTTTTATGACAGTATTTTGGACATTCTGCTATTTTGCCTTTGACAAGCTTGAGAATACAGCAAAAAAGACAGCAAAATGAATCCAAATCAATTTAACAATACATGATCTCACTCTCAACCAGACATTTTATTGCTTTGCTGTTTTTTCTATTTATATCTATTTACTGAAGTCAAAAAGTACAGCTGTATTTAAAATAAAGCAGATTTCGCTAAAACTCCTGTTTTACTTAACTGTATCCAATAATAATGCATGTAATATTCACATATTACTATCGTATTATAAAATACAAACATAGCAAATATGCATCTTTTCCATTGTTTACATTTATGGCTGTATGCGTTTATGCAATAAGTATAGCATTACTAACAATACTTTTATCATCCTCTTTGGCTTCTTTACTTTATTTAACTAGAAAATGGGATAAAGTGATAGAGGAAAAGAGATTAGTCTATTGTAATTTGGTCTTTCAAAAAAGGAACTTGAATGATACACACGAAAATCATTTTTTATAAGTGAAAATTTGGGGGCCACATGATACATGAGATTGTGCATTACACAGGTACATACAGCACATTTACATTTGGACTAAAGCCCTCATCTTTATTATTATTATCAGAAGGGTTTGGTTATTGTGTTCTCTGGCATTCTTCATGTGTCCATTGGTCCAGGTAACCTTCATGGAATTGAACAATGTATTTACTCTAGGCTATTTCCTAGTAGATTAACACATTAGTTTATCAATTTGGTGACATATCAATTGGGAATTCAACACCTAGCCTGAGTAGTACAGATTCAGATTAATAACTGAGCAGTACTGAAAAAAAAAGGTCAATATCTCCACACATGGACAGCAGAATGAGAGCAATCTAATCCCCTGTAATTGATCCAGACTTGGCATCTCAACTTCAGTCACTTTCTCACCAATGAGGTGTGGCTTCTGTCTTTTCTACAAATATTTTGATGAGCTTTTTGCCCTGGTGCCTCGACTACATGAATTTAAGCATGCTCCTAGCTTGACATCTAGATCCCACCCTTTTACTGTTGAAATAGTTAAATGCAGCCACTACTTCTGCTCCAACAGTTTCATTTCTTGCACTTCCTGCCTGTGGAACTCCCTTCCATTTACTTGTTCACCTGATAACTACAATCATCAAAAATTTAAATGCAATGTCAATTACCATCTAACTTCTTAAATCTTATTCATCTTTTGTCTTTTCATCAATCCTCGCTATACTCTTTTCTTTCACTTTCACTCTCTATAACTCACTGCATACTCATGACATTCCTGCCTTGCTTCAGGTGAAATGATTCAAAAGAAATGTTTGAAATTTATTGAAGCCTACCCAGATTGACAGACATCTGATGAAGGCTGGAGGTGCAATGACTGAAACATTGTGATAATAACAACAAAGCTGAGAATGTTAGTACAAATGTAAGTAATGTAAATAAAATAAATCCTCATCCCAGACAGAAATTTAGTTCTCTCTTGTTTGTTTTTTTAGTTTTACTATCAGTACTTTTCTGTCTCTCTCTCTATATATATATATATATATGTGTGTGTGTGTGTGTGTGTATTTCTGCTTTTGTCTTTTCGCCAATCATACTTTCTTGCTGCTGCTGCTTTCTCTGACACTGTCTCTTTCTTCTTTGATCTGTCACTGTGGTGACACATATCAAGATCACTTACAACAAGAATAATGAGCTAAAAAAAAGAAAAGAAATAAAAAAAAATGGCATTATTTTGTTGACTTGCACTGCTAGAATATGCAACAGTATTTCTAATTTTGTTCTGTCAGATTGGTTTCAACAAGTCGGAAATTCAATATTTCTTTCAGACTTTTATTTTTTCCTTTTTTGCCTGTCTACAGGGGTGTTTATTTCTTTCTTTTATTTTTCTCTTGTTCATTCATGCATTACATCAAAGATTCTTCTTAGCCAGACTTTACTCCCCAAAATTATTTAATATTCACACACACATGTATATATGTATTATTCAAATGAACACACTTGTCAGTTCTACTTAATTCCAAGAATAAAAAAATACGAAAGTGATTACATGCATATACATAATTATTTCCAGTGCATAATTTTGCAAATAACTTTTGGGAAACTCACAACAAAGTAATATTTCCTTTTCATTCATGAAATTAGGAAGATAAAATATTAACTGTAATGTTTTATTCCGTTTGATTTCAAGAACTGAATTTGTTCAAAATATAAAAAAAAAGATTATCCTGTTTTCAAAAGATGATCTAAAATTAAAGGAAGACACAGCCTTTTCTTCACTTTAAATGCAACTGACAGACCAATGCTATTTATATACAGAAACATAAACATTAGACCTGTTTTCAAAAGACCATCTAAAATTAGAGGAAATGTAGCATTTTCTTTATTTTAAATGCAACAGAGATTAATGCTATTTTTTGTTAACGACGACTGATAAGGTACTAAATTAAACTTTTTATTTAATTTTTCATGTGTTTGTACCAATATTTTCTTTTCTGGACACAAAGTGTGAAAAACTGTCCAAAAGTTCTGCATGCCTAAACACTTTTGGCAATACTTTTAGCCATTATCAAGGATGATTTTATTTTTACTTTTAAATGAATGTATGGGTTGTGTTATGTATGTATCTAGAGTTAAAGTCAAATACATGCCAATTATAAGCAAGATGAATTTTCACTTAGAAATATCGTAAAGAAATACACTATCCCAGTTGACCTGAACAAGAAAATTAAATTATCTATTACAATAGAGCTAAAACAGCTAATCTTATCATCAAAAAGAAAAACAGACCTGGAAAATTGAAACTACAAAAAAAGAACATTATTTATGAGTTCAAATGCCACTTAAGGAATAGTGTTCCTGATCAAACCAAATTCATAAATAATTACATTGGTCGCACTACTACATGAGTATCAAGATGACTTATGTTACACCTATCTGACTATAACTCCATTATGACTCATTTAAACACATACAAAAACCTACCAGACTTCATCCAAAATATAATAATAGATAATACAAGCATAATAACCTCATCCATATGTAAAAAATGATTTAAAATAAATGAAGCCCTAATAATAAAAGAAGAAATGGCAAAACTCAATAACATTAGCAATAAACATGGTCACAATGTACTGGCTGTGTTTAGAAAATAAAACATTCCTATAACTGTAGATACTTACATAACACAACTCATACATTCAGTTAAAAGTAAAAATAAAATCATCCTTGATAGTGGCTAAAAGTATAGCTGAAAGCACTTGGACATGCAGAACTTTTGGACAGTTTTTACACACTTTGTGTCCAGAAAAGAAGACAGTTGTACAAACACAAGATAAAATAAATAAAAAGCTTAATGACAGTACTTTGTTAGTTGCCTTTAATGAAATATTTAGAAAAGAGGGATTGCAGCTAAATACACAAATATATATATATATATATATATATATATATATATATATATATATATATATATATATATATATATATATATATACATACAAACATTAGACCTGTTTTAGAAGCATAATATTACAAACAAAATTTGTTATCAGCAAAAATCTGTTTTTATAAGTAATCTTCCAAATTCTCTCTGTAAGAAAGTAAGTAAAAGAATTTTTTCATTTCTATAAAAGAAACATAAGTTTCCAATGAAAGTGTGTCTTAGAAATTTTCTGAGTGTTACTTACCTAATATTATGAAAATGTGTTTGGTCCTTCTCTGTACACCATGTCTGCTCAGAATGTAAGTGATTATGGTTCTTCACTACTTCCTCTCTTTTGTTGTTCAAAGTAATTCTTATTCTATCTGAATTTCTGAAATGAGAAGTTATCATTATTTACACGATTTCTATTCAGACTACTGTCCTCACTTTTGTTGTTGTTACTGCAATGTTTCAGCTGTTTTGTCCTCTGGCCTTCATCAGGTGTATATCAATTTGGGTAACCTATATGGAATTCTGAACTGAACCCTTTATTTAATCATTCTACTGCATGTCTAGGTATATTGTCTCGTTCCTATATTAGTTATTGCTCACCCATTCAGTTATTGCTCACACATTTCTACTGAGTTCACATACACATTGCCTGGCTCAGAAATTGAACCCATGATTATTATATCATCAAATGTACAGACCAATGCTTTAATCCACTCAGCCATTGACCGGGTGGGTCACACTGTTTATCCCTGATAGTATGGAGCACATTAGGGTGCATTGTTCTATATCATTGTTCTATCCTGGTGGATTAAAGTGTTATTTTGTAAATTTGGAAGTACTGTAATGATTGATCTGTTGAGAGCCTCCAATATTTCACCAGTCATATATTTTGGTAGTATTATCAATACTAAAATAATCTACGGTTACCAGCATCTCTATTATAATCTCATCTGTTCCTGTAGTTATTTTTTTTAATTTCAGATTTTACTATTATGTTCCTTTCTATGTTTTATGTAGTGTATATTGTCATTTGATCTCAGAGGTGCCTTTTATTTCTCACTATGATTGTTAAATCTTGAGGTTTTATACATCCGACCAAAGAATAGATTTCCTCTTCAGCTATTTCTTTTACCTTTTTGTGCATGCCAGCTGCACTTGTTTTCAATGCTTTTTTTTTTTTATCTCTGCACATTTCTCATTAAACCATTCCACTTTGACAATATTATTATTTAATTCCATATATTTGGTGCCATTTCTGAGTATGGTCTGCTGTCTTTCCTTCATTACAGTGATAATTTCACTTATCATTCACTTTTTTCTCTCATCTTTCCTACTTTGATTTCTTTATTGTCACTCATGTCTTTCTAGAGGTGTTCCACTTTGAGCCCCTGACCTGTTCAGCAGTTTCATAATTTCTTAATGTGACTAATTGTTTGTTTGCAAATGGAATTGCTATAGAGCTTATTCAATTTAGGCATCATTGTGGGTTTCTTTAATTTTTAAAGTTTAACCATTTCAAGGTCTCAAGTTTTATATGACTAGAAAGTGATTATTGCTGCCGGTAGTCTTTGGAAATGGTAATAGTAATATGAAGTGTTTCCTTTCTGGAAACATTTTGCATGCATTGACTGACCCTGCTAGGTTAAAGTTTATAAAATCCTTCTAGTAAAATAATTTTTTCAGGAAAATGTGTTTCCCAAGTCCATTAACTTTTTAGTACATTCCATAGTACTTTTATAGTAATGATGGAGGGCTTCCTTCCAAACCTTTTGTTTGAAGTAGTGTGAAATATCAATATCTTGATTATACTGTTATTTTTTCTTTGAGTTGTACATGCTATCCATGGCTGTTGATTCTTGGACTTTTGATAGGTCTTATTTTTCTTCTTACTACCATCTTTATCCATATCAATGTTGGGTGAGTAAGTCAGTTTTATCATTGATGACCCAACAAAGAAAAAAAATTATGACTAACGTTTATCCTGTCAGTGTTAGTGGTGACTTAAAATTGGAGCAGTTCAGAGATTTATATATCTTGACCCAGAAAGGTGAAGTATTCACAGTAAGATCCCATGGTCATAGGTTTTCTGTATGGTATTTCCTCTATGAATGGTGCTGTATTTTCTATACAGGTTTGCCATCTCCTCAAAGAAGTATTCCATCAATATGGCTTATCTAGATCTGATAAAGCTATTTCAGAACATGAGTTCCTACATTAATATTTTCATTTTGTAGCATCTTGTGGTATTGAATGAAAGTCTACCTAGTACAGCTTAGGCTGTGTTCAATTTCACTTTTTCCTATACTAAATTTATTATAACTAATCTATACACTGAGTTATTGAAAGTATTTACAATTTATTTATTCTACATTCTGAATTTTTACAATGGATTCAGTGTATTAGCCATCACTAGTCTAATTCCAATTCCAGATCATAGTTTCTATTTTGGAAGTGCTACTTCTTGGAACACTTGGTGAAGAATGTTGATTTTTTTTGTTCAAGATCATTCTAATACCAAATGTGAATAAATATGTCATCAGCATAACCCTACTCATTATAAATACACTGGATTCAGGAGGCAAAGCAGGAATGTTGTTTCTTATTTGTAGATTCATTTGGGATGCCATATGGAATACTTAAATGATCAATACCCATACGCAGAGTATCGTCTCGGAAGAGATTAATTAGACTTGGTCTCTAATTTCCTATTTGTTATACTCCAAATGAGTTTTGAAATGTTTTGGTATTGAGTTCTTCACCAGCCATGTGTGATTTAGTGGATTGATATAGTTTTTCTATCAAATCTAGTGGATATTGTCAAGAAAACTTAGACTGGCAAATCAAGTAAAAATTCTTAATAATTTTGATGCATTTAACTGAATGTCTGTTGGTTTCAGCTTCTACAGGTGGGAATTAAAAAATAAACTGTGTGTAAGAAAATATATTGGGATTTTTGAGGATAAGAGGGGTCATAAATTGAATTACCTTATCAGATATGACTACCAGAAACCAGAAAGTCTTTGTTTGTTATATATATTTTTTAAATCAACCCACTGAATCAAGAAGTTTATTTTATTTTTTTTTGTTATAATAGGAGTAGATAGGTTTGCCTATCATCCGGTTTACACTCCTCCCCAGTCTTTTAAACAGGATTAGAGGTTCATCACTTGTTTCCAGATTAGGATTGGGTTTCTGGTTCCTTCTAAAGTCTACTTCAACTCTATACTCCTAATGCTCTGCCTGAACACTGAAATGTGATTTGCTAATTAAATCTTGACCTCTTCAAGTCTAGAATTAGCTATCTTTCATGTTATCTTGTCCTTTCTTACACTAATACAACTCCACACAGTAACCCTCTATCTAAAGTGCCCTTGAGCCCTGTATTGAGTAAACATCAGTCATATATATATATATATATATATATATATATATATATATATATATATATATCATTTATTTAAGTTTTTCTGCTATAGCCTTTGCTGATTTGCAGGGTGAGCTGTTTATCTCTGATAGTTGTGAGCACATTAGGCTAGATGGTTTGTTTACTTGTTATATATATATATATATATATATATATATATATATATATATATATATATAATATGGAGAAAACAACTGAAAAGTTGCAAATTAAAAAAAAATTGTATGTTTTTTTGTGAAAGTATTTATTTATATTTTTTATATATATATAAAAAATATAAATAAATACTTTCACAAAAAAAAATCCAATTTTTTTTAATTTGAAACTTTTCACTTGTTTTCTCCATATTATATACATATCAATAAAGTATACGTGGCTTCTCATTATGCTATATATATATATATATATATACACATACAAGGTTTGGACAAAATAATTGGAACAGGTGCAAATTCCATTCCTATATTTCAAAGACCTATTATATTAAGAACTTTAACTAAAACTTCGTAATTGCATGTTATATCTATTGTAAATATGTTTATTTATTTAATTTACTGTCTTTGGCTTATTTATTTTTAGAATTTAGTAAAATTGAAGCTAAATGCGTAACCTCTCTGAGTTCGAAAATGGGCAAATTGTTGGAGCTCATATGGCAGGAGCCTTGATCACTAAGGTTGCTAAACTGTTTGGTTTTTCAAGAGCTACCATATCAAGAACTATGATGAAATTCAAGAAACGATAAAACCTCTAGCAAACATAACAATTCATGCCGGACTTGCAAACTTACTGACAGGAACTGACATGCATTCAAATGCAATGTGGCGAAAAATCATCAGACTACTTTGGCCAAAGTGACTGCTGAGTTGAATAATCATCTGAATAGTCCAGTTTCTACTAAAACTCTTCGTCGTGAGCTCCATAAGGCTGGATATCATGGAAGAGCCACCATAAGGAAACCTCTTTTCTCCACTCACAACATTCAGAAGTGGTTGAAGTGGTGCAGAGATCACAATGCCTGGTCTGCAGACCAATGGAAGCAAGTCATATTCTCAGACGAGTCCAGTTTTTCTCTTTTCCCAACTTCAGGGCGAGTTTATGTGTGGAGGCAGCCCAGAGAAGCTTACAACCCTGACTGCCTTCTTCCAACAGTGAAGCATAGTAGTGGATCAGTGATAGTTTGGGCCGCTATATGATAGAAATGTCTCGGTCCAATAGTTGCACTGCATGGTACAATCAACAGCAAAGATTACCTGAACATTTTGGGTGATTATGTTCATTCAATGGCCCAGACTTTATCCCCTGATGGTAACTGCATCTTCCAAGACTATAATGCTCCAATGCATACAGCTTGAGTGGTTAAGAATTGGTATAAAGAGCATCAAAGTGAGCTAGAACATATGGAGTGGCCTCCCCAATATCCAGATATCAATATTATTAAACATTTGTGGTGCATTTTGGAGCAACAAGTTAGGAGCCACTATTCTCCACCGTCATGTCTTAAAGAGCTAGAGCAGGTGTTAATGGAAGAATGACTGAAAATTCCTCGTATTAAAGCTGTATGTGAGACTAAAGGAGGACCAACTCCATATTAAACATATTTTCTTTGAATTTAACAAGTGTTTCAATTATTTTGTCCAAACCCTGTATATATATATATATATATATATATATATAGTACAGGTAATCAATCCAATGGTATATAAACTGGGTGGATCCTAGTAATATTAATTATTAAAACTGATCCACAGAGAGTTCGATGTTTTTATTTTAACAGAGCATATGTATTTTTTACAGCAAAAAAACAAAAATTAGCTCAACATAGGTATAGTCTATTTCAAACTGTTCTTCACATGGCTATCGTCAGCCTCTAAGTGCTTGTCTCCCCAAAATTACCTCAACATAGGTATAGTCTATTACAAACTGTTCTTCAAACCTATTTCAAACCAAGACAAGCACTTACAGGCTGACGATAGCTGTGTGAAGAACGGTTTTAAATAGACTATACCTATGTTGAGGTAATTTTTGTTTTTTTGCTGTAAAATATATATATATATATATATATATATATATATATATATATGTGTATGTATGTAGTTATGTGTGTATGTATGTATGTTACGTATGTATGTATGTATGTATGTGTGTGTTAGAGACATTGGTGTCTGTTTTAAATTAGCCATCTCTGAGTAAATCTCAGTTGTTTTCTCTACTAGCTCATATATCACCTTATGCTATTAATGCTTTCGTGATAACTGGTGATATTTTTTTTAATGTATGCCTTTATGTGCTGCATGGTTACAACTTTTTTTTATTTAGAAATGTCGCTCTGCATACATGAGAAATGAAAAACTTAATTGAGACATTTAAATGATGCTATTTTGAATCTGATGTTATGACAAACTGCAAGAATCAATAAAGTCAAAAGGTTTTAAGCACTTGGTTACTTGGTTCAAAATGTCAAAAAGAAAAAATAACTTAACAAAATAACTTTCACAATGTCTGCGAATATTTCTTTAATTATGATAAATGAATAATGAATGAAGTGGTATTTAAAAAATGGTGTCTCCTGCAACCTTGAAAAGCCTATATTAACTACTGGGAAGTTTTTAAAAATGTAGTTTGCTTGATTAGAGACAGGAAAAATTACCAGCACTTTTTTTTTTCTCTTGGAAGGAAAGTTATGCAATTTTAAATTACAATATCTTCCAAGGAGCATGAACAGAAATACATGGATGCCTTCTACTGGAATTTCCTTTGGAAATACTCTTAAGTTAAGTGCATCAACTGGCTGGTGTTTAAGAGAGCAAGAATTTATGGTAAGAGAATTAAGCACTTCCTCAACCAAAAAGAAGTCAGGAAAAGAAGATCAACTCTCCCCAACAATGATTCTTTGGTGCTATCTCTTTCCAGTGATTCCGAAATTGATTTTCTCTTAACCAAGTTTTATTTTTATTTTAATATTTCTTCTTATTTTTTGGGTTTACTTTCAGTGTTTTATTACTTTCAATGCTTTTTTAAGGTGAAGTCTTTTTCTTAATCAGCAGAAATAATAATATAACATAGCCTATGAACTATCATTGTTAAAAATATGTATGAGTGAAGAAATGTTTTCTTGAATTAGTTTGTCTTACAACAGGAAAATTTTAATAAGCCTTTCTACAACTCCATCTATATACTTATTTATTTTTACTTTTTCTTACTCATGGATGCATATAACAGTCTATAACATTCCTCTTTTTGGACTTGTAGACCCCCTTTAGAGCATAGGACCACATCCAAACTATGCCCAATGCCACTCAGGGGGTTTCAGTAGCAAGTAAGTTTTACAGGGTAGAATTACAAGCCACGCACCCAGATTTGGATTCGTAGTTATCTTTCTCCTGAACTGATTACCAACCAAAGCTAAAGATCCTAAACTTCCCTACTGTTTAACACATAGCTGGGGAGATAAGAGATGGATTCATATCTTTCTCAAGAGCATTAATGTGAAAGTGACAGGAACAGCCTTAGCCAGAATTTTCACTTGGTTTGCCAATCCCAGTTTCCCATCCTGGGTATGACAATAAACTACATCCGCGTCCTGGGTAAGATGATAAACTACATACGACAGCAAGGCCTCTGACCAGGAGGTTTTGAGGAGCATGGAACCACCACTTAATTGCTGGTGATCCCAGGTCCACCCTAACCCGGGATGGTAGCACCTGTTAGGGTCCCAGCTATGGGCAAATAGTGAATCCCAGACTGGGGTCAAAATGTGTAAAAACAGGCTTCATTACCAGCAATACATTTTTGGAAAAAAAAATACCAGCAATAAATTTCTGAAAAAAAAATTATTACCAGTAATACATCTCTGGAAAAAAAAAATTACCAGCAATACATTTTTGAAAAAATATTACCAACAATACATTTTTGAAAAAAAATATTACCAACAATAAAAATCTTGTCGGCATTAAATAACCCATCGAGGTTGATATGCCATAAAACAAACCAAACCAAACCAATCCCAGTTTCCTTGCCAATAATCACTGGATCTGATAGAAGAACTATATAAAATATCTTAAATGTCAGATTATGTAATTGCTTTCTCAGATCAATGATTAAAAATGCTTTGAGCAGATGAACCATGTATGTCTTACTGGTGACCTCTCTTCTTTGAACTGTGTGGACTGGTGTTACAAAACCTCAAAGAAGTGTACTAAATATCAGAAACCACAGCACTTGATAACTTTCAATTAAAATGGATAACGCATATAACTCAAAGAGAAAATAATGATATAATCAAGATGCTGATGTTGTACACTTCTTCAAGCAAAAAGTTAGAAAAGAAATTCCCATCAATATTGTAAAGTAGAATAATAGTGGACTTGAGAAACCTATTTTCCTCTTGTTTTAAGGGAAAGATTTTAAGAATTTCAACCAAACATGACACGGGCTGCCAAATATTTTCATATCAGGAAATAGCGGAACTTACTATTACTGTTGCCATTCACGTAACCAGTATATACATATAATTTTCTTATCTTTATTTTAGTCTCTTCAGATACAAACATATTAACAATGATTTCCAAAAAAAAATTCTTACAAAAAAATGTCTCCTGTATTAGTCAACAAAACACTTCATAATTACATGAAAAATGATATACAAAAATATTTAAAAATACATATATATGTAAAAAGTATAAAAAATGAAAGGGTTTTTAAAACTTGACTGGAGAGGGAATAAAATGTGTCAGTCCCACAGAAATTCTATCTCTACATACTATAAAAATCAGAAAATCTCAATCTCATCAACATGAAAATAATACAAGACCATGCATCAAATGTAATAGTTCTTGCATTAAAAACCTCAAAAGTAATTTGCAAATGTTGCCATTAGAGAAATTTACACAAAGTATTATTGCTGCAAAGTAATCTTCTCTACCGATAACATTTCGAGTAATACTCAATTTTACTGCCACAGAAAACAGAACACTCATCTAGAATGCATATCTTAAACACAAAACGAAAGAAAAAATAAAAACTTAAAATTCTGCAAATTATATGCATTTTGCTTTATGACTTCCCTATCATTCAATGCCTGACAAATTCATGTTCCTTCTGTGGCTACCACTTCACCTAAACAGTCCAATATATCACCCTTGTCAGTTAACTGATATCAGCCAATATATTTTGTACTAGCTGTTATAACACACACACACACACACACACGCGCGCGCATCTAAAGAGCCAGAGTAATCACAGTTTCATGTAACATTTAGAGAAAAAGCTCCATTGCTTTTCTATTTCCTAAGCAATATATGAATTGACATCATAGGATGAGAAGAAAATGTTGAGAGACAGATCTAAGAAAGAAAACATTGATCTATGCCTTTCAACACCCCCACACATATATATATATATATATATGAGTAGATGCTCAGTTTATTTATTAAGCAGTATATTTATTTATTTTTGTCTACTGGCCTGAATATCTGAGAAATCTTATTAGAGAAAAATATGCTCTTTCTGGCAGTATTTGAATCTTGCTTTATATATATATATATATATATATATATATATATATATATATATATGAGGATAAGAGACATGCTATCTAGGTAGGCAAGGTAGGCAGTGCCTAGCCTAAATAAAATAGATCAGTAACTACATTTTCCTTCTGTCACGCAACAGGCATTTAATTAACCAAAATTATGAAGGTTACTCTAATTATTATGCATAAAATGCAAAATGTTTTTTTGTAAATTTACTACATAAAAGTCACAAGCTGCTTACCCTAAATAATTACTGACTGCACATGACTGATATATATATATATATATATATATATATATATATATAGTGTGTGTGTGTATGTATTCAAATTTATAACATATGCATGTTATAAGATCACTACAAAAGTTGCAATTTTGTTTCAACATTTCTGGTGTCTAATCAAGTGACAATGTTCAGACACCAGAAGTGTCAAAAATATGCATTGTTATAAATTTGAATAAATATTATTAGCTCTACTTTTGGTTATTGGAATTTTATTCCATGTGTACCATTTCCATTATATATATATATATAAGGGAAATCTGTGATAAACTAAAAATAGTTTTTGTAATGTATTTTGTCCTTCAGGATTTCATCAGGCAAAAGTGATGCTTATGCTGGAGAGAGGATGCTGAAAATTTTAAATTTAATTTTTTTTAAAATATATATTTTGGATATAGGGTCTAGCTGACTTCATTTATTTTCTTTTTCTTTCTGTCCATGTTTTCATCACTTTTCTTATTAGATATCTGACATTGTGATAATAGAAGATCTGCAAAGAAAGGCAAAATATGTTGTAAGGACCTAGATGTAAATTTACTGTAGATGATTTAGCGATTAAAGCAGTTTCTTTACATTTTCCTCTTAGTAAACTCCTTTCTTTTTCAATAAAAGTAGCATTTTTTAAATCAAAATTAGTCAGCAACTAATCAGTGTGTTGTTTTGCAAAAGATCCCTTTTGTGTTCATAAAATCTTTTATTTAAATTCTTCAAGTTTTCTCCTATGTATTCCTTGTGTCGATTATTATAAGTGATACAGTAAATTCTTTTTCAAGTTGTAGCTTATGCTTTGAATATACGCTCTTTAGCGCTAGAGGGCGTCGTCAGTGATGTTCTGAAATGGATCATTGGGCAGTTTCGGGTCTTTCAAACATCATACTGACCTCACCAAGTCGACCCCATCAGAGCTGATCGGACTCTGATACGCCCTCTAAAAATGCTTACAGACACTAACTTCTATAATATACGCCGTCATCGCGCATTTGATTGGTAGTTGATCAATAGCCAATCACAATGGTGTGTGCTCTATTTAAGTTGTTTGCGGGGAATTTTTTTTTTTTTTTTTTAGTGGACACCCTTTCATCGGATACTTAGAAGGTAATTATGTTTTCCGTTTTACCCACATCCCAGTAAGATACCTAGTACATCTAATATATTGCTTTTTACAAAAATAAAAGGGAATTCAACCTTAAAAGGACTTTAAAAACTTATTGACGAATAAAATAAATTACAACGCGTTAAACCGAGAGTACAAATAGATATAATTAATAAAATGTTTAAAACATATTGACAAGTTAAAAAACCTTTAATCTATCGAAAATAAATTTTAAATTTAGATTATAAAAAAGAAAAAATTACGAAACGGGACGAGGGGTAATTTTAATACACCCATTCGTCGGATACTTAAAAGGTAAATATTATTATTTTGTTTTGTATAAACTAAGTATTATATTGTTTTAGAAGAAATTATAACAAATTTATGTTAATCTTAGATAAATTCTTTTCAATTGTAGTTGTGATAGAGTTGGTGGGTAGGATAATATGTTTTTATTTGTTGGGTTTGTCAAGAATGTCTACTCTTATATTTTTAAATATTTATGAGCCTTTTGTTTTGAATGTCAAATAATTAGGTCATTGGAGGAGCTTAAAAGACTAAAGGAAAAATGCATCATGAAAACTTTTTCCACTTTGTCACAGATTTCCCTAAAGTTGTTCTTAATTATATGTCATTATCCCATATATATTGTTATATCATACCTATGGACTATGATGGTCATGTCTCAATCCTCATAAATACTGTGGAATATATTGTCTGTTTGGGATTCACCACTAGTTCACCACTAGCAATGGATTACTTACTACACACTGCTGGCGAATCTTGTATGTTGTTAATGATATAACCCATTTCCAACCTTCTTTTTGTTTATTCTTATTCAGTAGGTTTTTTTAGGTTACAATATATATATATATATATATATATATATATATATATATATATACACTAAAACTTGCTTTGTCTGGCGGTATTAAACTACAAAATTATTTTATAACAGAAGCCAATTTATCATAATTAAAGCATTTTTAGAGTATAAATATTTTTGTAATGATTCATTTCAGGTAAGGTCTGGCTGCTCTTTTTTGGGTATGTCTACCTATTAGGCTGGCTAGTTAATCCCTATTGCAAATACCTGCTCAGGCATATATTTCTTAAACACTCACAGTGTCTAACTGTAGTTTATACTGCATGTATGATTACAGACTTTAGTTAGAGTCTCTGAAAGAGAGCACATAATCTGGCCTGATAAGCATTTGAACAACGCCAATACCCACAATGATTTATGACTTTATGTGAACGCAACCATCAATGGTTTCCAAACAGTTTTGTTTGCACAGTTTCACTTAAAAGACTTTGGGTCAACCTATGATATGATTTTCAGACACTTTCCAATGATGCTGGATCATCTCCCCAAGAAGATATTATCAAATTAACATTAGAACTTGAGTTTTATGATTGGAATGTTAATTTTCTAACCACTTGACACGCCCCTATATATGAAATGTTAAAATATTATAATTTATAATGCTTGCTTTGATTTTAAAATATATTAAAAAATGTTGCTATTTTTTATTTCTTTGTATACATTTTTTATCATCAGATCTAAATGCTAAATAGCTTTACTTGAATAACTGGATAATTCAATTATAAAAACCATCAACAAACACAATGAATAATTTATAAACACAATGAAAGGCCATATAGTAAATAAGTAAGAAAATACAGTTATTTCTTTTAAATTGATATCTTCAATATCTGTCTATATTTCGGAGATGAGCTATTGTAACCATTTGCACAATTTACATTATTTGGACTGTTGTCCTCGTCTTCATTGATATATTCACAATATTTCAGCCATTGTATGCTCCAACTTTCTTCTGGTGATATTAGAAAAATCTATCCCTGAGGAAATTCCAATGTTTGGAAGGTTGGAGCATGCAACAGCCAAAATGCCATGAATATAGCGATAAAGATGAGGACAACAATCCATATAATGTAAATAGTGTAAAATTATGTCTTCAAGTTCAATAGGCATGACAGTTTTCTATTAAACAAGAATTGCTAAGTTGGACAATTTATAAAACACATACTGACAGATATAAATTATAAAACTGCATTTACTTGATATCACATATTTATTAATCAGGGTTTCAAATGAACAAATCCACACAAACTTTGAGCTTTATATATTAATGTATTTGGGAAAGATTTGAACTTTCTCTTTATTCCACTGTTATTCATCTTTGATATAAGAGAGTGTGCTTTGACATTATTAGAAAGGATAAGAGTAATCATGTTTCGATCATGTTCTTAATATTACATGCAATGACTATTTCCCTAAAATAGAATTTAATTTAAATTTATGAATATGATTCTTCTTCTATGTGCTGAGCCCATTCAGGGTGTTGACAGTGATGGCATACCACAGTTACTTGTTCTTTGTAGCACTTAAGAAACTTTATCTTTTTGCTATCTCTCCTAAACACTGTTTTGCCGTCCTATCTGTCCTGTGAGTATCAAATTTTCCAAGACCTCTTTCCTCATTATGTGCTCTAGAAGTTTCAACTCATTCTGATGTTAAGTATAAGTTTCCTTTTTGTTTTCATTTTCTCTAAAATTAAAAAAAAACACTAGGAAGGTTATGCCTTGTTTTCCTCTGCACTTCATGCTTTCAATATTTTTTGTTATTTATCCTCAACCCTGTTCTGAAATTTATTTACTCAAGCTAGCTAGGTAAGTTATCCATTGTTTGCCCCTGTCCATCTTGCCTTCATTATGTCCTGTGAGTATCAAATTTTCCAAGCCCTCTTTCCTCTATATACTGTAAAAATTTCAACTCTATCTTTCTGATGTTAAGTATAAGTTTCTTTTTTTTTTGCCTTTTCTCTAAAACCTTGTTGTTGCTCACATGTTCATTGCATAGTATTTTCAGCATCCTGGTGTAAAACAACCATATTTCTGTTGCTTCAAGTCACTTTCTTGATCTGTGAAGTGATTGTCCAACATTCACTGCAATATAGGAGGACTAGCAAACATTGCAAATATTAATCTTGCCAGAAAAATAATGATTTTGGTTTCAGAGAATGGCTCGAAAAATTTGATACTCACAGGACAAATTGGAGGCAAGCTTGACAGAGGAAAACAACACAAATCTTAACTAGCAAGCATGAGTAAATGAATGGCAGAACAAGAATTAAGAGCTATAAAGGACAGGAAATTATGGAGAACCATGATCGTCAATGTCCTGAAGGGACATAGCACATCAAAGAAGAAGCAGCAGCAGCTAAAGCACTTTCTTTCCTGATTTATTTGCTTTTATATTTGTTTTATTTTTCCTGGGCTTTATAATTTCTGACCAGCACAATAAAAACATGCAGTTGTCATAATGTTGATAATAGCAATCCTATTTAGAAATTATGACACAGTTTAATTCAACTCCTTGTGCATGTCAAAATCCACTGATAATTTCTATAAAGAAGATTAACCATAATTACTTTGTGGTGTGATTTCTAGAGTGTAATTAATGGTGTCCGCATGCACAGTGCAATGCTTTTGACATCTAATCATGAACAGTCAGAAAATGAAAGGGTCTCTTTCGTTTGTTATCAAAGAGCATCACACTTATTGAAGAGTACAGGCAAGTGCTGCATTTCCCGCTTTCTCCAATAAATATCCTTGTCTGTGTCATATACCTTTTAGCATGCAATCAAAATGGCAGATTGGCTTTTCACTCAGATTGCATGTGAATGTATGCATATATGTGTGGCTATGCCTCTGCTTCCTATCTGGATATTCTTTTGCCTCTAGCATTGCATCAGGAGACTTAAGAAATGAATGAGTCAATGATGCCTATATAATGGCTATACTGCAAACATTTTAAAAGCATGTTTCTACAACCATTAATTATGTATCTGCTATGCAATTTAGGATAATCAATATGACTCCACAGCATATCTATCCCTAAATGATGATATAAGGACCAAATAGAATTTCTAGTAGAGTTTCAGTTTGTTTGAAGAATCAGTGTTTGTTTCAAATTTCAAATATTTTGTATTTGTTCAAACAGTGTATTGATTGCTGAGCAGATGCTAAACCATGATCAAGAGTGATTAATAATATCAACAAATAAGGTATTCATTTGTTAACCTTGAACACACAGCATTATTCAGTACATTCCTTTCCACTGCACTGTACTACTTGATTTCAGTCATGGTCTTTTCCTATTGCCATAGCAGCATATGACAACACAACTGCAAAATTCACATGTGCTATCATTCATTCATCTGAGTCACTTGCAGTGGAAGGATAAAATGTTTGCTTTGCGAACAAGATCCCCTCCAGAGTGTTAAAGGTTAAAGTGTTTCACAATCTCATATTCCCAGTTATTGTGTTGCCACCTCTAAATTTACAGAATATGACTAATGTACCTATTTAAGCATGGAGAAGGATGCTGAGAATATCATGGGCAGGGTATGTGAGCAATGAGGATGTTTTAAGGGAAGTGTGAATGCAAAAGACACATGCTTAGAATAAGAAAGAGAGTTGAAATTTCTGGGATACATAAGAGGAAAGAGTGCTTGAAGAATTTGACACTTACAGGACATACTGAAGACAAGAGAAGAAGAGGCAAATAGTGTGTAACTTACCTGAAGAGTTTTTGTAAATGGATTGAAGAACAGGCAGTGGGAGGGATATTAATGAAACAAATGTTGCAAAGAGCTAAAAAGAATTGAAAGTTGGGGAAAGCTATGATCGCTCATGTCCTGAAGAAGTTAGCCATAGTAGGAGAGGAGAGAGTAGGAATGGTTCAGTTCTAATCTTCCTCTTATCCAATACTGTTCTCTGCATAAACAAGGATAAATGCTATACCCAATCATAGTTGTTTTGTTTGCTTGACTTTCATTTATAAGTCATGCTGTTATAAACTCAATATTGACTTAAGCCTATAATATAAACAACAATATGAATATAATATCTATACATAGACACAATATATTGATATATATTCATATATTCATGAGGACTGTCTGGTTCATAAAAAAATTCATTGTTTCTTTGCAATCTAACTTTGTTTTTGCTCATTTACACAAAGACAGATAATTACTAAGCTTAGTTGAATCTGGCACAGAGCCACAATAAGCAGACAACTAAACTATTGACATGAGGGAATAGTCTATGACACTGGTGTACATACTGTCACTTTATGGTGAGCACATTAGAATTATATATATATATATATATATATATATATATATATATATATATATATATATATATATATATATATAAGGAACAATATTGGGGGTAAATGTATAACAAAGTGGAAAAAATTCTAAATGGCTTGATTGCAAGGTCATCTACAGTAAATTTGTGCCCAGGCTCTTACAATATTTCACCATTTCTGGCAGAACTTCTATTATGACAGTTTTGGAAAAGTGATGAAAAGAAAAAGAATCTAAATGAAATCAGCTAGATAAAAAAAATTTAATTTAATTTTAATTCTCAGCATCCCTCATTTGTGCACATATATAGCTGCACCAACATAACAAATTTAGTCTAATGAAGACCTGAAGGAGGAAATATGCTACCAGTAAACTTTTTTCCAATTTGTGATACATTTTTCCTCAATATTTATATATATATATATATATACATACATATATATATATATATATATACACATGTGTATATATATATATATATATATATATAGCAGAATAAGCAACAAACTGGAAACTATAAATTTTAAATGTTTTGCTTTTATTTTTAGCTTCATCAGAAAGTTTATTTATCAATCATAGATAAAAGCAAAACATTAAATTAATAAATGTTTCCTATTTGTTAGTTATTCTATCATTTATTTAACCCATATATAAAATTTAAAAAAATTAAATATTACAAACAGATTTTTGATGATGAATACATACAATCATTCTTGTTGAGAGTCCTGATCCGTGATTGACAAATTACGAATCTCTGAGTTGACCTTTGATAAGTATTGAATATTTTTACTTCTAATTTAAGAATTGTGTGTGTGTGTGTGTGTGTGTGTATATATATATATATATATATATATATTTTTGTCATCCACAGACAGACTGTTTCGCTGTTTCACAGCTCATCAGTGTGGCTAGACGTCCGGTTGCCTCCAGCTAGGATCAAAACCCGACTGAATTTGCGTCAGTCGGAACTTCTACCCGCTAAGCCATCAGCGTACGGCACGGAATGGAGGTGAATTTTAGCGTGTTTATTTTTAGATTCGGATAAACACACATTGACTGAGAGTGACTCAATTCTGTCGAAGAGTCGTGCAGTATTAGCATAAATAGTCACTGTTTACAAATTCACACCCCAAACCAGAGGGCTCAACCAAATTAATTTCAGGAGCTACTATTTTTGTCATCCACAGACAGACTGTTTCGCTGTTTCACAGCTCATCAGTGTGGCTAGACGTCCGGTTGCCTCTAGCTAAGATCGAAACCCGACTGAATTTGCGTCAGTCCGAGCTTCTCCCACTAAGCCATCAGCTTACGGTACGGGATGAAGGTGAATTTTAGCGTGTTTATTTTTAGATTCGGATAAACACACAGTGACTGAGAGTGACTCAATTCTGTCGAAGAGTCGTGCAACAGGGTGTTCCAAAATGGTTGACCCCATTCTAAATGCCCATATCTCGGAAACTACTTGATGGATCTTAATGAAACTAAATACACTTTATGTTGAAGGTCATAAGTTTTATTGGTTAAATTTACAAAGAAAAGTACAAATATTTGTTGGTTCTATGACAGATTTTCATAAATGTTCAATATGAGCGCCGCCTGTGACTCTGCACACGTCCAGTCGATAATCAAGCTCATGCCAAACTCGCTGTAGCATGTCTTCGGTAACTGTTTCCAGTTTATCTTCAAATGCTTCAAAATTGGCTAATTGATCAACTCATAGAAAATGAAGACGAAAAGTTTCATTTTTCAGCAGGATGGGGCTCCACCTCACTGGAAGCTCACTGTACGAGCCTACCTCAATGAGGTTCTGCCAGAGAGATGGATCGGTCTAGGTAGTGCAGAAGATGATTTGCTTCTGAAATGGCCACCATGATCACCCGACCTTTCTCCGTGTGATTTTTTCCTCTGGGGTTATGTGAAAGGACTAGTCTTCGTACCTCCTCTTCCAGCTAACATTGAAGAACTGAAACAGAGAATTGCAGCTGCACTGGAAACTGTTACCGAAGACATGCTACAGCGAGTTTGGCACGAGCTCGATTACCGACTCGACGTGTGCAGAGTCACAGGCTCATATTGAACATTTATTAAAATCTGTCATAGAACCAACAAATATTTGTACTTTTCTTTGTAAATTTAACCAATAAAACTTATGACCTTCAACATAAAGTGTATTTAGTTTCATTAAGATCCATCAAGTAGTTTCCGAGATATGGGCATTTAGAATGGGGTCAACCATTTTGGAACACCCTGTATATATATATATATATGGGGGGTGTAATGGATAATGGCTCAGAATGAGAAATCAGATGGTTGAATTCCAGTGAGGTTCGTTATATTCATTTTCATGAAAATACCATTTTGTTTCCTTGTTGAATAGCAGGAAAGATTGTATCCTATAGTCTTGGTTGGCAACCAGTCTACCACAGAAAGAAACAGCAGCTTACTACAAGAAAATCTTCTGCCGTGTCAGTCATGAAGCAAAAGTGACATGATCTCCCAGACAAGTATTACATATGACTCTTAGATATATAAATATATATTTTATTTTAAACAAATTTCTGGTGAACAGTGACCAACAGCAATGAAAAGTTTCATGGATTTTGATGTAATTATCAGGTAGTTGACAAATGTTTTGTGAAAAAGGTTTTCTATATCAAAACATAAATTTTCTAAATTGTTTTATATATTTACCTCAAGTACATTATATATATATATATATATATATATATATATATATATATATATATATATATATCATGAACAATATAGGGGAATGTATGGCAAAGTTTAAAAAGTTTATATACACAAACACACACACACACATATATATATATATATATATATATATATATATATACTAGGCCAGCAAAAGAAGTTCAAGACATAACACAATAATAATATTGATAATAAGACTAATAGTATTTATTGTATATAAGTAGGCCTTTTGAACAAATAGAAACATGATGTGAAAAGATGCCAAAAACGAATTTTCAAACATGCCTGTGACCTTTCTCAACATAAAATAGAAAATGAAATTGGGCTTTTGGCAACAGTAATTATAACACTGTCTAAGTGTTCTTTCTGTTGCCATTTTCTTTAAGATTTCCATGTTACTTACTTGCTCCATCCTTGGAATTTTCAGTATCCTTCTGTAGCACCACATTTCTTCTTGCTCTAGTTTGTTCATCATCCATGAGGAGACTGTCCATTATTCACTGTCATATAAGAGGATGGTCATCACATAGCAACCCAACACTCTTATCTTTACTATCCTGCATTATACACACAGACACAGATATATATATATATATATATATATATATATATATATATATATATATATATATATTTAAATTCACTTACTTTCTTGTCTGACCTACCAAGATATAGAATATCAATCATTATCATGAGTTTCTACTTCTCAGCCTTAAGGAAATGATAATTAACTCTAAATTCCCTTTATCCACTTTTGTAGATTCATACAAGAAAAAGCAAGAATTGTGTTTTTGACATTCATTTCCTTAATTCAAATGAAGCAATCTGTGTAAAAAAAATGTTACTTCTTGTTAGAATACCTGTGAGCTATGAATTCTTCCCTAATATCAAATAACACAAATCTATACAGAAATACCTTTCTCTGTGATTTATCTTGTCATACCTGTGGTCTTATCTCCTTTTTTATTTGTTATTTGCATTTTATAAGTTTTCTCCTGACTTCTTGTCTCATCTTATCAGAAAAACAAAAGATAAATGTTTTTTCTTTGCTTATCAACCAGCAATGTTTGTTAGATTTTTCTCAGTTTCTTTTAAATTCTTTCAAATTAGCTATCCACCCAACTTGTACTAGCCACCATCCTTACTTTTAAATATCCATCATTTTAAATAGTACCATTGCACATGGTTCTCTTTGCTCAGGAGAAACTAAGATGAAACCAAAAGTATATTTTCTCTCTCCTCCTTGCTTTATATTCTCTTTTTTTTTCTTTTAGTTTTTGATTTATTCTTAGTCATCCTTACTTTATTTACTTACTTTCAGAGTCACTATTTTTTATTCTTTCTCCCCACATATATAATCCTTCATGTCTTTCATTGTTACTATTTTCTTTTCATTTTCTCTGTTCATCTCAAATCTTTCAAATTTCTGCTTTTCTCTTTCTCTTACTTATATTTTACCCTTTATTCTTTTATTGTTATTTTCCTTTTTATCTCTCCAATTGTTTTCTTTTTCACTTCAGATATTTTTCATTTGTTTATTATTATTTGTCCTGTTTATCTTCATTTTGTTTTGCAACAGTTGTTTCTGTGATTTCTATATGGTTACATTATTCTTTCACTTCTTTCAGGAATTCATTTTTTACTACATTCTTTTTTACGGTCCTTCTTCTGGGATTTCTTTTATGATTTCATTTTCAGTAGTTGAATACTATAATTCTTTCCTACCTTATAACTTGCTTATAACTTTTCTTCATTCTTCCACTGTTTCTTTTTCTTCTTATATATTTTTCTTTAATTTTTTTTACTTCATTGCTTTTTTTATCCTTTCATTTCCTTGTGTCATGTGTAATTATCCTTTATTCAAATTTTTTCCTTCTTTCTTTCCTTCAGACATTTAGTATTTTTTGTTTCCTCCTTTCATTTTTCTCTCTATATTATAATACCTTTCCTTCCCTTCTTCTCTCCTGCTATTTTCCTTTCTTCCTCCTCTCCCCGCTTCATTCCTTTCCATCACTTTTCCTTTTATCCCACTTCCTGTTCTTTTCTTTATCTGTTAGTCTTATAATACCAGAAATAGATTTGGAACATTTTAGAGGATAAGATGAAAGCTTCTTCTTATATTAATTTTTATTAAAATTGAATTTTAACTTTATTCATTATATTCTTAACTTACTTGCTCAAGTCCTGTATTAATATTATATATCTTAGAATTTTTATTCACTCTTTCTGCCAATGATGCCAATTTTTACAGCACAACCAAAATATTTAATATGAATATCATTTAAAATTTTTTTTAAATTTAAGGAGGTATATTTAAGTAAAATGTAGTTTCACCTAAACAGCATTTAGTTTTCTGCTTCTATTTCATTGAAATTTTTCAGAATATCAAATATCAGCATTCCAAACAAATTTATTTTTCATTAGATTTCATTAGCCAATGAGCATTCATGATAACTTGGCAGTCTGGCTCTCAGTTCAAAACTTTGGCAAATAAAATTAATTTTGATCAAGTCATTCAGAATTCATTCTAAATAATGAAACAAGGTATCAGAAAATTTAGAGAAACACTGAAATAATTAAAAAAATCAGATTGTTTTCAATTTAACCTTTTTTCTATCCATAACCACTTTCATTATGTGCATGCATTAATTTTATTCTTGGAAACATAATGAGGAAAGACGGATTAGAGAATTTGAGACTAACATGTCATACTGAAGACAAATTGGAATGAGGGAAACAGTGAGTCACCTACATAATAAGTTTGTACAAATGTGTGTCAGACAAGGTAGTGAAAAGGATATTAAGGAAATAAACACTTCTTAGAGCTGGAGGGACATGGCACATAAAAAAGACTATGGACATTAAATTCAGATAATCATCTTAACTCAGTATAACTCAGTAACGTTTTTAAGAAAAATTGTACAGATATATTTACCCATTTTTATCCATTGGGTAATTTCAATAAATTTCTACTTTCAACATAAAACGTTTTTTATCAAAGCATTAATTATCAAATTTAGGTTTATTCTTAGGAAATTTCTGAAAAATGAATTACCCTGTGTATAATGTTACTATTTGAAATATATTTTTATATCATTATCTGCATATTAAATCATGATAATTGATGGATTAAAGATAATTGGATTCAATGTCACATTCTCACAGCATCAAGAGAAGGACAAACTTTCTATAGCTTATCTGATGTGCACCAGAATCCTCACTATTACTCTGATTTAGCTAAATTTATTGGTTGTATTGGCTATGTCTTATATATTGGTTGTATTGGCTATATCTTATATATTGGTAGTTTTGACTATATATTATATATCGGTTGTATAAGCAATATTTTATAGATTGGTTGTATCACTTAGTTTCTTTTTTGTGATTAGTTGTTTCTTTTTACAAATGTTACAGTAAATTTCGATCTCCATCTTAAACTATTTTACAAGATAATTGTTTTAAATTTCTTAGTTATGTCTTCCTTCTGTTCTCCACTCATAAGCAAATTAATTTAAAATAATCTTTTTTTAACCTGGCATGAAAATAAAGCTACATTTAGTAACTTTTTGTGGAGTTCTTTTCCTATTATCTGTTACCTTCATATTGAATCATCAACACATTAAAAATAGCTTAAAATATGAGGAAATACATGTACAAATATATATATAATTCTGATTATACACATACACACACATATATATATAACTATTATTATTTAAATATGTTCTCAATTTGCCATTATATGAGCAATAACACTGCATTTTATTCATTTATTATGCATTTTTAAAAACAGATATTCATAAAATTCATTAATAATTCATATATTGAGAATACTTTCCTTTTTCTTTTGCAGGTAAGTTTGTTTTATCTTCAAGTGTTTATGGTTTGATGAAAACATCCCAATGTTTCATATTTTGTGAAATTAAGGTAAGATTAATCACTTTTACAACGTACTAATCAGTTAAATGTAACATTATTATTTATCCCAGACACATGTATGTCTGTATGTAGATAGAGTAAAAAGGAATGAAAAAATGATTTCACTGAATTAGATATCCCATAGCTCTATTAGTAATCTAAGAAAAATAAATTAGGATTCTATGTAAATGCAGATTTATTTAATTCCAATTGTTTCAAGATTGTATATTAGTATAAAATTTGTACTTCAAATGACTTGTGACTTTATGCCAGCACAACAATCACTGTCTACCCAACTGCATTCACAAGGCTTTTGGGTCAACATGTGGTATAGTTTCCAGACATTTTTTAATGGCTCCACATGCTGATATCACCTCCTCAGGCAAATAACATCAAGAATTCACCTCCTAACAAATTGACCATGTTGAGATTCAAACCTGGGTCTCATGGTCAGAAGTGAGCATTCTAACCCCACCCAGCTATGCACTGAAATTTCTATTACCTAATGGTAGGAGGGTTTGGGAAATTAAACTAAAGTAAAAGGAACAAAAATGAAAACTGGTCAGATAATCTCACATCCTCTATCTAAGTTAAAATAATAGAGATTAACTCAAAATGTTTTATAGTGTTTTTACTAAATGCACATTAGATGTGGCACAAGGGCACAAGTATGGAACAGTGAGGATTGAACTTATTACCCAGTTGTAACTGGTTTTCTTAGACTTTTGTTGGCTTATTTTAATTTATATTAAATTAACTATTGCGCCAAGTTGAATGCCACTCAAAAAGCCTCACCTGTTATGTGTTACTTATGTTGGGTATGAAATTTTGCGATCTGTAAGTGGTATTTGATTGATTCAGGTGTAAGATTGTGCTGATTGGATACTCTATAAGTTCTTAATATTTACAGCATTTTTATTTGCATATATTTTATATACATAAGTATACCTATATATAAACTAGTTTATTCATTTCATCAGAAAATGATGGTAATATTTAAATAATTTTGAAATGGCATGAATCTACCAACAGAAAAGACAATAATCCTGCTTTCTCTACTGAGGCCAATGTAATGATGATGAGAAGCAGGGGCTATGCTGATGACATAGGTTTTCATCGTTGGAATAAGAATGATCTTGAACAGAAAATCAACATTCTTTACTGAGTGTTCCAAGAAATAAGACTCAAATAAACCTTTCCAAAATAGAAATTATGATCTGGAATTGCAATGAAAGCTTTATAAAAATTCAGGATGTGAAATTAGTAAATACTAAATATTTCAGATACTCCCATTTATGGATCAGTTAGAACAAATTTAGTATAGGAGAAAAAGAAATTAAATTGAATGAGTCTGTGACAGAATTTCTGGAAGATTTTTTTTAACCGATTCTTTTTTTTTTTTATCAAATCACTAAATGAGGTAGTTTCACCTAACACTAAAAAATTGCTACAAAACAAAAACATTAACCTGAAAACTCAAGTCATGTTCTTAAATAACTTTGTCAGATCATCTTTCGTATGGAAGTCATGCATGGTGCCAAACCCATTCAGAAATATCTAAACTGTCAGCTGTCTACAACTGCTTTCTAAGTTTAATGGTTAAAAATGAGTTCGAGTGAATGACGGCTGGGTTTTCTTTGCAACAATTATATTTGAACATTGTGGACTAGCACTACAGATTCACTAACAAAGAACTGTACCAAATAACAGACAACATCTCTTGAGGACTAAAAAAAGATTTTATAAATTTCTGCCAAAAGCAGTACTGGCAGTTCAGTGAATGAATGCCAAATGTTTCCTTATAGGGAAAGAGCTAATATTGCCATTACCATTATCATTGGTTACATGTTTTGCATATGTAATTGAGGATTTTCATCTTAACAATTAACTATGTTGTTACTTATAAGAATTTATTTTATTTTTTAAATAATTACAATAAAAAAATATCCAAAGAAATCTAAAATAAAAATGAAATAAATAGCAAGGTATTAGCAGCCTGATATCATCTACTTAATAATGAGTTAATCATTTATTTATATTGAGCAATGATTTCTGCTACCATAATACTGAAATTACTAAGAAGAGTCATATTGGATTTCATATCATAAAATTGATATTCTAATGCCATTTTAATATTTTATAATGTCTTTATAAACTCTATATAAACTAACAATCCTTTATAGAGATGTTATAATAGATTAAATGTATTAATAAACTTATTTGAAACTAGTGCACCTGTGCCTTAAAAGAATGACAGCACTTGTTAGAAAGTTTTATAGTGTGATGCAATGCTAATATCACCATTTCCATTACCAATGAAAATCTTGGCATTCAATAAAGAGAAGATAAAGAATTTGCAACTAAGATAGAGGCCAATGAATTGTTCAATTAATCCATTTCCTCTATATTTTTTAAACATTCAATAGTATCTATAATTCATTGATTACTACTGGTATTATATAAATAGCTTTTTGCTCAATATCTTGTTAGAAATTTGATGTGTTTAGTATAACAGTGAAATGGAAATATTTATCAGAAGAAAAAGATTAGTAACATAACAATAAAGATGGTGACAACAAAACCTATTTCAAGACCAAGTTGAAGCAAGACAATCACTTAATAGAAAAAGGTATTTGAATGCCTCATATGAAAAGCTTTAACAAATAAGACTGTAATCTAAAAAACATAGGAGTAAAGGAACTGATTAATAAAATACTTCATTTTGTTCAGGCACTAATGTTGTCTAAATGCAGATAAATATTTTATTTGTATAGATTATTAAAATGACTAAAGGAAGTAATCATTCATAAATTTACTAACTTGAGTTAGCTCCCTTCCCACAACAGATGAGACAGGAAATAAATACTCATTTATATGGTTTCATAATTATTGGGGATTCTTTTCCTTTATTATGAAATATGATAGGAATCAAATTGTAATCTTTTTTTCTGAATTTAGTTGAAATTTTTATACTTTTGCCCACACTGTATCTTTGGATTATGTTCATAAAGAAACTGAAAATTCCTATGATTTTATTCACAAATTTCTTATCTTTTTAAATTAAAACTGTTGTTATATTTCTCCTAGTCAAGAGTAAATTTTTCCTCATTCAACATCTTTACAACTCATAATGGTGTTTTATCCCTTTAACATTATTGAATTGCCTTTGAAGAAAAGACAGGCTGCACATTATGCCCTACCTTAAAGTTACCCTTTCACTCTTGCTCCACCTTCCTAACCTAGAACTAAAGATGACATGTTTATCCAGATTAAATAACACAAGATAAGAAATAATGTCACTTTGAGAGATGCAGAATTTCATTAAAAGGGATGATAACCAGCAGAGATAGGGATGGAACTGATCAGCTCAACACTCTCTCATTAGCACCCACATGTATATCACAATCATACTTACAATTTCTGTTATACCCTACCAATTTTTGAAACTTAAATTTTCAGGCAGAATTTCAAGATGAAATAAAAAAAAACCTCCCTGGCATTTCAATAACTGTTTGCTGTGACTAATTCACTATACATAAATGATCATGGGAGCCCATTTGATGATGATGATAAGTGGCCCTTTAAAGTGAATAATTCACTAGAGAGTCTTTGGTACATGTAAATATTTTTCTCTGTTATTGTATTATTGTGAAATTGCAAAATATTAAATCTAAATTTCATCAGAAAGAAATAGTAATGCACACTTGTAATGTCTAAAAAGTAACAGTTCTCTCTTTTAAGTCTTTTCAGTGTGTGATGTTTTAAGAATGCTTAACATTGGATTCATGCAGGAATTAGCTTGGGTTCTGCAAACTTTGAATGTTTATTTAAATGTCTGTGAGAACTGTACTAGCTGGGTTTTCTCTCATAACAGATATTTAGAAGTTTCATTTTAATCAATTCTAAAATCAAAAACTTGTTTCTTTGACAAAAAAACAGGTGTTTCAAAAACAACAAACCCAAAATCTACAAATAAACAGTTCATATTAAGACATCCTTATCCAATATAGAATTCTTAATTAGTTACAATGTTCTTGGAACTACTAAAGAAGAAAAGTTCTCCAAGATCAACAAGTAAAGAATAATATATTGATTGAGAATAAATCATTTATTTAATGTTTGTATTTTTTATTCATAATAACATTTTCAGCTCAGACTTAATAATACATATTTAGTTTCTTTAACCAGAAGATGCTTAATTCTGACTTGTTTGGTTCCGATAAATGTCAGTGATCAGGATCAAACCCTAAAATTTTCAAGTATATGAGTCAACAAATATTTACATAAAAAAGAAAAAAAGAAAATTGAAACTGATCCTGTTATGACATCCATAAAAAAAAACACAGCTGAGTTCACTTTTTGAAAATCAATAAACAAAATCAAGAAATAAACTCTCAGTTATAAAGGTCAAGGTTTCTGAACACTTTAACCAGTTCATATTTTGTTTCTGAACTTTTTAATCTGTATCTTGTGAATGATATGTTGTCCTCACACAATTTAATGATCAAAATATAATTTCATATTAAAATAAAATGACATTTATTTTATTATGAGTGCTTGCAGAAATGTCACCATCTTAGAGATTCAAGGATTTTTATTGTTGCATTTGCAACATTAAGAAATAAAATACTATTATTCATAAAGTAATTTATATATTCAAAAAATATTATGTTCATTGTGAAAAGTATTTTCTTACATAAACTAATGTTTCTGCTTGTTATCATGTATATAAAACTATTTTTTCACTTCTATTTTTTGGAGTTTGTTTCCATTAAACTATTTTTCATAATATTGGATTAGAATAAAAGTTTATAATGTTTTCACATGAAATTCAAAGAAATTATTTACATATTTATCCATAGATTTATTCAACGGCATTGTACAATTTTCTTCTACTACCTTTTGCAGTCTTTGAAGCAGCTTGATGATTCCATCCCTCCAGCTTTCTGAGTGATGAACTAGTCTAAGTGGCTATCACAGGCTATGAGAGAATTGAAGTTCTTGCAATTAAGAGATTTTTGTTGTGGTAAAAACAAGTGGTAATCCAAAGGTGCAAGGTTAGGTGTGTACTGTGAGTGTCGTAGGACATCTTAGCTAAGCTGTATCTGTTTCTGCCAGGTCTGCAATGTGAGCTCTGGTATTGACCTGATGGACGACGATGCCCTTTCAATGCACTTACAATACCTCCCCCCACCCCAGACACACAGCATCATCTTCTTTAGATGAAGACCAGCTTTTGGAAGTGATTCTCATTTCATTTTCCACGGGACCATTTTCACTCCACATTGTTGTAAAGAATCTATTTTTCATTCCCTGCAATCAGTGGTAGACTGGCACACTGGAATATTGAGAAATGTCCCATTGGGCCCCAAAGTGATGGTCATTCACTTTAGAAATAACCAAAAAAAACTAAAAACTAAAAAAAAAAATATTGTGTAGATGCTGGGAAGATTTAAATAAGGCTTTTTTGATGCTATAATTTAATTTGGTAAATAATAGTTATCCTCAGTTTCTTATTTGATGAAACATTAGGGGATTAAGTGGCTCCCTTTGACTGGACTCTTTTACAAGTTTTCCTGGTATAAATTTTTGTTGTTCTTTATTTTTGTTATGTGTGAGCAGAGAATTGCAAATGAAAATAGAATCCATTAACTTTTTGTTCTATCAAATTATGAGGCACCCTAGCATCACAGTAATTCACATATCCAAGTGTTTTTAAATGCTTTAAAAAACTCATAGAAGATATGTGGAGTATCCCTGCAATGTCCTGTGTCATGTGTTCTGGATTATTTTTAATCAGCTTTCAATTTGGTCATTATCAGTAACTGTAGGCCTGCTGGAAGATTCTCAGTGTTCCATATAAAAATTTCCATTTCTGAGTCAAGCGAACCACTTACACAGTACTCTCAGCTATGGCACCATCTACATAAATGGCACATATCTTTTTAGCTATTTGTATAGTGTTTTTCCTTACTAGAAATAAAATGCATCAAATGACAAAAATGCATATCATTTTCTACCATTTAACATAAAAATCTGCACTGTTTGTCATTCTGACCCGGCATCTTGGCTCCAGTCCCTTTCAAACTGCCATAACATAGTTTCTCTTTGTCTTTTCTATAAATATTTTCATGATTATTGTTTTGATGAGCTTTCATCTATGGTACCAAGACTTTATGAATCTAAGTGCAGTACTAGATTAACAGCAAGGTCTCATCATTTTACAGTTGAAATGGCTCAATGTAAGTGTAAGTTCTATGCTAACAGTTTCTTCTATTACAAAAAAAAAAAAAATTAAATGCAATATCAATCATAATTTTCTCTCTTCTTAATTCTTATTCTTTTATTGTCCTCTCTCCTTAACCTCTTGTATCCTGGTAGCTTTATTGCCTTCTTTGGAGTGAAATGATTAAAAAAATTCATTTGTGAATCAGACAAAAAGACACAATGTCACCTTTCCAGATATGTATATATGTCATAAATTTCAGTTACATGTGAAATAAAATCACTTGTTCAGATGCCATCTATAGAAAAATTCTATAAACTTTTGTTCCAATTCAGTAAAAATAGTGACCTGCGATTATAAGTAAAGCAAAAGTTAATTCACTTTCTCTTTATATTCTTATAATTATTTTTGTAAAAGCAAGTGTTGTGAATGTTTTATTTTTTATCGGATTTATTAGGTCTCTGATGTAAAGCATAACTTTTCAGATTTATGTCTTTATCAACAGCAATCAGAGCTGAAATATTATCTCCTCAATAACATCATTTTTACTCATTTAGCTTTTCAAGATTTAATAACTCAATCATCATTTTTAAAGATTCCTTCATAAAACTTTCTGAATTAAAGCAAAGTTTTTCATTTGTATCTTTTAAGACAGTTTACTGTCATAGTAATTGAACATAATTTATATCCTTGAGTGTTTATTTCAATTTTCCTCACTACTTTTTGCATATTCAAAAGACAAGTTCTGCTGATTTGTTATGAATAAAACAAGATTATGATTCTACTTACACTGTTCTCTAAATGAATTTTCCTTTTTTCAATGGTTCAGCCAGTTTATAATTTTGTTTTATGTGTGTGTGTGGTGGGATTGCTTAATTTTGATAATCACTTAAATGAATTCTGAGAATTTGTTTTTCATGCAAGTATCGAGTTTTTATGACCTTTAGCTTCAGGAATGTGCAGGGGCGTAGCAGTTATATGTAAGAAAACTAGCAGTTCTGTATGAATCTGCAAGTCAACTTCAAATTGACTGCATTCACTTTCGCACAAATACGGTTGGGGAAGGTATAAATCCAATTCTTCTCTGCCAACCTATGGGCTAGATAATAGGGTAGAGTGGGCAATCTAGCTTTGGGTGAAAATCAGTCTAGGAGAACGACAACTCAGAATACATAGCCAATGAAAAACAGGAAACTAGTTGACTATCTTCCCCTTGCTCTTTAGAGCAGTTAACAGATAATAAGCAATAGGAATTTGTGAAGAACCAAGATTGCCTCTGTCCTAGAGGATCATGGCATTTTAACAGAGTTTCATGTTATTTTTATTGCGAGCTGTCTTTATTCAATATTAGTAGATGTCATTCTCATTAGACATATAAAGCAGAGTTTACAATGGTCTATGCATATGGCCATGTCACATTGAAACACCAATTCTCACAAGACCACTTAAGTTAAGCAACACTGAGCCTGGTCTGTACCTATTTGGGTGACCACTTGAAAATACTAGGTGCTGTAAGCTTGGATGAGCATCGGGTTTAATGGATAAAAGCTTGTAATTGGAAATTGGAGAGCTGAGTTTCAATTCCAGTCAGGTTCTTTATATTTACTTATGCACAAATATCCTTGAGCAAGGTATGAATCCACCTCATCCTCTCCGGCTATGGGCTAATTAGTAGTACTTGTATCACTTAACCCAAAAAATTCTTACAATTTAAAAATGTCTGCAAATAATCTGCAAAAGTTTAATAAGCCGAGCTTGGCAAGACTTTGAATATGATTTTGCTATCAGGGTAAAGTTGTTAACAAGGTCCACAAAAAAATATACAAGTGTGAATTTGCAAGGATTTGGAAAACTCTGTGAGAGTTTAAGATGTAAGAGAAAAACCAATGAAATGATACTTCAAATTAATTTTTGTTTGTTGATTATTATAGTCAGATAATGAAAGCTTGGTAAAACTGAATTATTCCAGTGACTTCTTTCTTGAGTATGAGAATAATTATTAAGAAACGGTTTTCGTTCTATGTAATAAGAAAAATTATAATGGAAATAATATTTATCATTATAAGTTCATGTGCTCAAAGTATGGTTGGCATTTTCAGCAGTAATTCAATTTTTGCATCTCAGTTTTTAGATTGGGCAAATGAATTGAAGCAGTCAGCTTAATGAGCCATGAAATCAAGGTTCTATATGCCTTGTCATTTTAGGACATAGGCAATTATTGCTCTCCACAACTTCTTATTCCTTGTAGTACTTAGGAGTTTTTCTCCCTTTGCTAAAGCTTCCTGTCCCTATTCCTCCATCCATTCCACCAAGCTTGTCAAGTAAGTGGTTGACTGTCTTCCCTTGTCTCTCTTGCCCCCAATATGCTCTGTGAGGGTTAAGTTTTCTAAGTCCTCCTTCCTTATGTGTTGAACAAATTTTACTAGTCTTTTCCTGATAATAAGCATGTGTTTTTTTGGTTGCAATTTTAAGACTACCTGTGTTCCTTACTTGATTCATCCATGGAATTTCCAGTATCTTTTTGTAGAACTAGATTACAGCTGCCTCCAAACAGGGAGTGAGAGTTTTGACACAAATGTTGCTAGGGGCTGCAAGGGAGAGGTTGAGGAGAGCCATGATCTCTCACATCCTGAAGGGACACACTGTACATAGAAGAAACATGTTCTTGTATTCTTGTGGGATCATTTGGTATAAAAATGTGATTGAGCCATGTTTGTAACTGGTGAAAATGGTGCTGATGTTTATTCTGAAAGTAATTTGCTGACTCTTTTGTTCTCATCTCTTGTACTTAGAAGATTGTTTGTTAAACAAATTATGAATATATTTATAAAGGCAAAGAAACTGAAGAATTAACATAATAATATATATGTACAAAGAATAAGACTTAAAGGATCAAATGGTTATTGCTAATTTTACAAGAACATATATGTAATAATTATTTTTATCTTACAAAACTGTATACTGGTATAATCTTAATATCATGAATTGACTGCATTCAAAATCCTAACCATTATCAGAATGTGTACAATGTACATTGGTGCTTCAGGCATATTGGCTATCATTTCAGTTCCCATGAAAACCTTAAATAAGTAAATAGATTGATTGGTTGATTGATTAATAGATCAGTTAGAGTGAGGATGGATAAACAAATAGCTTGGAAATAATTTGACAAAGAGACATACAAGGCAAGAGAGAGAGAGAGAGAGAGAATCTTGTGTGTGGGTTTCCATGAACCACTGTTTATCATAAGTGACCTATCAGTATGGCAAACATTGGCCAATATAATTTCAGAGGTTTCCCATGATGAGATTAGCTTTGACAGGTTGCTTGAGGCTATATTGCAAGTGAAACACAGGTTCTCATTCAATTAGCAAAATAGTGCCCAAAATGTCCAATATAATAGTTGGATGTTTCTAGAGAGTAAATAGGGAGGCCTATAGAAAGAGACCATATTTTAAGTTAGGTTCCAATGGAAAACTCTAATAGGTTCAATTTTTAGATGTTTTTTGATTAAAATGCCAATGTATCATGTCAGTAAAATTTGAGGGCGATATTTCATGAATAGACACTGACTACTAGATTAAACACAGTTTCACAATAAGTCAAGGATAGTTTTATTATTTTTTTAAAAAGTATTAAAAAGTATTTTCAGTATCCCTATATGGCAGTGAATGCTAGACAAACTCCGCACAGATGAAGAAGTGACTTGACACAACAAACGTGGTTCTACAGAAGGATTCTGAGAATATCATGGACATGACAACGTTTTAGAGAAAATGGAAACAAAACAAAAAAACACTTACACTTAACATCAGGAAGAAATAGTTGAAATTTCTAGGATGCATAATGAGGAAAGAAGGTTTGAAAAATTTGATACTCACAGAGAATATTGTAGGCAGGAGGAACAGAGGAAGAGAATGCATAAGCTCCATAGTGAGTTTGAGTAAATGGATGACAGAACATGTTTTAGGAGAGAGAGAGAGCAAAAAAAAAACTATATTTATTAAGAGCTATAAAGGATAGGAAATTGTAGAGAGCAATCATCGTCAATATCCTGAAGGGATGCAACACACATAGAAGAAGAAGAATGATCATTCCTATAAAAACTATTAATAAAAAATATTCAAACTATTTTGCAACAATTCATGAGCCCATCTTTATTTTTTTTTTATTTATGTTTTTTTTCCCTACCTCTTATCAGTTGTTTTTTTTTATATAATCTTTGTTATTATTAGACAATTCATTCAACAGTTATTTAAAATTGGATTTTAATTTTACTGTTTGTTCATTTCAGAAATTTCTAATCTGATTGCTCAATAAAAACATATTGTTACATTTATAATTTACAATATTTTCAATAGGCAATCTCCTCAATTTTCTCAATTAAAAATATATTAATTTCTGTTGTAACCTAGGGAAGGTTACTGAATAGAATAATCACATGAAGGTTGGTAATGAATGATAATACTTAGGACAAGAACAACCCATATAAGATTTGCCAGCGGCATGTAGAAGAAGTAATAAACTGCTAGAAGTGAGTCAAGTGAATTCCACAATGTATCTCCAACTGCAGAATATCTACCAACCACCCAACGAGGTCAGATGTGGCACAAGGCCAAATTTAATGTGGGGTATCTGAGCCTGTAGTCTCAGCCAAAAATCCCCTGTAGACCCTGTGTAAAACAGAGTCAGGTAGCTGTTTCCCGAAACGAGACTCTGCCCTTTGACATAGCCTTGTCTGGGGATCCTCTCTGCCTCTGGGCAGAGAACTTGACCAGCAAAGCTGGAGACGAATCTCCAACTGCAGACCAACATACAGTATTTACTACTGTATTTATGTGAATGGGGACATACCCATTATCGTCCGTAGGTATGCTACAACAATTTTTCTAAAAGGATGATCACAAATAAAGTTATTCTTGCTATCCAGTGTCCACTTTTCACCTGTGACAACACTAGTGACAAGCAGTATCAGTTCATGCTCTTTCCTTGAATAACATATATAGATTTATGCAAGTGTACATATATATGCATATACATATGTACAGCCACAAGTCATCATGAGTTTTCAAGCTCTTGATCACAGCAGATGATATGCACCTGCCCGGATTCAGCATATTTGATGTATGATCCACAGGCAGTCTCTGGGTGTTTAACAAAAACACATGTACCTGAGCAGGTGTCAGTAACAAGGATTGACGAGTCAACCTACAGTGACATGCAGAGGTTTGGTGATGGCTGGTGCCAACTCCTTGATTTTATGACCCTAAAACTCAAATAGGGGAGCCCATGCTGGTTTTGCTTATTAAAATATGAATCCAAATTCATACCATCTTGTGGGACTGTAGGGCACTTGTACAATGAAGTTAACAGAGACAATTTCAAAAACTAAATTTTTATTTCACTCTTTGATTGGATGCCATCTCAATATGAATGCCTGGAGCCATCACACTCTGCCATCCCACTTCTACATGCTACTACCACTCTAGCATATGGGTGTGCTCAGAAATGAATAAGAAGCCATTATTCTTATATATGTATATATGGAAATTTATATCAGGTTGTTTAAGATTAAATAAAATAAAGTGAAAGTATTCAAAGAAAAAAAAAATTCTTCAATCCATCTTTTAATCCTTTATTTCATTTTGGAAGCAAGTCATCAGTTCCTCTCCAAAAGAAGTTTTAATTCAAGAAAGCAAGAACTTTTTTAAAGCCTTCTCAAATTTGATCATGATTAGAGCATTTTTTTGTTTGTAAGGAAGTGGCAGAGATGCTTGACAAAAAAAATAATTCATCAGAGAAGGGTTGGATAAACAGGCTGAGTGTAATAAAGTTTTCATCTTCAACTCATTCAATCTTTATAACATGATTTTTTCAAAAGGAAAGCAGGCAAAATTGCCTCCTTTCTCATAATCAATCTGGATGATGTGTGTTTAGGTTTTGAATGTAATATTTCAACCAATGTGCTTTTTTGAAAACAGTATTGTATCTAACCACACTTGCTTCAACAGGCACCCACCAAAATTTTTCAGGAATGATAGTGTGGTTCCAGGAAATGCAGTTAGCACAGTGATTAACTGCATGGAAAGCAGAATCATGAAGTTGTGTTTAAATTCCATTCTTATCTGTTGCATTCACTTTTGGGTAGATGGAGATCTATAGCCTTTGGTGACAGCCAGTCTAGGAGAAAGACAATTCTGAATTCAAAACTATGGCTAATGCTACAAGAAACCACTCCACTATATTTTTCAAGTAATCATAAAAATTCACAGATAATAAATAAAAAGTAATGTGTGGAGAGCCTTGATCACTTACATCTTGAATTTACATGTCATCTGAAAAAAATGATGTCTCAATTGCTGTTTCAGAATTTTATCTGCATTTGTGCAGATTTCCGGTTTTAAACTTATGCAAAATGCATTTTCCATTTCATAAAACAAAAAATGGATCAATTTCCTACATCAGAACATGATGAATACAGGTTTTTCTTTTGTTCTTCATTCTGTTCAAATAGATGTGTCAGTTACTTTAAATGATTTGAAAAGTTTGCTGAGAATTTGGGATAATTTTCCATTGCACATTTCAAATCATCATTTATGATAGTTCTGGCTGACATCCACATTTTTTTAAAAATGAAATTGCCACTTGAAAATTTTTTAAACTTTGTGTTCATCCACTGAAAGTATTGTTAGCAAATTTGTGTTTCATACAGCTACAGTTCAATATGGTCTCACCTTGAGATTTCACAGAAGAAAATGTAAAAATTTCATTAAATAGTAAGAAATACTTTTTTCAAATAATCAATATTAGGTTCTGTCAAATAAAAGAAACACCTTTATTACTCTACCCATTATACATCTTGAGAAGGCTGCAGAATGGATTTACTGAAATGTGGTAACACCATTAGCAACACAAATTCAATTGTTAAAATAATTCCAGGGCTCTATCTTTGTATTTGTTTTGTATCTTCAACAATGACTTCCCAATGTCATCTATTCCCAAGTGTATTTATTCTGATAACACAACTATTTACACCTGCCTTAATAGTTAGCCCAACATGACCAATAAAATAAAACTGGCAGCTGTTTTTGAAAATGTTCTCCAATCAATTGTTAACTGAGGCAAGAAATGGCTTGTAAATTTGAATGCCTCCAAAATAAAAGTGATATATTTTAGTCATCATAGAGAAACAGTTTTGCCTCCCATCAGCATGAAAACTTATAGTGACTTCTTTGTTTCACATTTTCCACTGATATGAAGTGGAACAATTATATTGAATCAATTGCAAGGTCCAGTGTTAGGGAAATTGGTTCACTATGTAGTGCCAGATAATTTTGTCAGTATCCATCTTGCACATTTATAAATCTACCATCATTTCATTTAATACTGGTGAAAAATCTTGTGTGTATATATATATATATATATATATATACATATATATATATATATATATATATATATATATATATATATAGATATATATATATATATATATATATATATATATAAGGACTACCCACAATGCACCACTGACCTGTATATATAAATAGCCGAGAAAAATAACAGCACTAGTTGCCTGACGATTGCATCTAGCATGAAACAGACTGTCGCCTCTAAGTGTTGCCTTCTATGTTCACTTTTATATTTACACACGCTCTATCTCTGATATTGAGCACTTTAACACATAAATATAGCACACTTTAAGACTATATTTCTTCATATATATATATATATATATATATATATATATATATATATATACACATGTATATTTAAACAAGGTTTTGTTGTACAAAACTTAATAATAGCAAGGAATAAGGGTAATTTAAAAGGCATATCAATGTAAATTTAATAGCTAAGAAAACAAACAGTTTCATACCAGTCTTATCAAGTTTAATTCTGGGAATAAAATAATAGACGTGTAAATTAAAGATGACTAATGAAGGTGGGGGATTTTCAAGGAAAACTAGAGACCAATAATATTCAGAACCAGCAAACAATCCCTCTGTTCACAGAGGGAAGGCTTGCAGGACCTGATATATAAGGACTCCAGAACCTTGAGATGATATAAAGAGTGGGACCTTGATAGAATAGAAAAACAGTCCACACTAAAGTCAGTAATACAACTCCTGCTACTAATAATATGTTGCGCAATAGATGACCCGGCTGTATTAACTAGTTGACTATTTCTAGAAGCCAGATTCAAAATCCTGGGAGATAAATGCTGCTTTATCCTAAAATGCAAACGTTGAGAAGTCCTCCCTATGTAATCGAGTCCACAACTACATTCATATTTGTAAATAACTGAGTGAACATGATGGTGTGGGAAGGACATACGAATGAAAGAAAAAATAGGTTGAGTAACAAATATTTACTCAAACATTAGCAGAAAAATAACAACTTTTGATTGCAAATGAAATTTGTCTCGCTAAAGACTCACCCTCTGAACCAATAAAGGGAAGACACAAATAGACATTTTTTAACATATATATATATATATATATATATATATATATATATATTCTTATGTTAAGTCCCCATACTCGGACAAATCGACCATGGTAAGTTTTGAGTCTCATTGTTAGTACCCTAACTTTCCAACCACTAGATCATGTGTCCATAATGCATTAATATACATACATATAAGTTTATATATTAGGGTGCCTAGAAAATAATTACCTTTTAACATCTTGATCTACATATTCAAAAATTAAAAAATAAAATTAAACCAGCAGAACTTATCAGTTGAATTTAACAAAACTTGTTGGAATTAATTTTTGCTATATAAATACATCTTATATATATATATATATATATATATATATATATATATATATATATATATATAAGCATGTTTCATTAAAAAATATATACAAATTATATCTATTTATTTTTACAATAATCTATTTTAGTTTTCTAATTATCAAAAGTACTGAATGTCCAAGAAATTTTCATAGAAAATATTTGTCCTCGACAGGATTCGAACCTGTATCCTATATGGAACCGTCATATAGCCTGACGTGCCTTAAAAACAATGTTAAACATAAAAATGTCTTTAAATAATTGTCGGACTTTGTCCATTTCATAATATATATATATTTATATATATATATTTTCTTGCATTCTCACAAGTTTCTTTATATTTGGGTCTAAGTTGTTGAAAAAAGACCTCAGTCTAGGATGTGTTGCCAAGCACTTTAAGCTATCGCCAACCATTATCATGGCTGTATGTTTTAGGTTGCTTTTCATTTTTATAGGTCATATTTTGAGGCATTTGGGCCATGTTGTTGGATTAGTTCATTAGTGTTCTGGGAGCTGGTTGGTATATATTATTTTGAGGATTTGTTTTTAAATATATTTAAGACATTTGTATCAGTATTAAATCCTATTTTATTTATGTTGGGTTTTTGGTTTTTAATAGTGACTGCTTTGAGAATTTTGTAAGCATTTTTTACATTTGTTTTTGTAGATGATTTTGATATTGTTGATTAGAATTTTTCTTATTTTGGAGGATTTGAATCTGTTATTAGTGGTACAGTCTGTTGTCATCAAGTGATTTTTTATGGCTCTGGTGTCATTAAGATGGTATCTAAAATGATGTGAGAGAGTTGTAGGTGTGTGCGATGTATATGCTAGGGTTACTATGCAAGAAACGCTCTTGAAATGGGCATTTAAAACTGTACACTAAATTTGGTGCAGTATATTATTAGTTTCATTTATTTGTGTATTTGGATGGGTTTGGTGTATCTGTGGATGGTATTAGTTAGTACATCAAGTTTGTAGTTGCCATGCATTTTGATTCCTATAGAATAGGCTAATAGTGTTATTATTGTCTATTTTTTTCTTTGTTATTGTTATGGATATTTGAAATGTAGTGTTTTATATGTTGGCTGACTAATTTATTTAGGAAATTATTGTTTATGAGTGTTTGTTTTATATTGGTAAGTTCTATCTATATACATATATATATATACAGTTCTATCTATGTGTATTGTATATATATATATATTGTCACCCATAACAAATATTTTTCTCATAATTTCTATTCCCCGTTAAACAGTTTTGATGAGAGGGGACGAAACCGGTTAACTGGTGTTTTATTTTAAATCTAACATGGCCGTTAATAACAAATTGTTTTTTATGCCTTGATACACTTCTGTACCATCGCAAATATATTTAAATATATATATATATAGATATATGTATATATATAGATATATGTATGTATATGTATATATATATATATATATATAGATATATGTATGTATATGTATATATATAGATATATGTATATATATGTATATATGTATATACAAGTATATATGTATATGTATATATGCATGCATGTACGTGTGTATATGTGTATATGTGTATATGGATATATATATGTGTGTGTATATATATGTATTTATATGTATATATACATATGTGTGTATATATATATATATATATATGTGTATTTATATGTGTGTATATATATATGTGTATATGTATGTATGTATATATTTATATATATATATATGTATATGTGTATATATATATGTGTATATGTATGTATGTATATATGTATATATATATCTGTTTATATATATGTGTATATATATATATATGTGTATATGTATGTATGTATATATTTATATATATATATGTATATATATATATATATGTATGTATATATATATGTGTTTATATATATATATATATATATATATATATATATATATATATATATATGTATGTATGTATGTATGTATGTATATATATATGTGTTTATATATATGTATGTATATATATATATGTGTTTATATATATATATATATATATATATATGTGTGTGTGTATATATATATATCTATATATATATACATATATATATATATATATGTATATATGTGTGTGTATATATATATCTATATATGTATATATATATATATATATGTATATATATATAAATTCATGCTAAATTCATAACTTACTCTCTTGTAATACATATGTATATATTTCATAAAAATATATATAGGTGAATAAGAACATTTCACATATATCAACATATTTACTATGCAGGTACAGAATTATAATATAGACAGTGAAATATATTGCAAATATATATTGTCTGCATACATATGAAATAGACTGGTAGAAAGCAATATAAACAGACTGAGAGATTTCTTCCTTGAACTAAAATAAACAAATAACACACAAAACTTTTTATTCAATTAGATGTAAGCATGTTTGTTAAAGTGAAAAACTATTTTACCAAAGAAATAATAGGAATAAAAATATTACAATATTTAGTAAACAATCATGGAAAATAGGACCTTTTCAAACCTGTTTTATATATTTTTTATATTTCTTTGAAAAGAATGAAACAGGTGAACAGACATGAAAAATCTATAAAGCAAAACCCTGAAATTAATGAAGCATGTGTTTGTGAATGCTAAAAGATTATTTTCTTGTGGTGTGCATCGACCATCACTTGGTGCAGGCTAGCATTTTAGCACAGCAAAGATGATTTACCATAATACGCTTGCTTGAACAGAAATTATTTGTAACTGTTTCTTTTTTCTCTCCTGGAATGCCACAGGATTTTGGAAGCTTAGAAAGAATTTAAAAACAAAAACTGCAAGCTCAATACGTCATAGAAATTTTTTTCACTGTCATTCACATTTTATTTTTAAGCATTTATCAGCTGACCAAAGCTTTTAAGGATAAAATAACTTTATCTTTCCTCATCTGAGTTCAGTTTTTGTTTGTTCAAGCATAATGTCTGTATATATATATATATATATATATATATATATATATATATATATATATATATATATTCACTGTTATTCTTTCTCAACCATATCTTTTGTAGCCATATTGTTGCAATAAATAACACTGAAGCATTGCTTCTCATTGAAGTACAGCACAACAAAAGTTTACCATTCTATTTTACAGAGTTTGTCGATGCATTTTACATTTATTTGTATTGGATTTAAATTCTTATATTCCACAGCTTTCTAAATAGGCCTCTATATTGGTATACTTGAGACATTTGCAATTCATCCTTTCTACATGACATTATAATATAACTTACACACACTTCAGGCGATATACATTGGAATTTTGAACCAAACCCTTTATTTCGTCCACTGGGGTAGATTGTCCTAGTTCCACATACCATGCATTTTCTGGATATCTCAGTTTCCACAGAGGTGAACAAAAACTTGGAGAGTTGAGTTACTAAAGGGAAATAACTGAACTGAGGTATCCAGAAAAGGCATGGCACATGGAACTAGAACAATCTACTGAATAAATGGTTCAGTTCAAAATTTCAAGGTATATCATCTGAAGAAGGCTGGAGTGTACAATGGCCAAAACATTGTAAATATGACAATAAAGATAAGGACAACAGTCTGAACAATGTGAATAGTGTAAATAGTTACAATACTTCATCTCATAAATACAGACACATGTTTGTCACTCAGCTGATTGATGTTAGCATGAGCATCCTGACTTCAGAGTTTCATGGGCAGACCCTCCAGGAATTACTCTATCCACACATCAGGCGTGTCAGCAATAGAAAGTGTTCACATAGAAATCAACACTGGATGTTGACTGACTGTCCATCAGACTGTCTAGTCTGATAATTGCTTAAGTCATGAAAATGTCAGTCACTATACAACATTGATTTCTAAGTTTATGTTATTTATAACTATAAAAGCTCTCACCTGAGTCAGTTAAGTACCATATGCAATAAATGCTTGGGTGATACATGACAGTCTTGGCAGAAGATTTTCCTGCAGCTTCTTTCTGTGGTGGACTGGTTGCCAACCAAGGTTATAGGACCCAGTTTGTCTTGCTATTCAACCCCTAGTTGGGGGAAGAAAGGATGGATTCATACGTTTTCCAAGGTATTTGTATGTAACTGAATGTAATGAACCTGACTAAAATGTCCTTGGGAAAATTATGAATCCATCACTAACCCCAATACTATTCCCTCATAAATATTTTTAATCAGTTTAATATATATATATATGCCCAAATAACACACACACACACACACACATATATATATATATATATATATACACACACATATATATATATATATATATATATATATATATATATATATATACACACAAACACAATATTACATTGATAGATGAGATTGTGTACCTCCTCCTTGTCAGGAAAAGGGTAAGATTTTGAATGATGATTTGGTTTACATGATCAAGTTGCTGGCAATACATATTTGTACTGATTGTCTTTCCATATTCCACAAGGAGGAAATTGACATCTTTTCCCCTGACTCAAAGCAAGGACTTCTGTGGAGGGATTCCTGCTTTTGGTGTTGGCAATGCTTTCTCAGTTTCAACTTTTCATTTTTCTTTAACACAAAAAAATCCATTTTTCATCACTTGTGACAAATGTAATGCAGAAATGAAAGGCTTGCATTCCTGGTTAAAAGACGATGAACCATTGTTTTTGGTTCTCAAGTGATTGCTCATGTTTGTGGAAAGTTGAACATACCACATTAAGATTTGCACCAAATCTTTGATATGGTTCCAGTGCAACAGTCTCATTCAAAAGTTCTTCATTCAGAGTGGATTTTCTTCTAGTCTGATATATCTGTAAAGCAGGACTACACTTTCTGAATTCACACAGTAAACAATGGTGAATATGTTGCATTTTAAAGTCATTATAAACCATAAGGTTAATCATGGAGGTGATTTTATTGAATAAATTTTCTCTTTAGTATTTCAAGATATTTTTGTATAATTTTGGTATATATATCTGTTAAAATGAGATGTCAATTTTATTTTCATTTTTGCATAAATTAGACAATTTATCCATTGTACCCTGTGTACACACACACACACACACAGAGACACACACACACACACACACACACACACACATATATATATATATATATTCAGAAAATAATGAAGAAAGTATAAACAGAACATTTTAGTCAGATTGTTGTATAGGGATAAAGTGTCATTGCCGACACTGTAGTGTGAACACAGATCACCAATGAACAAACACAGATGATTTCATTATTAAATAAGTAGATCATGTGATCATAAAGGAAATGTATACATAGGAATTAACATGGCATCTAAGTGATCGCTATTCTCTATACTATCCACTATACTATTTCTCTATACTGATCATTATACGATTTACTATTTAGCGGTTATCATTTGAACAAGCATCATTATTGCGAATATTAGTGAAGGCATTACTACCAACAGTATCTGCATTTACAAAGTCTCATCTACAATGACTATTTCGGAAGTGATAGATGAGCATATGTTGAAAGTTAATGAAAGTTATGATGAGTAAGCATCTAACATCGCAAAACAGATAGTGTAGAGTTTTTAGGATATTAATTATTAAGAAATAGATTTTGAATATTTAAATATTAAGTTGCATTTATGTAGAATTTATAGCAGCCTGTAAAACTTTGTTCTATAATCTAAGTATCGGGAAATCATTCAAATTATAAATGCTTCATATACATATATGCAATAATATAATTCTGATAAATAATAATAGCACTGCCCAAAGTAAAATATAACTATGGTAATAATAATAATAATAATAATAATAATAATAATGACAATAATGATGATGATGATGATGATGATGACGATGATGAAGAAGAAGAAGAAGAAGAAGAAGAAGAAGAAGAAGAAGAAGAAGAAGAAGAAGAAGAAGAAGAAGAAGAAGAAGAAGAAGAAGAAGAAGAAGAAGAAGGGGAGGCACTGAAAATAATAAGATCATCTCCAATCAACAACTACAGCAATAATAATTTAAAAATAAACCAATAAGAAACAGAAATAAGCTATAAAAAGGTTATGAAAAATAGACAGCAACAAGAAACACAGCTGATGCTCAGTATCAAAACGTTTTGTTATTGGAATCCTGGGATTGGATAAAAGGGAAAAACGTCAGAGAACACAGTTCCACAGCTTTCTCAGTTATTCTAAGGAAATGGCAACATTCCCTGTAACCCTTCTCATTGTCCTTTCTCTCTCTCCCCTCCAAATAGTTCTCATGGTCACTCCCAGTAGTTTAAAAAAAAAATGTTTCTGATATAAAAGCATCATTCAAAGCAAATATTCCATTATGTATAAAATACAGTTACATTGGGAGAAGTTGTGGTTTGATCAAATATTGATCCTACTCTTAAAGGAATAGGTTTTATGTGATATTTGAAACCAACAATGAAAAATACATCAATCACCAGCTAATATCATCATCAATACTAATGACTCCAATGGTAATATTAATAAAAATGGAATAATTATTACAAGGATAATTATAATATCATATAACAATATTTCTTTTAGATATAGGATGTAGCTGTTCATGACTCTCCACAACTTCTTATCCACTCCATCTCTAAGTAATGCTTGTTTCCTCTCTATCCTTCCCAGTTCCTGTTCCATTATCCATTTACACAAGCTCATTATGTAGGTTAATTGCCATTTCTTGCCGTTTCTTTTGTCTTTATTATGTGTTGTGAGTGTCAAATTCTCCAACTGCTCTTTCCTTATTAAGTGTACTTTTGGTTTTCATTTTCTTTAAAAATTCATTATTGCTGAAATAGTGCATTCAGCATCCATTTATATGACCGCTGTTGCATCAAATGTGGAGAGATTGTCCAGTATTCACTGTCATTGTTATCATGTAGCAGTTCAGCATTCTTTTCTTTTTTTCTAAGAAAATTTTACTGTTTCTGATTCATACTTGTTGTGAAAAATAAATGTTTTTGTCATCATTAGATAATGGAATTATTGATAAACCTACATATTTCTCACAGAATTAAGTGCATTGACAAAGTAAGAGATTATGTTGAAACTGTTGTTTGTGGGGTCTGGCAAGACACAACACTTAACTCAACAGAGTCAGACATCACAGTAGTGTTCAACACTCAGCTAGACAAGTTGCTGCAATATTATTATCTTCCTTCCTTTCTAGACAATTATCCAGGACTACTTATCATGAATGGATAAGTCTATTCATGATAGTAAGAGAGTAACTGTTTCTTACTACACCAATAATACTAATGATGAATAAAAACTGTGGAAATTCTACAATGCATAATTTCAGTTCAGAAGCAAAAGAGAAGTTTATTTAGACTTTTAAACTTACAAATTTATAAAACCATCTTTAATTTTCCAGAACATCACAACAGATAAAGTACTTCTGTTTGTTAAGTCTATTATTCTGGCTTACACATTGTCTATTATCTCATCTTTAAAACAATAAAAAGGAAAAATAAAAATGCAAGCAAATTTCAACCTTATTGAACATCTGGTGGCACATTTTATTATATATTATTAAGTTGCACAGATAGTTTAATAAAATATATAACTATAAATAATATGAATTTTGATATTTTTTTGCAAAGTTTAACATTCATACCCTCAAAAAAAGAAAAAATGGTGTATTAAAAGGATTGTTATTCTCTTGACATCGCTATTATTGTCTACTCACTTGGTAAATCTTATTGTTTAAAAAAGATTTTTTTTAAATTTTAATCAAGCCAAAACATTTATGCATTCTTTGTTTTCTTGAGGATTCTAAATCATTTATGCAGTTTTCTGGGATCTTTCCTACAGACACAATATCTATCACTAATCTCTCACTATTTCCATGGAAAATATTCAGATCAGCTCCATTCTTTAGTTCCACCAGTTCAGACCTTTACTGCTTCAGTACACCATGCTAATTCCTTGGAGTTGGATCACTTTTATTTTTTCTGTATCCCCAATGTAAGTAGAAAATTCCACTGCAACAGCTCCCCCCCCACCAAGAACTGCTACTTTGTGAAAAAAGCTTCTGTAACCAATACAAACTAAAGATCTTCAAGTAATGGGTCAATCATTATCTATCCTCCTTACCCCTATAATCTTCACTTCCTATCATCTCCTTTTTCACTCAAATCAAAGATCATTCCTCATCACCATTTTAACAGTAATCCTTTACCTAGAGTGACTCTCAAGCCTTGCATTGAGTGAACAAAAATATTATATTTAAGTTATTTTTAGTTCATATCAATAAAAGTACCTGTTTAGAAATAATAAAATTGCCAATATTACATTTTTAAATTTTATTACTTGACATGTTATAATGAACATAATCCAAGATTCCAGTTTATAAGCTTGAACTTCAGATAATTCTACTTACACCAAATATTATTAGTTTGTGAAGCAAAATTTCTGATTGACCAGCATCACTAGTTATAAGAATGTCCTGTATAATTAAGATTCACTCCTTCTCAGTTCACATTACCTGCAGCCTATGTTTATATTAACAAAGCTATCTATTCATTCTGAATGTATAGAACAGCTGTTATGTCAAACCTATTTCTGTCCATTTCTGCTTCAATGTTTCTACATGCATTTGTTCAGGTTTGTGTGTATTAAGGTCAAACATGTAAAAGAGCAAAATTCAATTTTTGCATGGGAATTTTAAGAATCAGATTCAAATACAAAATCCTTTTCATTCTTGAAAATCTTAGTTGCAAAGGAAATTAAAAAATAAAATACCCCCCACCAAATAAAAATATGATTGAAAAGAAAATCTCCAAGAAAAGAATGGGAAAAAAATGAGTTAATTTTCAATAACATCAGTTAATCACTTGACAAGTTTCTCATCTTTTCAGAGTTTTTCTCTTAATCTTTTGCCTTTTGATTTTTGTTTATATTAATAATCATTTGTTTGATGAGATTTTCTGTATTGTATTTTCTCAGAAATCATTTTTGTCTTTTTCTCTATTCCATCATTTTTCAGTTCAATAAATTTTATTTTGTATTTTTCTGTTTTAGATTTTTATTTCTTCTCAATAACATTTAGGATAATTATTTGTTTTCTTGTAATTATTTCCTTTCAATTACTTTCCAGATTTGTACATTTTTATAATTTTCATATAGTTAAATTCTTTGTTTTAAAGTTTGCATTTTTTTTTAGTTTTTTCACTGACCTTTTTGTTTCCTTTATTTGATGAATACGTTCTTCCACTCGATGTTCAAGTTTTATATCTCAACATGTAACAACATGCTGTCAACAAGTTAACAATTCAGTTGTGTTCAAAGATTTTTTGATTTTCATTCAATTTGAAATGTATTATCGAGGACATTATTTTAAAATTCAGGTAATTGACTAAGAATTACTTGGCTTAAAAATCTTTAAAATTATTTCTCAGATATAATGGATAATTATTGAGTTCTAAAGTCAATCAACATTTGGAAAATTCTTAAAGATTCAACTGGAATTCTTTGAACTTTCTCTTTTGTAAAATTTTTCAGACTGTTCCAGTGCACAACACCAATTGCAGGGAAAACTGCTGGCCATTGTCTAAGGGACAACCATTAGCACTCATGTTGTGAAGGGTAGTGGACAAAAGTTTATTGCTGAAAGGGCTGACTGTTCAAAATTGTATCAAAGTATATTCATGGGAAGCTGGCTGAGAGGGAAAAGTGTGGTAGAAAAAGGTGCACAAGCCAGAGGGATGACCATAGCAATGAGAGTATGGTAAAGCAAAGAATTTTGTGGAAGTCCACAAAGAGTGGACCGATGCAGGAGTTAGTGCATCATGAGCCATCATGCACAGATGTGCCTGAGGAAAAGACTGCAAGTGTTGCACTCTTTGTGTCAAGTCAATTCTGAAACAGAGAAAATGTCAGTTTCATGGGCTGAAGAGAAAAAGAATTGGACCGTTGCTCAGTGGTCCAAAGTCTTCTCTTCAGATGAAAGTGTAAAATTCATTTCATTTTCATTTGGAAATCTACGTTCCAGGGTTTAGAGAAAAAGTGTAGAGGGTTCAATTTGCTTGAAATCTAGTTTGAAGTTTGAAGTCAGTGATGATTCAGGTTGCTATGTCATCTGCTAGTGCTGCTCCATGATGCTTTATCAAATCCAAAGTAGACAAATCAGTCTACCACATTTTACAGTACATCGTGCTTTGTAGAGAAGTTTTATGGAAATACTGATTTCCTTTTCCAGCCGGACTTGTTATCTGTCCACAGAACAAAAATAGTAACAACTGGCTTACTGACCATGGTATTATTGTTTGATTAACAAACCAAGACACCTGACCTGACCCATAAAGTTAATCTATGAGTTATTGTTAAGAGAAAGAGGAGAGTCAACACTACAAATAAGCTAAAGGTCGCAATCAAAGCAACATGGATTCCATAATATCTCAGCCATGCCATAGGTAGATCACCTCCATGCCACACTCATTGATGAATTAATCCATGTCAAAAGAATTCCAACCAAATACTGTGAGCATAAATTAACATACTTTTGAGAAATTCAATATTTATGTATTAGCAATGCTTTTTTTTATTAATCTTATGAAATATTCTAATATTTTGAGATAATAGATTTGTTTTTTCTTTCATCAGCTGTAAGATGTAATTATGGAAATTAGAATAAAAAGGACTTAAAATATTTCATTTTATCTGTAATGAATCTAGAATATATGAACATTTCACTTTTTAATTAAATTGCAGGAAACAAATGAACTTTCCCACAATATTCTATTTTTGAGTTGCACTTGTATATTGATTGGATTGTTAAGTGATTTGTATGAATGAATAATTCTTGTAATAGCTTTGTTACCATTTTTATAGTTAGGCTACATCTGCTTATGATGAAATAAGTTAATGCTATTTTTATTTTTGTTTATATCAAGATGATTGCTTGTGTTATTTTTTCTAAATTTCATTAAGGCTAATTCTATTTTCTTTATCATGGTTGAGAAAATTATTGCTGATGAGTGTTTATTTCATGTTGCTTAATTCTTTATTAAAAATTGAGTCTCAACAAATACCTTAGATATTTAATTTATGTTAACTAATTCAGTTATTTCCCCTCCCCAAACTTAATGGATGCTTCCAAGCAGCAGCAGCAGCAGGCTTGTTTCCCTTCCTTCCAACTTTAACTTCTGATATTTGGAGAGAGTCTATGCCACTTCAACTTCTGCAAACTGTAATTAATTTCTACTGAGATTTTGTTGATCAATTTACTATAATGTTCAAAACATCTCATCTAATTATTATCAATAACCCAGGATCTTAAAAAAAGTGTTTAAGAAATCTCATGTCTTCTGGGAGATTGCTTCTTGAATACAAATAATCAAAAAACAACATTAATTTCTTACATTAACTGCACATGCATCACACTCTCTTGACTTGTCACTTGTCAAAATGTAGTGCAATATATGCATATATCAAGCATTGCATTGCAAACAACCAAAATATAACTATCAACATATGATGAATATTAGTAGATAGCACCAAAATACTCGACACACCCACTGCAAAGAAAGACTGAGAATTCTAGAGGTCATTATTGAACAAAAGATACAATCTATACTGAATATATTTCACCACAGGAGCCATGTTTGCCAGTCTGTTGTCAAACTCCTTATTGATCTTGGCAACTGATATTATGATACATCCCAGGTATCTGAACGAGTACACTTTCTTCAACTCAGTCTTGCCAATGGTGATGTTTGAAGGGTTGTATTCATCTTGAGGTGAAGGCTGATGAAGTGTATGTATGTATGTATGTATGTATGTATGTATGTATATATATATATATATATATATGTATATATATCAGTCAATTATGTGCCATGCATGATACATGCTTAGGCAATTATGTATCTTTCGATACATGACTGGTGAGTCAGATTTTTTCCCACAGTAGGTTGCCATTTCTTTCTGCGGTAGACCAGTTGCCATCCAAGTCTATAGAACCTGGTCTGTCCTGCTATTTATCAATAGCTGGGGGGAGAAGAGAATTCATACATTTCCCAAGGGTATTAGCATGTAAGTGAATGTAATGAATTTGACTGAAATTCGAACTCTGCTCTCCGATTCCTCAATCCGAGCTGCTATCCATTACTCCACTGTGCTTCCATATATATATATATATAATCCACTAAATTGTTTTCTATGATTATATATATATATATATATATATATATATATATATATATATATGTATATTTTAAGCATTTCATCCCAAGCATTTTTTTAAAGCATTTCACCCCCAAGCAAGTCAAGAGTGCCACTAGCACGCAAGGGGTTAAAGAGGGTAGAGAACAAGAGTAAAGAGGCATGTTTGGGGAGAGGATAAAGTGAAGCACAGGGAACAAATTCAAGGCATCAGAAGATGTCGATTGACATTACACTTGAATATTTGAACATTAATAGTTATCAGGGAAGCAAGTAAGAGGAAGAGAAATCCACAAACAGGAAGTGTGAGAGAAGAAGTTGTTTGAGTAGAAGAGACAGTTACACTTAACCATGTCAACAGTGAAAGGCTGGGACCGAGATGCCAACCTAGTAGATCACTTAAATTCATGCGGTCTGAGAAGCAGAGAAAGCAACTCGTTGGAACAGTTGCCATGAAAATACTTATAGAAGAGACAGAGGGAAGCCACGGCACATCTGTGAGAAAGCAACTGTAGACTAGATGCCAGATCAGGACCTATCACACTGCATATCTGTCTTTGGATTTTGTCGAGAACCTCAAGACTTACAAGAGGGGCACCAGACCATATATGACAGCAATATTCTATGCAAGAACGGATGGTTGATTTATAGATTTGAAGGATAGACTCAGATGAGAAAATTTTTCTGGTATGACACAGAGAACCAAATTTCCCTGTGGCAGATAAAGGTATTGAAGTTATGTGTTTGTTCCACCTCATATCAGCACACAGTGCGAGACCAAGCAGGTGCAACAAGGCTCTCTCTTGGAGTTGGACATCAGTCATTCTGATGGGAGCAGGTCTTTTTCACAAGTTGAAAAGCTATGGTATATGTTTTTGAGCTGATCCAGTTGTTCCTATTAAATTATGAAATGAAAGTTGTCCTGAGCAGCTACTCGTCTACGTCATTTTGTTCTGAAGCAGCTGTCCCCAGAGCTCATTCCTTGGTCCTACACCATTTTTAATCTCCATCCCGATGACATCAGCTCTCAACACTGATGACACTACCATTTACTCCTTCCTCGATAATAAGGCTGATCTCAGTCAGACAAGGTCAAAATGGCAGCCGATGAACAAAATGACCTCAAGACCATCGTTAACTGGGGCAAAAGATGGCTTGTCGATTTTAACACCTTCAAAGCTAGACTTCTCTCCATTAATCATCTGAGAGACCCATCTCTGCCTTCCATCAGCATGGCTGATGCTATCCTCCATTAAAGTGACTCATTGCACCTTCTCAGGCTAACATTCTCAGCTGACATGAGGTGGAAAGACTACATTGAATCCATCATTAAATCAGCTGCTAAGAAAGTCGGTTCACTGGGCAAGATAATTGTTCCCTCTGGAATCTATCTTGCATATCTATAAATATCATTCATCCATGTTTAGAATATTGCTGCTATGTATGGTCTGGTTCCCATGCTATTTACCTGGAGTTCTTTGATAAGATCCAAAGAAGAATCTTTGACATAAGGTTGTCTGTCTGTGCCTTTTTTATAAATACTTTCATAGTAATTGTTTGGATGAGTTCTTCTCTATTGTATCTAGACTGTATTTAAGTGCAATACTAGACTGGCAGTGAGATCTCATCAATTTAAAGTTAAGCTCGCTAGATGTAGCCATGACTTCTATGCTAACAGTTTCTTATCTCGCACTTCTTGTCTTTGAAACTCCCTCCCAGCTCTATGCTTCCTAACCAAATTTAATCTACAAAAATTTAAATGCAATGTCAATCACTATCTACTGTTCTCTTGAGTTCCCTTGTCTCTTTCTACTCATTACTAATGTTTCTGTTCCTAATTGCTCCTCACCCAGTAACCCCTTGCGTCTTAGTGGCTGTACAGCCTTGCTTGGGGTGATACTGATTAAAAAATAAATGTACATACATACATATATATATATATATATATATATATATATATATATATATAATGTCTGTTTATTTTTATAATAATCTTTTCTAGTTCTCTAATTAACTTCTTAATGCTAAGTTGAAATTTAAAGGAGGTGTTATAGTTTTTGTTAATTTTAAAATAATTATAGCAGAGCGCATTCACTAAACTACTATCACAATGATTACAGTTGCATTACGTTTGTCTTCGCATTTCCCCACCTGAAGAAGTTCTTGGAGGAGATCGAAAGTACTTGGTATAACAAAAAATAAGGCACCTTCCTTGATGAATTTCAACTTAACATCAAGAAGATAATTAGAGAACTAAAAATAGACAGACATAATGTCTATATTATTTAATGAAACATACTTGAATGACGACATACTGCCTAAATATATATATATATATATATATATATATATATATATACACACACACATGCACACACACACACACACACATATATATATATATAGTCAAACAAGTATGATTTCTAATTCTTTCACTAATGTTGTTGGCAAGTTAAGTGGTTGGCAAATCATTCTGGCTAGATCCCAAGGTTCAACTTTAAATAAACTCTTTTTCTTCTATGTTCCGATTCCCTTGGTGATCAAGGCTCTCCACAACTTCCTGTCCTTTGTAACCCTTTGCAAAGTTTGTCTTTTTGCAATATCTCCTAATCCCTGTTCTGCCAACTATTTACACAAGATCTGCTTTCCTCGGTCCCTTTTGCCTTCAATGAGTGTCAAATTTTTATGGCCTCTTTCCTAATTGTGTGTTCCAAAATTTCGACTATCTCTTTCTTATGCTATGTATAAGTGTTCTTGATGTTTCCATGTTCTTTAAAACTTTGGCATTGCTCATATGTCCAGTCCATGCTATTCTCAGCATTCTTCTGTAGAACCACATTTGTTTTGCCTCAAATCTCTTTTCCATCTGTGATGAGATTGTCCAGCATTCACTGCCATACAAGTGTATCAAGATTACATAACAGTTATGTACTCTTTTCTTCATTTCCAATGAAATTTTTTCGTTTCTTTATACTTTTCTTAAATTTTGGAAGGCATTTTTCGCTATCCTAATCCACCTTCAGATTTCGGTGTCACATTATTATAAATGTAGATAATCTACTTAATTTTTAGAAATTCCATCATGACTGTTTCTTCCATGTTTTTATCTGGTTGTCGTTTGATCAATTTGTCTAAAGCATATCAAGATACATGAAATTAATCAACAGACATGACAAATAAATATTTATAACAATTTAAGAACTGGGAAAATTTGTTTTCAAATTGCTAAGATAACAAAGAATATTATTTTGTTCCAGTTTCTTTGAGGACCAGTTTGCATTCTTTCAACAATTTTTTTTTTGGAATAAATTTTTATCTTTAATGATTTTTAATGTACAGGATAAAATCAAATTAAACATTTATTTTTGTTAATATACCTTCCATGTTTTCATACAGTTTTCATGCTTCAAGATTAAAGATGGATGCATTTTTCCTTGTTAAAAAACATATCTCTTAATTAAGTTCTACTATCTGCACCTGCATAAATGTAAACAAGCAGCAGAGATATTTTCAATTTAACTTTCTTATTTGTGATGGTGACAAGTTTTTGCCTTTCGACAAGCTGATGAAAATGTATGTGGTATTAACAATTTTTTTTTAAATAAAGTGGAGAAAATTGTATTTTGTTTAATTAAATGTGGGATTTAATGTGCATTACAACCCAACATCTGTAGAAGTGTAAACAAGGATAAGTTCCTTAAAACTTGTCTTAGAAAATGTAAACTTTTACCAATTACACACACACACACATACATATATATATATATATATATATATATATATATATATATATATATATATATATATATATATATAAGGCTCAAACACTAATATTCTATGGTTATAATTTATTACATTGGAATGAATCATAATTATGATCCAATTCATCAGACCTACAAATTCAAAAAGAAATTGGAAAATATAACTCCAAGTATAAAATATATATATATATATATATATATATATATATATATATATATATATATATATATATATATATATATATGTATATATATATATATATATATATATACACACACACACACACACACACACACACACACACCCTTGTGCAAATTAATTGAAACAACCACTTTAGTTTCTTTTCTTTCACCATATGCTCAGTTTTAGACCCACTGGAGTGACAGGGTGTAATCGGTTTCTATTTTTTCCTCAGATTAGGTCATTTGTAGTGATGTGCAGTAATATGAATCTATTTTTGTGGTGTATGATGAAATTTGTTTGGCCCTGCAAAATATTGCATCATCTGTGATTGCATTAGATATTTAGCACACCCAGACCCCATCGTCTCAACTGTTGATTAGTTGTCCTGTGGCCATTTTCTGCAATGGATGTTACTCCAAGGAAGTGTATGAAAATTGTAATGCTGAACGAACACACTGGCAAGACTTACAGAGTGATTGTGGATATTGTTGGTGTTAGCCTTTCAACTGTCAGTAGTTTCATCAAAGTGAAGAAACAAACTGGATCCATCAGTCCAAAACATAAAAGAAAATATGGTTGGAAAAGAAAAACAGCACCAAGAGATGATGTATACATGGTCAGGGAGAGTGTGAAAGATCCTGGGAAGATAAGTAATGCCATAAAAAGAGATTTACAAGTGAAAGGGATAAATGTCAGCTCCTCAACAGTCAGGTGAATACTTCTGGCTGTTGGATGCAAGGCAAGGCAACCCATGACAAAGCAACTTCTGACGAAACATATAAAGGAAAAACACTACAAATGGGAACTGAAATACAAAAATTGGACAAAAGAACAAGAGAGAAAAGTTATTTTCAGTGACAAGTGTCATTTTTTGTTCAAGGACAAAGAAGTCAGCATGTTTGCAGATCAACTGGAGAAAAACTTTGAGAGTGTCACATTAATTAATTTGGAAAACATCTCTTGAAAAAGATGTTTTGGAGCTGCTTTAGTTACAACAGAGTTGGAGGTTTGCATGTCATTGAAAGCATGATGCGAGGACCACATTACATTGAAGTTCTCCAAAGAAGAGTTATTCCAGAGTTGAATAAGATATTTCTAGATGGATCCGGTATCTTTCAGCAAGATCTGTCCCCATGCCATACTTCAAAACTTGTGAAGGAATTATTTACCAGTGAGCAAATCAAAGTACTAGATTGGCCCGGAAACTCTACTGATTTAAATCCAATCAAGAATCTGTGGTCAATCTGCAAGGAATAACTTCATGGAATGAACTGTATGATAAGAGAAGCTCATGATGGCCATTATAGATGTGTGGTACTGTGACCCCAAAATCAATGAGGACTGCTCCAAATTCGTAGATTCCATACCAAATTGCATCAAAGAGCTTCTAAAAAATAAAGGCAGACATTCAAAGTACTAACATGTGCACTGGGTCATGTTTCATTGGAAAAATATGAAAAAAGTAAATAATAATGGAATTATTCATCTTGTTTCAATTAATTTGCACAAGGGTGTGTGTGTGTGTGTGTGTGTAAGGCATCATTTAAGTATGGAAGATGGAGTTACTGTATAAACTTGAGTACAGTGCAACTTTTTATGATTAGTTTTTTATGCAAAAAATGTAGGGGGTGCACGATTCACAGGTAACTTTTTTGAGGTGGTTAAAAATCATGCATTTTTCAGTGACTGGTTGTACTATATACAGATAAATCTTTTTTTGAAGGGGTTAAAATTCATGCAAAAAATTTGATGGGGTCACACTATACATGAAGCCAGTTTATACACAAGTATGATTTAATAATTTATTCTTAATTTGAATTATTTAACTTACATGATGAAATTTTGACTGTTATTTTATTGGATTTATGTTTTTATTTTCCTTGTACATATAAATTGCTTGTTTGTTTTTTAACTTTTGATCACAATAGCCCTATTGTTACAATAATCAGAACAAAAATGGAGTATTTTTGCCATATCTGAGCTGGAGCTGCCGAATCCTGTTTTTCCAGCCTTGACACAAGGAACTCAGTATTTTCTACTGTATAACCCCTCTCTTATATCACAAGCTTCTCACTACCGTATTGCTATTTTCCTGTTCTGACAAATAACATTCACTAATAAGATATTCATAACTTACCATGCTACAGACACACGAGTGAACCATTCTCATTCCCTTTGTATTCCATTGGTAAAAAGAAAGTTACATTCAGACAGCTTCTTCCCAAGAACCATTGCTTTATGGAACTGACTCCCAAGAGGATGATTCACTGAACACTACAATCTTAATCTCTTGAAGTTTAGAATCAACTATTATCTACTGTACATATCCTTATAGTCTGCACTTAATGAGTGCAGACTATGGCCATACAACAACCTTATTTAGTAACCCTCTACCTTGAGAGGCTCTTGGGCTTTCTATTGGGTGAACATTTAGTTAAAAAATAGAATTAGATTTTTTTTTGCTGAGGTCATCAAGCTTTGGCACAACTGATTCAGCAATAAAGAAAACAAAATGACTAGAATAAATCACATTCTCTTTATTGAACTCCTGGTTACTATCAGCAAATTATCAAGATGGTCCTTTTGTGATAACCGTATAATCTTGGATGAACGCCATCTGATCATTTGACCTCTTAGGATGACTGGAATCATGAAGTCAAACTAATTGTAAGCGGTTTCAGTTTTTTCTTTCCATTATTTTGTTTCTGCTCAGCCAAATTTAACATTCATGAGGGCACAATTAATGATTCATCAACAGTACTGACTTCATAATAAATGTACCTTCTGCATATCTTTTTTAGATAAAATGATGTTTCTGCTTGTTATCTTGTATATAAAACTATTTTTTTCACTTCTATTCTTTGACTTTGTATCCATTAAATTATATTTCATAATAATGGGTCAAAACAGAAGATTATAAGGTTTTTAAGTGAATTACAAATACAATATTAAGATATTTGTACATTTAGATTTAATCAACTACATATGTGCCATTTTGTTCAACTACTTTTTGTAATCTTTAAATCAACTTCATGATTCCATCCTCCATAATTTGGCATCTTTCTGGGTGATGAACTGGTCTAAGTGGATTTTTACAGGCTACCAGAGAAATTTATTAGGATTGAAAGATGTGGTAATCTCAAGGTGCAAGTTCAGGTGAATATGGTGTAATAGTAGGATATCCAAGCTGTACCAATTTCTGTTAGGTCTTCTGATTGACCAGTTCTGGAAATACTGAATGTTGCCATTAATCAATCTGATCAGGAACAGTAATAAACTAGAAGACAGGATGCAGTCATCAGCAAGAAGATGAGCCTAAAATGCAAATTACAGGTTGGGGATGCTGAAATCAAACAGGTACAGAAATTTAAATATCTGGGAGATGTTCTAACAGAGGATGAAAAGTGCAACATTGAGATACAAAGATGTATTGGGATGACCAAAGTTGCATTCCAAAAGCTAAGCAGAGTATTAAGAAACAGCAAAATTTCATTGGAAACAAAGAAAAAAAAGTACTCAACTGTTACATGATATCTGTCTTCCTGTATGGCAGAGAATTTTGGACAATCTCCTCAAAGATGAAGAAGAGACTCAAGGCAACAAAAATGTGGATGCTGAGGATACTATGAGCTGAACATGTGAGCAACAACAAGGTTTTGGAGAGAATGGAAACAAAAAGGAAACTTATACTTAACATCAGAAAAAGGCAGTTGAAATTTCTGTGACATATAATGAGGAAGGAGATACTCTCAGGACTGGTAAAGGGACAGGGGGCTTGAACAAATGGCTGGCAGAACAGGGTTTGAGAGAAATAACAAAAAGACAAAACTTATTAAGAGCGACAATGGACAGGAAGATGTAGAAGGCCATGATTGCATATGTCCTGAAGGGACATGGCACATAAAAGAAAGAGATGTCTGAATTTGTTGAAGGAGCTCATAATACACAATGCCTTTACAATCCCACCAGATACACAGCACCACATTCTTAAGATGTAGACTGGCTTTTAGAGTAATCAACAGTGGCTCATCTCATTTTCTCCAAGACCTTTTTCATTCCACATTGTTCTAAACAATCCATTATTCATTTTGATTATTCTTTTCAAAAATGGGTTATTTTGTTGATTTTGAGCAGAGAATAGCAGAAAAATACAGTCCAGTAAGTTTTTTCAATTAAACTGGGAGGCACTCAAACATCATAATTATCTGTGTTTTTGAATGCCTTATGACATTCATATGAGATATGTGGAGTACCTCTGTGATGTCCTGTGTTAGGTAACTGCTAAAATGAAAATCTCTCATGGCTTGCCGATATTGTTTATTGAAGGAAATTTAATAGTAAATATGTATAACCCACAAAATTCTAATGATTTCTTTTGTGACATTACCCTACCTTGTCTACCAGAAGACTTTTCTTTACTCCCCTTAGGTGGCAATATATTGAGCTGTGACAAGTCATAACTAATCCTCCAACTGGAGAGATCACCATCCCACCAAAAGATTCATAAAAAACATAAAGCTCATCACACATGTGCACACACACACACACATTACAGAAAATCACACATATTTTTTTCTCTTTTCTGAATGATAATGTTCTGTATATAAATATATAATCAAAATTCACAAATGTGTTGAATTCATTTAATTGAAAAGTATTTGAGTGAATCCCATCAGTGATGAAAAAAAGCTTTGAATGAATAAAGCCCGAGAGTCTTGGCAATCATCCTTCTTTGAAATGGTACTACAGAATCACAAAAAACTGTACCAAATAACAGAAACCCCATTACCTGAGGACTACCAAGACAGGTAAAATCTAAAATGGACAGCACAACAAATAGAAGAGAAGACAATGACATAATCTAGATATTAACATTCCACGCCACTTCAAATAAAAGGTTAAGAAGGAAATTCTCATCAATACTGGAAAGAGTGATAAAAGCTACTGGACTGGAGAAACCTGTTTTCCTAAAAAATTGTTTTAAGAGATAGATTTCATAAATTTTAGCCAAAAGCAGTACTGGCTGTTCAGTCAATGAATGCCAAATGTTTCCTTGTAGGGAAATAGCTAATATTACCATTACCACTACAATAAATGACCTACTTCCATAACAAGTGTTAACTTGTCTGTTAGAGTCTGAATAGTTTCAAGGAAGTAACAACAGTATGTGCTTATCAGAATAAAGAGTTTAATCTTGGCATATTTTATTATCTATCCAATATGTAATGTTCACTAAACAATATAGACTGTTTATTGTTAGTACTTTTCAATATTCACCCCAAGAAATGGAACTATTGAAAAAGAATTTATTATCAATAGAAAGAAAATCAGCCAAAGATCAACTTGAGAGACATAAGTTTGCTTACATCCCATCAACTATGTTTATTGCTTGTCTTTAAGGTTACAGTATTTAAGATGGGTTTGAATCAATATTCTTTTATCAGACACAGACCTTCTTTAATGAACAAGTGTGACTATTGATTGTCAATCAAGTTAGATTTTTTACATTCTGGTGATACTAATAATCTTTCGTTTATATGAATTCTGTTACCTTTGCTTATATTATAATATTTATTATATACATCTTCTAAAAAGTATATGCATAGACAATATATTATTGGTTACTGTGTGTAAATAAAACATTATTTTCATTCTGTTTTAAGTAAAAGGTAAGCATTACTTTTATAAAATCCAGTTAATTAAGTTTTAAATTTACTAAAACACATCTCTAGGACAAATATTGGATTTTAAAGAGAAATTTAAATTTGTTGTTTATGTTTTCCATATACAATGATGAATGAGTGAGTGTTGGAAAAATGTGCTAGTGTTTTAAAAATGGCTGACATGTTTATTTATATAAGAACATTCATGATGGAGTATGGATGTGTAGAGGGAAATGGAAACAAAAAGTATACATAAAATAGAGACAGTCAAAATTTCTAGGACACATGATGAGGAAAGAGTACCTGAAGAACTTTACACTCACAAAACATAGTGAGAGACAGAGGCAAAGACAGAGGGACCAACCTAACAATCTTGGATAGCAGAACAGGCAGTGTGAGGGATAGTAAGGAGACAAAGATTACTCAGAGCTACAAAGAATTTGTGGAGAGCTATGATCAGCTATGGCACATAAAAGAAGAATTGATTGGATATAAATAAAGTATAAATAAAACATTCAGTGGAAAAGTGCTGAAAATATAGTTTTATCAAGTTTGCCTTTGTACCTTATACATAGGTAAGATGGTAAATTGTAACTTTTAGTCATTGTGTTTTGTTGAATTTATTGAAATCTGTATATTTTCATATATTCCACTTATATATTTCTTCGATCAAAATGATACAAACATTACACTTTCATTGAGCAGAAAGATCCTTACAAGCATTTCATATTAATTGGGAGAGATGTTTTCTTTTCCTCCATTGCAAATTAGGTATATATCAATTAAACATCTTGTCTTAAACTGTAATAACTTTAAAATATAGCTTTCTCTAAAATGTGATTCTTCTTCTATGTGCCATGTCCGTTAAAGATGTAGGAGACCATGGCTCTTCATATTTTCCTGTCCTTTGTAGCGCTTAATAAGTTTTGTCTTTCTGTTATCTTCCATAAATATCTTGTTCCAGCATCCATTTACTCAAGTTCACTAGGTCGGTTATGCATTGTTTTCCTCTGTCTTTCTTGCATTCAGTCTGTCCTGTAAGTAAATTTTCCAAGCCTTCTTTCTTTATTATGTGCTCTAGAAATTTCAAATATCTCTTCCTGATGTTAAGTATAAGTATCCTTTTTGTTTCCATTATCTCAAAAGCTTTGACAAGGCTCACATGTTCAGTCCATGATATCCTCATAGAATTCTGTAGAACCACATCTTGCTTTATTAATTTAAATCCATCGATATTCCCCTCACTGATAGGTACAAGGAGTTAGGAATAAACAAAAATATAATTTTTTATTTTGAAATTCAAGTTTCTGTTCATGAAATGTTTTGGCTCTGATTAAAAGTTGATTAGTGAATTCCTCTTCAACTATTAACTCAAGAAAGTCAAGGTAAGTAGTTACTTTGAATTTAAAATAATAATAAAATATGATTAAACAACTAACAATTTCTTAGTCCAAGACATGTAGCCACAAGATGAAAATCAATTGCAGTGCAGATATATGAATATATTACACATATAAGTTACAATGTTTTTGTAGCTATTCACACTGCCACAATGTCCTCCTAACATCTTTGCCTACAGGCCTCTGATCCCTCTAGTTAACCTCATTGCTAATCTCCTTTTGGTCTTCTGTTGTCTTCTCACCAGTGCATTTGTAATTTCTGTGTTTCTATGCCTGACCATCTGAATAATCAGAGTATTGATACAGGACACACCAGTGTCCATTTTGATTTTGTCCAAGTATAATCTTCTCCTGAACCCAAGCGACATATTGACTTCATCTTTTGATGGAATCCTGTTAAATCCTTATGGATTTTTTTTTCTGCCCTGACATCAAAAGTCCGCTGTCAGTCAAAGCAGCAATCAATGCCAGACTGTCAGTATGGAAGGTCAGCAACAGTTGATATGTCTGATTGTATAGAACAATATTAACCCTCTGAATGTCAAGTTTTATGCCTATTTCATGAAATGACTGAAGAAAGTCTACTAGACTTCCTCTGACTGATGTAAAATATCATTCAGGAAATATGGCAATCTAAAACTGTTACAAGGCGTAGCATGAATGAGAATAGCTTAACTTTTCTGAAGATTATTGATTTATCCATAATAATGAAAACTGAAGCAGTAGATAAACAGAAGTAATAAGATAAAAAATATATTTCTTTCTGTGGTTAGTATATTGTAAAATATTTTTTCTTAAATCCCTTGTGACTGTCCAATAACAAAATTAGTTTTAAATTTTAATCAAGTACAAAGTAAACATCCAAAGCTGAAGAAATCTATTAGAATACAAGGAAAACTTTAGAAGTTTTAGAAATTTTTGAGGTGAGACATTTGTTTAAGAAAATTACAAAACTAATCTCCTTCAGGTTTGAACCCTCCAACTTTAATGCACTTGTAACATGTCAGCCACTTCTTGAAGGTCTCCTTATAACCTCCAAAGTGCAGGTGTAGGTCCCCAGGGTCCTCACCACAGCCTTTTATCTCATCCACACCCTCAGATGTTAATCCATAAACAGTCTTAATAAGTTCATAGGTTTCTGCAGGATTTCTATCAAGATCAACACAAAACATTATGAAAAATAAATATATATTTAGTTTTATATTGTTTTGAAAAAAATGTCTCTCCTGGAAACTTCCTGAGTGCACCTTGTATTTCAAATAAAAAATAGTTTTCTCTTCAATCTAATAAAGTAACCTTTATACAAACTTTCTTATTATGACTCAGTAATCCTTAAAATTTGCACATATATCATGTCTCTTCAGGATGTTGGCATTTATGGCTCTCCATAATTTCCTGTCCTTTGTAGCTCTTGATAAATCTTTATTTTCTCTCTTAAACGTTATTCTGTCATCCATTTACTCAAGCTTATAGGTAGGCTATGTGTTGTTGACTCTGTCCCTCTTGCTTTCAATCTGTTCTGTGAGTATCAAATTTCCCAAGCCTTCTTTCTTCATTATGTAACCTAGAAATTTGAACTATTTCTTTCTGATTCTAAGTATCGTTTTTATTTCCATTTTCTCTAAAACTTTGATGATTCTCACATGTTTAGTCCATGGTATTCTCAGCATGCTTCTGTAGAACCACATTTCTATTGCTTCAAATCTCTTCTTCATCTGCCATAATAGTTAAGTACTCTTTTATGTTTCCAATAAATGTTTGCATTTCTTAATACTTTTGGAACTTATAAACTATTTTTAAATATAATAAAAAAAGCTATTTTAAATTAATAAATTACATAGGGTTTTTTATATTGATTATCCCAAAGAAGTAAAAAATGAAATAGATATTTTTTTTATTTTTGACATTAAGTTTATTGAACAATATGTTTACCATTTTAATCAAATGCCTTTTGTCACTTTTCAGCTAGCTTCATAATTCTATCTTCCTAGGATTTTTTTTATCTTTCTTAGTAAACAACTGCTCTTGGTGAATTTTGTAGTCATTTAAGGAATTGATTTTTTTCCAATTAAAACATTTCTTTAAAGGCCAAAATTGGTATCAATCTGGAGATACAATACCTAATGAGTGAGGATTTCTCAGCTCAGCTAGAATAATAATTTCCACCTGATTAACAAAAATATTTGAACTAGTATTATCTTGATGAAATATTTTGCACTTTCTCTTAACTAATTCTATGATATTTTTTGTTGATTATTGATTTTGATTCATCTAATCAGGAGCAGTACTCATTTGACTCAATCATTTGCTTCTCCAGTAAGATCTTATAGTGAAGTATTCCTTTTCAATCTCACAATACATTAAAACCAGCCTTTGGTATGATTAGTTATGGCTCACTTTCCACCATTTTGTAAAGTATCCACTTTTTATCACTCATTACAATTTGCTTCAAAAACAGAACTTTTTTTATTATGCTTATGTAGATAGATATTAAGATCTGGATACTAATGAAGAAAAAGATAATGAAGTATTTGTAATTTTATTTTTTATCTATGGGTTCTCTTTTTGTACCTCTCTATAAAAAATTGAACTTGTACACAGATGTGTAATTAAAAAATATATATAGCTTTAATAAAGAAATATGTGTAAGAAACTGGGTGTGGCTTCTAAATCCCTGGTTTGAAAGGTTTGAAGGTACATGCATTATTAAAACTTATAATGCAAGTCTAAGGGTTAATCCCCTTGTTTTCTGTAACTGATGTAGAAGAGACTATAACAGTTGGGGAAAACCCTACAAAACTCTTATCTAAAAAGTCAAACCATGATAAACATATATAAAACTGAATAAAAGCATTTATTTTTATACAAGAAATAATTATTTTTCAACATGACCTCCTTCTTTGTCAAGGCACTTAATTTAGTGATTAATAATAATCACATAAACACATTCAGCTATTCACAGCACCTTCTCTAAAAACTGCAATGCAAATCAAATAAATCTCAATTACTCAAAAAATTCTAAACCAATATTTGTCAAATTTAAACTCATCCATTCCCACCCTTAGTAAAATATTTAACTAAATTTTCTGCCACTTTTAATGGTTAGTTTTGAGATATTTGGAATTTACAAAAGTGGACTGACTGAAGATAATATGCAGATTAAACTAATATTAGCTTAAGACTTCTGTAATCTAATAAAAACTATTTTTTCTTTTTGTCCATAATATATGTTGAAACATGGGTAAAGGGAAGGATCAAACAACTGCTGAAAAACAGAAAATAACAAAGTTATTAAGTGAGGGAATGTCCACATTGGGAGATATCAAAGGAGCTTTTTAGAGATCATCAAATGATAAAGAAGGCTGTTGAAAATATAAGTAAGTTGAGAACTTGAAGCAATGGAAAAGGCTTTAAGAACTTGCTTTCTTGCGATGAATGTAAACTAAAGTGAGTTTTAACAAAATAACCACTTTTTACCAGTGCTCAGATCTTTGAAATAAAGAGGGAGTCAAGAAGGGCAAAATGTGTAGAATACTTTATGAATTGGGGTCTGTAAAAATATTTCCTAGGCGACTTTCTCTTACTAAAGCAAATATTTTAAAGTGACAAAATTGGGCTAAGAAATACATGAAAATTGACATTTCTAAAGTAATTTTCATGGATGAATCTTGAGTGACATTTGATGGACCTAATGGATGGGCCAAAGGATGGATTTTATCCAATTTAGATGTGCCTGTGGATAAATATAGGTAACAAGAAAGTGTTAGTGTTATAATATGGGCTGGATTTGTTGACCAGACCATTATTGGATTATTCAAAGTCAATGAAGGAGTTAAACTGAACAGTGTTAATGATTGTGATTTTATGAACAAAACTTTCTTTGTATGGTACAAGTCCCTGTCTCACAGTTTCAATGTGAAGCGTGCATTTATGCATGACAATGCTCTTTCTTAGCTTACCTGTGAATTCTTTGAGTTTAAAAGATTTACAGGAGACAAGATAATGGAATGCCCACCATAAAGTCCTGATCTGAATCCAATCAAAAATCTATAGTCTATTGTGAAGATGACATTATATGAAGGTGACAAATAATTTAACAGCAAAGAAGACCTCTGGGAATTGAACTTTCTGAAGTAAAAATATTAACAAAATGAATGATAGATTACTGGCTGTTATTGAGAAGAAGGGTCACTATATTAAAATGTAAAGGATTCAAAGATTTATCATATATGTTTGTTATTTGTTCTATTATAAGTTTTGATCAATTTTTGATGATTTTATTAGCTTTTTATTGAAGTAAAATGTGATTATTTGTTTTTGCCAAAATAATTCAGACGGAAATTTTTAGAATACATCAATAACTTCAATAAAACATATTGATACTACCTAAAAATTTAACTCAGGCTTTGTTTTGTCATCTAAATTGATTTTTTAAAATTTGAGAATTTTTTTCAAACCAAATTTGAATTATTGAAGTTTAATAACTTCAGACAGGGTATATTTTTGTAACTGCATTGAATTTTTACCATAAAAAATATGTTGCTTATTGTTTCCATCTTCTATATTAAATTTAATAACCAAAAATATGTAAATGTTGGAAAAATTATATAATTATTTGTTAGCTGTCACAATACAATGAAAAGCAGTATTTTTTAATTAAATTAAGACTACCCATTTCTTATGTCTGTTATCTAACCATAAAATAATAGAACAAACTTTTAAATTAACCAATATAATGACACAGAATAATTCAGTTGCCTTAATTTTTGTATTAAACAGTTATTTAACAAAATGGATGTGACATTGTTTTACTTATTTGACATGGTCTCCAAGAATAATATCAGCCTCATTTCCAGTTTTGAGTTGCAAGAAAGTAAATCCTGATCAAATGAAAATAAGCATCAACACAAAATATTCTTCATAGCAAAGTTTTTTTGCCAAGTTGTATACCATATATACTTGCATATCATGTGACCATTGAAGACCAAATTTTGAAGCTAATGGATATATAGTTTGATCAACGATGTAGCCAGGGCCATCAATACATATGCCAATTTTATATATAGTGTATGATGCAACCCGCTTAAAATTAGCTTCAAAATTAGGTCTTCAAAGTATGATGATACACGATATTACCATATATAATGGTAATATCTGACTATATTTCTGAGATGAGATACTGCAATTATTTATACTATTTACATTGTTTGGACTATTGTACTCATCTTCATTGCCATATTCACAACATTTCACCCTTTTACACTCCAGCCTTCTTTGAGTGATTGGAATTTCAGTTTGAACCATTGTGAATGTGACAGTATAGATGAGGACAACAGTTTGAACAATGTAAATAGTGTAAATATTTCTAATCTTAATTAATTAGAAATCAGTATTTCAGTTATTCTTCAGTCTTGAAATGTGAGGATTAAAAAAATATTTGAACCTCTGACTTTTCTTTGGATATTAGTGCAAAAATTAAGGAATTGAAAAAGAATAGTCAGAGATCTTACAATAGTCCCAAGATCGGAGAAAGTCATTAATTTGGGATTATTCTTTTAGGTTTCTTTAATTGTGGTAAAGATCCATTTCCTCAAAATTTTATCTTGGTATAACTTTTTTGATTTCTCAACTTATTATAAAATCTAAGTGCATTAATTTCTTCTATGTGTCTCATGTCCCTTAGCGATGATGACTCTCTACAATTCCCTGTCCCTTGCAGCCCTTAATAACTTCTGTCTTGTTGCCCTCTCTCCCATAACCTGCTCTGCCATCCATTCAGTCAAGCTCATTAGGTAGGTTGTATGTTATTTTCATGTCTCTTACTTTCAATCTGTCCTGTGAGCATTAACTTTTCCAAACCCTCTTTCATCATTACATGACCCAGAAACCTCAACTGTCTCTTCTTGATGTTAAGTATAAATGTCTATTTTTTTGCCAATGTCTTTAGAACTTTCTTGTTCAGTCAATTGTATTCTCAACATTACAATTTATAAATGATTTAAGTATGACTGTTTTTTAATCCCTTCCTAGTTAGAGAAATTTTATGAGTTTTTGCTTTGCTGGCTCCAAAACCCAATAATTATAAAATGTCAAAGGACAATGTCTTTAAAATCAGTATATTTTATCAACCAATAATATTTCATTTTAATTTACCTTTTATTGCAAGTCTATTATTCTACAGCCCTTACAAAATTTTATGGACAGTAGTCTTTCCAGCAATCATAAAAAATAATGAGGCACTTCTATGCGCTCTCTATCTTCAGGATGTGTATGATCACGGCCCTTCACATTTTCTATCCCTTGTAGTGCTTAGCAATGTTTATCTTTTTACTATCTCTTCTAGTTCTTGTTCTGCCAACCATTTACACAAGATCATTAGGTAGGTCATTTGCTGTTGTTTTCCTTTGATCATCTTGCCTTCAACATATCCAATACTCTGAACGAAAAAGAATCTAAATGAATTTGACTACATTAAAAAGAAAAATTCTAAAATTCCCAGCACCCCTCGCTTGTGCACATGTGTAGTCCTACCAACATAAGAAATTTAGCCTGATGAAGTCCTGAAGGATGAAACGTGTCACAAGTAAACTTTTTCCACTTTGTCATACAATTTTCCCAATTTGTTTTGAATTAAATTTTCCTGTTTCTTTATACTTTGCTTAAATTTTGGAAGGTAACTTTTGATATTCCAATGTGTTTTTGAATTTCAGTGTTGCACTTTCTACCCTCTAACAGATACAAAGACTGATATGACATAACAGTTCAATATTAGTGTGTACGTGTGGAATGTGAAACAAAATTGAACAGAAAGTGAGGAGAATTACTTTTGTACTTATCGTTCAACCTTGTCAATATATATAACTTTTTGAAATTATTAAATAAAATTAAATATGACAAAATCAAACAATTTTCCCAAATAATAATAGCACATTACAGCTCATAAATGTGTGGTTAGAACCACTGAGAGGCCAGGCAGAAATCATAGGGAAAGAGGCCCCTCTTTCTCCCCCACTATAGAATCACCTGTCAATGTGGACCAGAAATAAAGAATAAGATGAAAGAAATACTTATTAAAGCTTAAAGTTGATCTAATAATATAAATAAAATATTCAAGATCACATATTTTATATTGACATAGGAAAAGCTTTTTCAGAAAAGAACTTATGTAGTTGAGTTCTCAGTAGAATTGTGCGTGTAACTGATTCCTGTAAATGACTCATATTGCCCCTGCAGATATTGATATGAAGAAAAAGTTGATATTATTAAGTATGCGGCTTTTAATGTTATATCTTGCATATGTTTTCCAAAGTCTTCTGCTTATTAATTGCTGCTTTTATAAACTTACATGCATAATTATAAATTGATATTAGCTTAAAAAATCTTGTATTTTGAATTTTGATAGATTCAAATTCACTCATAACTGAAGTGTCCAATACATTTAAAACATTTTATAAACCATTACAAACTTTACATAAAAATCTATGTGTTTTTAAATCACAGAAGAAAAGGTTTAGCAGTACTTTATCAATAAAATGTCATTAGTGGATAAAAAATTTCCATTTTTGATTGTTGTTAGTAATCATAACAGTAATAGCTGTATGCTTGTTTCCAATTATTACTATCTGCTCGGATGGCTAGACACCTGCTCACCCACATTTTTGTTTCATCAACACCTAAAGAGCCACCTTGTGGTTTATACTGCAACTATGCTGAGTAGACTGTATTTATAGTTTCTGGGAGAAAATGAATTAGTATGATCAGTTGTTGAACAAGGCCAATATACGAAATAGTTTTGGTCATGACAACAGCTTTCAAACAGTTTCATTTAACCAGTTTCAGTTACAAGTCTTGGGTCAACTTGATAAGGTTTTCAGGAACTTCACAATGATATCCTCAAATGGATAATCTTCCCAGGCAGATATTAAGTTGTAACCTCTTAGACAAATTGATCATCATGAGATTTGAACCCAGGTCCTATGGTCAGAGTGCAGACATCCTCACTATGGCAGTAGTTACTACTATGAATACTGATATCAGTATATACTCAGCTTAGCTTGTTCTGGGACAAGGCCAATTATATGAATTACCCAGTGAGCATTAAGCCCACTGCAACAGTAATGATCTGAAATGTTATCCTGTCAGCTAACCTGGTAGGTGAATTTGTCAGTTTGAGGCACTTGTTTCCAACCATCTTCAATGTGACAAGTCTATTCAGGATTTGGTCAATTACAGCTCTCCACAATTTCTTGTCTTTTGTTGTTCTAAGTAATTGTAGACCCCTTCTGTCACTGATTTATATATAAATGAAGTAGTTTACTCATTGTTTCCACTTGTTTTTCTTGCTTTCAGCATGTCATATGAGTGTTAAATTCTCTCAACTTACTTTCCTTATTATGTTCTGATTGTGTCATACAAGCCCAATGCTTTTCTATCTCAATACATAAGCAAGGATTCTGCTTTTAAGGGTATGGATTTAATTCTAAACTAAGAAATAAAATTGAATATATCCATGTAATTTTAATTAAAAATCTTAATTGTTTTGAATAGCAAACAAAAAAAATTATTTTGATGATTAAAATATAAAAAAAAACAAATGAAAAGAAAATATTACTTATATGACACTGCATTTTCATTAGTCAGATCTGTGTGAGTTTCAGTTGTTTTACAGCTAAGCTATAATATTTCTCAATTTAATACTTACCCTGAGAGAAGAGTAAGTAAAACTGAGATAATGTAAACATATCCAAAGCTAAAAGAAAATGTTGTTTATTGTGAAGGGTTCAGTGCAAAATGGAAGCTCCCTGAGGAAATCCAATGATGTTCTAAAATATTCTTCCCTGGGTAATCATTAAATATTTTTCACGGGAACATCTATCCAGTATCTTTACTTTTGTATTGGTTTTCCCTGTTAATACTCTTCCATTAAATGCATCCAAGTTGAATGACTTATAGCAGACATTGATGGCCTATTCACCATACTGACATATAAACACCTCATATTATGAGATTTAAGTAAAAAAAAAAAAATTGTTACATGATGGATATTTATGTCTTAAGGTTATTGTAGATTTTATATACACACTAATGAACTGACATCTTCATGATTTATAAATTTGGCTAATCATTCAGAGGAAGAAATTGCTCAGAAATTTTGCTACTCAAAGCAACCAGCTATAATGATTACCCTTGATCACCCACCCTCCACACATATATATATTCATAAGCAGGAATACCTTCTCAATAAAATTACTTCTTGCTATATTCATATGGTATAACTGTCTATGCTTGTCTAACTTTATGTTCCTATCTTTTATATATACTGACATGCAAAAATATGGGGTAAACTACAGAAAATGATTATATACTTTTATTAAGAAGTTAACATTTTTTAGCAGTATACTTATATTACTAGTGTCTGTGGATGTTCAGGACTGGAAAATTAGTTGTTGCCATGTAACAGAAGATAAGCAGCTAAAAGATTATGCAAAAGATTTGAGATGTTAAAATCATAATAATGTGCAAATTTCTAAGTTTGAGTTGTTGCATCTTATTAATATGAATATCAGGTGCCTTGACAAGTCATTGTAGTTGAACATGAGTTTGCTGTTTTTTATGCTAAAATCATCATTGAAAATTCTGATAAAACAAAGTAGAAGGTCATGACTTTGAATGACTGAATGAGAGAGAGCCAGGCAATTGAGAATGCTTGGAAACAGTGTTCAAACCACCCAAAAGACGTTTTCTACTAATGGAATTGTCTTAAAACTGGAAGGCCACAAAAGTTAGACAAGAGAGATGCAGAAAAGATTGTTAGAGTCTTGGTAAGCAATCCAGAATTAAAAGGAGGAATAAATACAGTCTTAACACTGAGGTTTCAGTTGATACAGTATGCAGAATATTATAGCAAAACAACTTGAACAGGCACATTGAGGCAAAAAATCTATCATTAACCAAAAAATATTGGAATAAAAAATTGAAGTGGTCAGAAGAACATCTAATATTGGATGATGGAAAGTGGCAAAAAAATAATTTTTAGTGTTGAATGCAAAAGAAATTTACATTCTGATGCAAAGGAATATGTAAGAAAACCAATGGGAGAAAGAAACAATGTAAGATTTGGTGGTGGATGCATAATGGTGTGAAATTGCATCAAAAGTAATGATAGAAGAAAACTGGTAAAAGTTGATGGAAACTTAAACAGTGAAAAATATGTTAGTTTACTATGGTCTAATCTTCTGCTAGACTATGAAGATGGTGAATTTTTTCAGCATGATGAATCCCTTGTCATATCATGCACAGAAAAATGGTTTCTTATAGATGAAGATATTCAACTTTTGGAAGACTGGCCAGCACAAAGTCCTGTTCTCAATATAATTGAACCACTGTGTTAGGAACTGAAGAAACAAGTGCTCCAACAAAAAAAAAATCCAATCTCCAAGAGCTTTGGGATTACTGTCAACAAGAATGGGGAAAAAAATTCCAATGGGGAATCTGAACATTGTTCCATTGAAAGACAATTATTTCAGCCAAAGGCAAAAACACTAATTGCTAACTCCATATTTTGACATTTTGTACTTTCTGTAATTGTTATGGTCCAAGATCCTTGTACCACGGTGATGGTCCAAGGTAGAACAAATGAAGAATAACTTGAACACAGGTATGGAATAACATAGATATATTACAAACAGAAATATATACAGAGAAGTAGAAGTATTAGTAATGACTATCAGATTTGGTTAGAGTGAACTATGTTGTCTCGACAAGTATCACTATTCCAATGTTCTTACAATAATCCTCTCTGCTCCCTCTTGAGGCGCAGTATTTATAATGTCTGGAATAGTCCATTATTATTATGGGTAAGTTCCCATAACAACCCCCTTCCGAAGCTTTTGCGTAGCAGGGGTTTTTAATATTTTTTTTTCTTTGGATCTGTTTCCAAAGATTCTGTGAACTTCCTTTTTCTGGACGATCTTTGTGGTTCTGGCATTGTTTGCAGCCCTTTTATATCAAAAATTGTATCCATCACTTCTTCCTGAAGTGGACCGTTAGCATGCTTATTTGGTTTACGTGTCTTCTATGTGAGAATTTTTGTCCCTGTACTATGTAAACCATATTCCCGATTCTTTTGTCAATTGTACCTTGCTCCCAGTAAGATGTATTATTTTTATATGCTTTAAAAAAACCTTTTTCTCCTGAGTGGAATTTTCTTTTTGGAAAATATATATATATATATAAAACCAAACAAGTTTGATTAAAAAGAATTTTTGTCTATATCTCTGATATGAGGAAATTATGGTTACTAACATTATTTAAATTATTCAGACTGTCATCCTCATCTTCATTGCCATATTCACAATATTTTGGCCCTTGCTTGTACACTCTGACCTTCTTCAGGTGATTGGAATTTTGAACCATACCCTTTATTTTGTCCACCGGGGTAGATTGTTCTAGTTTGACGTGCCACAACTCTTTGGATCTAGTCACTGGAGCTATCTAATGCCTTTATCCATTGGGCCATATGTCCTTGAGGCTGAAGCATACAATGGCTGAAATGTGAATATGACAGTTAAGATGAGGATAACAGTCTGAATAATGTAAGAAATTAATTTTTATTATACTTTTCCAACTTTCATATAAGATGTTGAGTATAATGTTCAAAGTTGTGGATAAAATTTCCTAAGTTTGTGTTTTGTTATTTTTGTTCAAGTACTTTTGACTTTCCAGTCATTATCAAGAACCAGTGTCATGTCTGTGTGGTAGTTCTAACTCCTTTGTCTGCCTCTTGGTATTCATTCGGATGCTGGACAATTGAAATGGTTTTATATGACATCATCTGTAACTATGATTAGGAAATATATATACTGATATATATATATATATATTTAAAATTTGCTATATTTATAGGGGATGAATGCTTAATATCAGAGATAGAATCTTTATAAGTATAACATAAAATTAGATGAGCATAGACAGTTAAACCATGTCAATATAGCAAATCTTTCAAATGTCTTATGAACCAAGTAATGTGGAAATTAATATAACTTCTTGAAAAACTGATTCCTTCTCAAAAAAATTTAATACATATATAGTTAATCCTTCTATGAATTAGGATTCCAAGAAGTGGGTTTTGGAATGTTTTGTAAAATAATCAAAAGGCCTTTTTGCAAGAGTATAAAAAGTTCTGTAACTGTTGATACTAGATAATATTCTCCAGGGTATCTATGAAAAAAATTTATCAATTTAGGGCTTAAAACTAGATATATATTTTTAAATGAATAAAATACAAGGTGATCATATTTGAACTTAAAAGCATATAAAAATAGAAGCAAATATTTGCACAAGATAATAAACAGCAATTCACTGGAGGACATACATTGAATAAATCAGATGCAGTTCAATTAAAACAAAGGACTAAAAGCATGTCAACTGCTATTTCGACAGAATTCACTTGGCCTTCTAGATAATGAAAAAACTAAATAGTAAAAAAATAAAACACAAACTTATGCAGCTGCTTATATTAAATGGCATTCTATATCATTCTCTCTTGGGTTTATACAGTATTCATAATTCAAAAAAATTAAGGACGTAGGTGGTCATGACTCCACAACTTCCTGTCCTTTGTAGCCATTAGTAATGTCTGTTTTTACTATCTCTCTTAATCCCTGTTCTGCCAACCATTTACAGAAGCTCATTAGATAGGTCATTTACTGCTTTTGTCTGTTCCACTTGGCTTCAATATATCATTTGAATGTTGAACTCGCTAAGCCCTCTATCTTCGTTATGTGCATTACAAATGTTTCTTTCTGATTCTAAGTATATATGTAGTTTGTTTCTATTTTTTCTAAAACTTTGTCGTTGTTGACATGTTCAGTCCGTGGTATTCTCGGTATCCTTCTATAGAAATAAATTTTTGTACCTCGTCTCTTCTTCATCTGTGAGGAGATTGTCTATCATTCACTGCCATATAGGAGGACTGATATTGCATCACAGTTCAGTACTCTTAGTTTTGTTTCCAATGAAGTATTTCTGTTTATTAATATTTTGCTTAACTTTTGGAAGGCATCTTTAGCTAGTACATTGTGTGTTTGGATATCAGTGTCTTGTTTTCCATTCTCTGATAAATTTTTGTATTCGGCTGTTACTTTTGCTGGAGACCATATATTTTCTTTTCTTTTAATTGATATTTAGTTTTTTTCTTCTTGCTTCTCTTTACTACTTTCTGTAGGAGTTCCTGCACATTGTTTTTTGCACCTGCTACCAATACTGTATCATATGAATTAAAACAAAAACAAAAAATAAACTCCTGAATGCTTTACTTTTTTCCTTATTTTGTATGACCAACTGAAATGAAATGTTTTTGAATATATATATATATATATGTATACATTGAAAACTGACATGTTAAATTTTAGGTTTACTCCTTCTCTTCTTTACAGTTAACTTCCTGCTTCCTCTATCTCTAGACATGAATTCCATTCCATATAAGGGTTAAAAAGACAGACGACCAATTGTATTGTCTGCCAAAAGAGCCTATTCCTCACATGAGGTGAAAAGAAATTTTTTTGATTATTCATCATATTTCTCTACAAATAAAATACATCGAGCTCTCTTTTTGTGTATCAATTTTAATATTTTTATTTGATTATTCACCCACGGATTTTATTTTAACTTTACTATATATATATATATATACACACACACACACACCTTCCCACTTTCACTATTCAAAATATTCCCACTACAAACGTATACCAGAAACAGTTTGAAAAATCCTGCAAATTTTAAAATTAAAATTTGTAGGTGAAAATTGTCATTAACTAAAGGTATCTTAATTTCAATTGTAAAGAAAATTTGCTGTTTAATGAAAATAAACATTGAGTGCTCTTTTGTGAGTCATTTTTAACATATTTCAAATTCGATGTTGTGTTAATAGGACTTGACTGATATATATATATATATATATATATATATATATATATGTGTGTGTGTGTGTGTGTGTATGTGTGTATGTATGTATGTATATAGTGTAGTTGTTATCAGTACAGAAAGGGGAATTAAATTTTGGCTGAAGTTGTTAGATTTGCTTTTGTACAAATACACTTGGGATAGGTAGGAGTTCATTTCTTCTACACCCATAGGTTAAATAGTAGAGCAGGCAAGGCTCTCTAGCCTTAGTTGGGATCAGTAACTCTAGCCTAATGAAGGAAAATGTCATACAACAATTACATATTTTTTCAATATAATCATTATATTTGTCACTACCCTTAATACAATGATGAGTTAATACAATAATATAGATGAAAAATTAGACTGAAAATTCCAGATTAAATTTCAGCTAATAATTGCCAGGCATTGAAGGTGTGGCTGGCAGAACAGTTATCAGCATGGTAAATTGAACAAGTGGGCTGAGTTTAAATTCTACTTGACACTGTTTTTTGGTATGAAGCCACTTTTTCTGCTCTTATCCATGTGTGAAATATTAGGGTAGACTTTGGTAGGGCAACTAGTCAAGGAAAATGTAAATTTTGAATTCAAAATCAGCCAGAAAAGGGATGGAATCTACGAGGTGATCTGACTCTAGACACAGCCACTGTTGTCACATTTGTGGCATCCACCCTCTCTACAATGAGCCAGGCCAGCATATATGCATTTTGAGTCTTACTGACCCAACTTCATATATACATGAATAAAGACAAAAGCAAAACATCTTAGCTGACACGTTTCATCCTCTAAAGGACTTTATCAAGGCAAATGATAGGACATAACATGTCCAGTAAAATAAGTTTTCCTTTTGTTTTTATTCATATTGTACTTTAACAGATATACTCTATTTGAAATTTTTGCACACACATATATATATACACACACACACACTACAGTTCAAAGGTTTATATATATATATATATATATATATATATATATATACACACACACACACTACAGTTCAAAAGTTTGAAGCCATCCCCAGAATTAGCATGGGATGAACTTGACAGAATTTTTAAAAAAAGTTTTTTAAAAATGAATGAGAGCTGTTAAAGTCATTGACAAAAATAGAATCAATTGTCAAACTTATACTTTGAGAAACTTTGCAATGAATACCAAAAATTTGTGCTGCAGTAATCAAGGCTAAAGGAGGATATTTTGACAAGAGCAAAAATTTAATCATAAAATGCTTTCTTTCTTCATGTCATAATACAATTTCTAATAAATAATCATGTCTCACTTTTTTTTAAACATTTATAATAATTTTCTCTTATTTAAAGTATAAAACAACTACTTTTTGGGCCAATTAAAAAAATTAATAGGGGTGGATCAAATGTTTTAACTGTAATGTATATATTATCCATATATCTGTTAAAAATTAGGCTTACAGCCACACCACTTTGAAACATTGGTTCCTGTATAATAACCAATGTTAAGCAACCTGGTGAGGACATGGGTGATGACTTGGGAATGCCAAGTGCTGTAAGCTTAGTTGTGTGTGTGGTATAATAGATAATAGCTTGGAGTTGTTAATTGGAGAGCTGAATTCACTTACACGTAAATACCATTGGGAAAGGTATGAATTCACCTCTTCTACCCTCAGCTGTGGATTCTTTAGTAAGACTTGTATCACTAAACCATTATTATATAAAAAAAAAATCAAAATATTTTCAGGCTTTAAATAACCTGCAATAGCAGTAGAAAATGAATGAATCAATCAATCAATTCGTTAAAAATTAATCCCCAATTGTGTAGGTTCCTATTAATGATTCAAAATCTTTTGCATTAAATATTCATCTCTTTCCTTTCTGCATCATCTATGATAAAATATAAGAATAAAAAATTCTATAGGGGCAATCATTAATATTGAGGGGAAAATGTGATTGTGAAATATGAAAATAATTAAAATAAACACAATTTGTATTATAACATTGAGGTAATACAAACATGAAATCCACAGACTGACCTAAAAGATTTATTTTCTATTAAAAATAAATAGTGTTGAGTTTACCAAATATATGTGGGCAGCCTTGGTAGTCTCTACCATTAGTGTAGATATTTATGTAAACATATATAATTTTTAAAAAAATGTACACCCCTAGGGAGAAACAAAAAGAATGAAAATAATTTTTTTTTTCTTGAAACAGAATAGAAACAAAGTATAGAAATATGTTACATGCTTCTCTCTAACTCAGAAAAGCAAGGCTAGTTGATGATACAAAAGATGTCTTCACTCACAAGCTTAGTTTGTTATCCTAAAAGAGGCTATGTCAACCTATGCATCAGGAATGCATCTTTGCTTTATGAGATCTCCCCAGAGACAGTTCTCTGTACAGACTGGGTCTCACCAAGCGGCCATTATGGGTCATATGACTGGCCAAGTTCAGTGCATACTAATTAAGTAAAAGAAAGGAAAGTAAACTCAACAGTAGTATTATGAAAAGAATAATACAATTCTCTTATATTAGTTATTAATGATTCATCATAAAAGAGATTTAATATTATGAATAATTTATTATGATTTATTCATTATAACTGTACCTGGAAAACGACTAATGAATTCTGGAATTAAAACCTTATGAAAAAGTCAGTACCATTACAATTAATAATCAAAGTTTATTCCTCTTGGTGTTTGAAAATTTAACACAAGACACTAGTAGTTAATAGAATTATTAAGTTTGGTTCTTGTTTCAATTTGAAATATAAAATTATATTAACAAATATTTAGTAAATTCGATTGAATCAATTTAGTATCTGAAAGTGAAATTGAAATAAAAGTTGATAGAGTAAACTATAAAGTGAAAGAAAGCATATAAACAGACAATTAAAAAGAGAGAAGAAAAGGGGGGGACGAGAAATATTGATGAATTAATAAATGAGAGAAGTTAAAGAAGAGGACGAGGGAAACATAAATGGAGAAATTCAGGAATAAAAATAGACAAAAATGACAACATAACAAAGAAAGGAAAATAAAATAGTTTGATAGTAAACAAAAAGAATAAACACAATTTAGTTTTAAGAAACTAAGAGGAAGTAAATTTAAAAAAAAAAATATTTGTCAGGAGGCAAAACTTTTGGAAACAAACCAAAAGAAATGAGGGTAAAACAAATAAAAGAGAGACATTTGTTGACGAAACCAGAAATGGAAAGATGTTTCAATAAATTTAAAAAAGATAAATAAATTGAAATAAACAGTGAATAACAAAAAGAGGGAGGATTGAAAGAAGATAAATTTTATTGATATAGAATTTTAGAAACTGGAAGATTTATGGCAGTTGAAAAGGTAAGAAAGAAATGAAAAATGTGATAGTCCAAGAAGACATTTCCTCTTCTAGATGGCGTGTCTCTTCAGGGTGTGTACTACTGTACAATCATGGCTCTTCACAACTTCTGGTCCAGTGTAGCTCTTAGCAATATTTGCCTTTTTTTACTATCTTTCCTGCTCTGTTTTTTCATTCATTTATACAAGCTCATGAGGTCGGTTATTCAATGTTTTCCTCTGCCCTTCTTGCTTTCAATATGTCCCATGAGTGTCAAATTTTCTAACCCTTTGATTTAAAACTAAAACAAAAAAAATGAATGAGAACAGGGTAAAGTAAATTTAAAACTGATCGAAAGTATAATAATATTAATGAAAAAACATATAAGAAAAATGAAAATGAAGGAAAGAAAATATGACTTTTTTAAAAAGGAAAACAATTAAAACTAAAGCAAAAACATAAATTTGGGAAGGATTAAGGAAATTTGAAACTGACAAAATGAATAAATAAGATAAATAAATTATTATTATTATTATTTTGACAACAACATTAAAAAATAAGAGAAAATAAAGAGAAGGAAAGAAAGAATGACTTCATGAAAGAGTAAAAAAAAAAAAATGTTCAGTACATTAAAATACGATACTAAGTAAAAAAAGAAAGAAATCCGAAATAAAAAAAAGGTGATAAGAATTATGTGACATAAAAGGACAGGAAATTTTTAGAATAAAGGCTGAGTGAACTTCTAAAAATAAAAAAAGAGGGGGAAAATGAATGACAGTTTTGCTGGAAAGAGACTAAGAGAATTGAATTCATGAATGTTACTCACGTTTTGCTGGCCCCCAAACGCGAGAGACTACCGCCTGCCCGGTGAACGGCTGGTCGACTGAATAACATCAAAGAAACATGAAAATGTATTATTTGAAGAGCAAAACAAATATGCAAACGTAGGAAAAAATACAAAAAGATACAAAGATATAGTAAAAGTGCTGATAGTTGTGTTAAAAGCCGAGAGTTTTAACATCAGACAATATTAAGTCCTGACAATGACTGGACTGGGTGGGTTTGCTGGTAAAGTCAGCAAATATAAAAGATGATTTTATGGATTTATTTGCGGGTAGGTAGACATAAAACTACAAGCAGTTTTTAAAAAAATGTTTTGGTTTGTTGCTTTAGCTTTACTTAGCACAACAAAAAAAACTATGTCCCTGGAGGGGAAAAGATAGATCACACCTTTTACAGTCTAAAAGTGGATATAAAAATAACTGGAAATTTAAATAATGATTTATTTCTTACTGTTCCTGTTGAACTTCCTGTTGAATGTCTGAATAAAAAGAACATTTTAATAGTCTTCAAATGGCACAAAATGGCAAAGTCTTTAGATATGAATATTAGAAGGAAAAATAATGGTTTCTTGAGTAAATCACATAAATTTTGCTGGCAATTTTCAATTTAGTCGTTAAAAAAAAGGATAATAATAGTAATTATAATAAAGAATTTTCTAAAAAAGTAATACAGTAGTAATGGATTTCTTAAAATCTGACAGAATTCTTATCACTCGAATACTGTTTTTTAAACGGAGCTGCTAGGAAATTTGTCCCGGCTTTCCCGCATCAAAGGTTGAGGTTAAAAATTGGGTTGAAGTTTAAAAATTGCGACAAAACGCGAGTAAAACAGCAAGATTAGAGCGGACAAACTCTCTCTTTTAGGCGCGTATGAATAAAGAAAAAACTCCTGCTCAGTGAGTAACAATAAAATAAGAAAGTGTTTATTTACATTGACAACATATACAGAAAAAAAAGGTAAAGGGATAAAAGGACAATTAGGAGAGAAAGAAAGGGAAAAGAGAAAATGTTCTTAAACAGAAAAAGGCTTGCTCAAAATATTTCTCTGAGTGCCTAAACAGTTCTTTAAGCGATTAGAATATTGTTATAGTTCAGATAGAAACACTCACAGTTCTTGTAGAGTAGGAAAATTGTTCGCAGATAAAGGAATCCTGCAGTTGAGGGAGTTCGTAGGTCGACGACAGAAGTCCAGTGGGCTCGAGAGAAGAAGTGGTGAAGGGATGCAGCTTTCGATTGGTCTTGAATTGTGGACCGACGTTCGTTCTTGACAGCCCTTTAGTAGGTAGTTCTTTGGTTGAAAGAGGTCCTGGAGCTCCCTAATGTCGACCTCACAGACGGTGGGCAGAATTCTTACTGTCAAATAGGCAAGTTTCTCCAAATTTATGGAGTTTTGGTAGGCTCCGATAGATCGGGACTTTTCCCTCCAAAATCGTTGTACAAATTTCCTGGCCCCTCTATTGGTCAGAAAACACCTTCTTATCTCTGATAAGAATCAGGGCCCTGGAAGCCAGTGTTGAAGGCACTGAAAACAGGTTGAAGTGAAGAAGCTGTGTGGTTTCCCCCAGACTTGATGGCACCATGGAAAGAATAATGGTGGTGGAATTCCTTTTTATATTTTCCATCTTTCTTGTTAGTCAGAAAATATATTCTTATCTCTGAAGAATCAAGGCCTTGGGAGCCTGGTTTGAAATTAAAAAGAGGTTGGAGTGAGGATAGAAAAAATACCGAGAATGTGAACTTGTAAAATTGTTGTTCTCAAATTAAATTCCAACAGAGCATCTACTCAAATATGAGTACAAACAAAGTGATATAATAAAGATTACAACTTCCTTTAAATATCATATGGTTTGGTTTGGTTTGGTTTATTTTGTTATCAACCCCAATGGGTTATTTAATGCTGACAAGATATTTTATGTTCATACAAATAAAATATGTATTCGTTGTATTTTTGTAAAGAGGGTTTTTGTCTGCTGGTAATATTTTTTTTCAAAAACGTATTGCTGGTATTTTTACTATAAAAAAAAATTTATTTTTATACTTTCATAGTGTTTTTGATCCCAGTTTTGGGGTTCGTTAACCACTTGCTAGGACTTTTTTTTTGTTCCCAAGTATCTGTTGTGTCCAAAAATAAACATGTGAAAATATTATTGTGCATAAAGAATAAAAAAAGCAGTCTCACCTCAGCATTTTTCAAAATCAAAGCCCAGAAACAGGAATTCTGAATTATTAGTAAAAATCTGTTTCAAGGTATATTGCTAATCAGTGTGATTTCTCATCTGCATTTTTCTTCGGTGCTTTCTCACCATACAGGTACCTCCACGAGGTCGCGTAAAAAAACAACATAGCATGATGCAAAAAGGCCCCAAACTCAATAAAAACAAAGTTTTGTAATTAAAATGTTTGTTAAGAGGAAAGACTAAAGTATTTTTTATTATTTTTTAAAATTTGTTTTTGCTCCTTTCTAGCACATTCGAAATTTTGGTTAAAAATCTTGTTTTTTTTTACGACAGCGAATTAGAAAAAGGTTCGTTTTATTTTGCGCTTTTTCCGAGGAAAACACACATTGATTTGGAAATTCTTGCAAAATTCAAATAATTGTCGGATTTTAATGAAACTTTCAGGACATATTCAGAAATGAATGAAATTATTTTTGAAATTTTTATTTTTAGAAAATCTTAGTAAAAAATATTTTTTTTACATATGTTATTACCCACTTACATAATTTCATGAAATTTCGAGAAATTAAATTTTTCAGAGGGAGATTTTTTTTATTAGTTAAAAACAGGACTCTGGATAAAGCAAATCTTTTTTCTTTTTTTTTTTGTAAAACAAAAAAAACAGTTACCAGACTTCTTTCATCGAAAATCTGCTCTGAATTGTAAAATAAAAAATGCAATAAAGCTATGACATTATTTAATTAAAAAAGCTTTTAATTGCTTTTGTAAATAAGTTATATTAAGAACAATATTGTCTTAAAAAATAAAAAATTTTCGATGAATAATGAATTTTTACAAGAATTTTTTCATTTTTAAAAATTTTAATTATAATAATATAATATAGTTCAAAAATCGTTTAAAATTCTTCATTGCTTTTAAGAATGCAATTTGATGATATCGTTAAGGGAAAAGTAAATTTACGAATCGAAATTTGAAAAGCCCATAACAGTCGTTTGAACCCGAATATTTTAAAAATAATTTTTAGTGAAAAAAAAAACGTTCCTAATTTCTACCTATGGGAATCTATAAATGACATAATCCTTGAAAGGGTCACATGATTTAAGTGTCGTCTGACACACTGCAATTATTTCACTTTTAATTCAGTTCTGTTTCCTCATTAACGTCTTTGCAAATCATCCCTTCAAAATATCAAAAAAGTTTTACTTTTCTTAATTGCTATTTCCCTAAATATTTTTATTTTATGTATTTATTTTAGTTTGGGTCGTACTTCAATTAATTAATTTTTTGTTTAAGGTAGTAAGAACCTAGAAACGAAATGCAAATTTCATAAAGCTTCTTAAAAACTTAACTAAAAGTCAATAAAATATTAAATAATTACTGAAAATATGTTAATTTGTAAAAATTACTAGGGAGTTAAAAAACTAAAAAAAAATACGTTAACTTAGTTTTCGTAAATATGTAATTTCTGGTCATCCATAAGAGCTGTCATAACCTTAAGTCCTTCTCCATAAATCAATAAAGATCAAAGAAAGAGGAACCCATCGTTAAGAAATGCTTGTATATTGTTTTTTATGCTATAAGTAAGTAATATTTACTTCAAATCAGATTAATTGAACTTTAAATTTTCTAATTTTACTCAAATAACGTGTCACAAATCTATAATTTAATTTTTAAAGAATTTAAAACCCGTTGTTTAAAAAATTCTTAAAAATTAAGAAAATGGCCGCTTTTAAGAAAATTTAAAAAAAACGAGTAATTATTTGACATTCCAATCTATATCATTTCTATCTGAAATACACAAGGATATTTTACTTATTTGAAATAATAAATTTAATCCATTAGCTTTCAGTTAAAGCTAAAATGAAGTATTCAAGAGTGCTTTTTCATTTTTTTAAATTCATTTTAAACCTTAGGTATCGAAAATTTATGCTGAAGAAGTGGAGGTGCCTTTTTCAGCAGAAGAACTTTGACAATTGCCAGTACCCCAAAACATGCTTCCTCTCTTTTTTTCTCTCTCTGTTGTTTATATATGCTTTTTTCAACTCAGGACTTCCTCAAATACTATCAGCCTCTGTGTGTTTATGTGGCTCCAGGCCCTTTTCCAAATGTGAATTTTACATTCTTGTGGGAAATTTCTGAGAGAAATTGCTCCTCTCTTCTCTAGGATGGGTGTTTATATATCTGCTTGTAATACATTTCTTTCCCACACTTGCATCCCAGATGGGCCAATCATGTGAATCTGCACTTGGCAGCTAGAAAGTTACCTCAGGTTATCCCTGCACCTGGATCCTCGAAAGGATACTGAGTACAAAGTACTATTCTAAGATGAGCTTAGTATATACTACAATATTCTCTTCACTGAAATTTTGTTTATCCTATAGGTAAATAATTTAGATACTTGGATGTGACTTCTACATTTGGATAGATAAAATTAAAGTAAAAATTCTAGCTACTCAAATTACTGCAATCAATACTAGACAGTGTTTTCATAATTTCAATAAAATTACTTTAGAAAAGTATAATTATAAAAGTTGCAGCTTTAGTTTATTTACTTCAAATCTTCAAATGCACTTTATGTATACAGTAAGAAACAAAGAGACAACAACTATTGACACTGCAACAAGAGAATAAGGGTTAAAATAGGATGAGAAAAGCTAGTGAAAAAAAGTGTTATTTCTGAATCAATATTCATCTGGGAAAAGCAGGTAAATTTGCTAATGAAAAGTTAAAACTTGTAAAATCACTTTTGTTCTTACTGCTGACATAAGATAAACAAGAAGAAAATGCCTAAAGCACTGCAACTGATTTTTTTCTACTTGGTATTCTTTGCATTGAGTTTATATTTGTTTTGAAAGACAGTTCCTCATGGCTTGATTCTGATGTGGAAATTGATCCTGAAGCTGTTGGCAAATGGAAGACTCATATTGGGACACTGATGAAGTGAGAGTCTGGGGTCTGGTTGGGATTGGTGTAATGGAATCAGTTTCTCAATTTCTCCCTCCCTCTCTCTCTCTCTCTGCTCATACTTGCAAATACAGCTAATGGCATAGCATCAGTATTGGATAGCATAAAATGTCTCTTAAGAAAAAGTAACCTGCTAAATTTTTTTTTCAATGAGAGAATGATAAGGGATCGGTGCAGCAATATTGTATGTGGAAAAGTGTCTAAGGATGAATGATGCCAATAAGATTTTTACTAACAGCAATGAGCCTTTTTAAATGTAATTGTTGAGCTATAGCCATAGTCATGCCACGAAAAGAAGTGGCAAAGAATGTTTGAAAATGGATGAGGCCGCCTGGTTTTTATCACCACCAGATATTCTCAAATGGCTTTTAAAGTGGTTAAGTTCTTATACAAAGATTCCAAATACATCACACTTAAAAACCCGGGATAGATTTTCAGTGACAAATATTATTCAAAGATGATCTGATTTGCATTCATTTTCTTCATCTTTTTATGATTAATGTGTTATGCAGAACCATGTTTTGTGAAAAATATTTTCAGATCAGTGTAGAACATCAAAATGAAAATTTGTTTCTCTTACTGAATTTTAAGTGGATCAAAATAATTGTTCATTTGAATTTAAAACAAAAATGAGAAATTATTATTATTCACTAATTTATTCAAACTGTCATATTTGAAAAAGTTCTCAGAATTTTAAACAAACACTTTATTAAATCTACTGGAGTAGATTGGTCATATTTCATTGTCTATGTAAGGGGAGATAACTCAGTTAATTCATTGGGATAGTGAAAAATGCCTTCCAAAAGCTGGGCAAAGTATTAAGAAACAGAAACATATCATTACAAACAAAGAAAAGAGTACTGAACTGTTATGTCCTCCTATATGGCAGTGAATGTTGGACAATCTCCCTGCAGATGTAGAAGAGATGCTGAGAATAATATGGACTGAACATGTGACCAACAACTAAGTTGTAGTCATAGTAATCACAAAAAAGACACTGATACTTAACATCAGGGGAGACAGTTGAGGTACCTGGGACATAATGAGGACTTATTCCTCATTATGTCCCAGAAGGCTCTTGGCTTGGAAAAGACTTGGAAAATTTGATACTCAAATGATCTAGCAAGCTTGAGTGAATGGATGGTGATGCAGGGTATGGGAGTAATGGCAAATAGACAAAAATTATTAAGAGCTACAAAGGACAGGAAATTGTGGAGAGCTATGGCTCATAAAAGAAGAAGAATACAGTTTTTGCTCATTCCATTGAACCAATCTTTATGAATTTTTATTAAGAACAGATATTACATTTCAGGTAACAAATTTCCACTACCTGATTGATAGAGATCAAGTGCATGAATATATGTAATGTTTTAGTGAATGCAATTTGCCTGATGGTTAGAAGTTCAATCCCTGAATCAAGTAGTGCAATTAAACTCTGGTTATACTCTGGTTCAGTGGATCAAGTACTAAATAACTAATAGGAAGTATCCTCTAAAATGGACTATAGAATGAGAATACTCTACCCCGCCCCAGTATGTTGAATAAAGAATTACGTTCAAAGTTCATACAATGTATTGCATATCACATTTACCTGAAAAAGTTGGGTACAACAGCCAATATATTGTATTATTAATAACCAATATCAGGTTAGCAGTTCAAATAAATCAGGAAAATGTCATTAAAAAACAAAGAAAAGAATACTGAACTATTACGTAATATCAACTCTTCTAAATGGCAATGAATGCGAGACAATTTCTTCACAGATAAAGAGGAGAAGGTAGGAGAGATAATATGATGGATGGAACATGTGAGCAATGAGAAAGTGTAAAGGAAAATGAAAACAACAAAGACACTTGTACTTAGAATCAGAAAAAGAGAGTTGGAAATTCTGGGACAAATAATAAGGAAAGAGAGCTTGGAGAATTTGATTGGGTTTTTATGGCTTATCGACATTTTTCAAGTTATCTAAAGCCATAAAATATTGTGTAATCTATCTAACAAACTTGGGTAAATGGATGGCATAATAGGCAGCATAGTAAGGAGAAAAACATTATTTAGAGCTACAAAGGATAGGAAGTTGTGGGGAGCTATGATTGCTTATGCTCTGTAGGGACATGAAACATCAAAGAATAAATAGAAATATTGATACATATAGCATTACCCTTAAAGGTTATGTGATCTGTCTTGAATGTAAAAAATTAAAAATATTGTTCCTATTTAAAAATCATTATCTTAGGAGTAGGAAATATTCTTGAGGTAAATCAGAAAAAAATCATTTATTATCTTCTCTTGTTGGACTAGAGGAACTTGTTATTTTGTAAATAATGAAAATTTGTAGCTTAGAATTATTTCCTAACTTTTCTGGCATTGTTCTGCGTGTATGCTGGGCAATCTGCCTTAACAAAAGGGCTTACTGCTGTGAACTAAACGAGAGAAGTGTTGTTTCGCATTACTTTGTACAGACCTCCCTAGTTTTTGTACACAGGTTCAGGTAGATATCTTACCACTTGAATAAACAGTGAGATTATAGAGTTGGAGAATGTTAGTCTAATTGCACAGAGATTTTTGGTAAATGTCAATAACTGGCGTGTAAGTAATGTGCTATTTTAGATAATATGCATACTGGTATTGTAGATATTGTAAATATGAAAAGAGCAATAGAAAACAACTCACCCATCAAATTGAGGATTTCTATACAATGAGTTATACCATTTGCCTTAGCACTACCATAATTTTTACTTGTTCATCAAGTACATATATATATATATATATATATATATATATATATATATATAGTGTGTGTGTGTGTGTATGTGTACACGCATGGTCTGAAGATTGTGTTCTAGCATATAACAGACTGTTGTCACTCAATGTTGACATCAATGTCCACTCTTATATTTATACACACTCTATCCCAGATATTGAGTACTTTTACTTCATAAATAAAGTATGGCTTAAAATTATATTTTATCATATATATATATATATATATATATATATATATATATATATATATATGTATATTTTCAAAAACTTTTTGTTGAATAATATTAACAAGTTCTCTCTATCCAATTTTTTATTAAGTTTTTCATATTTCCAAATGAGTTGTTTTATATAATTAGTAAACTTTCCGAAGTTCATTTCTTTTTGTTTCTGAGTCCTTTCAAATGTCGATACATTCATTGTCAATGATTTCATTTTTTGTTTGTTTAGAAACTGTTTTTTTGGCTAATCCTGGCATTCCCTCATTTACTGGAATATACTTAGATGTTTTTATTTTTCTTTATCTGAGAGGATGTAGAAATTTTGTTATGTTAATGTCCTTGTTTGCTTAATTTAAAGTGGGAAAGTGACTGAAGCTGAGCTACCAGATCAGGACCAATAATATTGCTGATTCTTCTTTGGATTTTATCAAGGAATTCAAGGTAAATAGCAGGGGTACTGGACAATATGTGGCAGCAATATTCTAATCATGGATGAATGGTAGACTTATATTGGGTCATTTTGCTTGTACACATTTTCCTGGCTTACCCATTTCAATATTGGCCAATTGAGGCTTAATATGGTACAAGGTCAATCATGTGGGCCACTCAGGAGAAAACTTAATTATTTTGTAAATGGTATTTGTTTATTGGCTTGCTAACCATTACCCAACAGCAAGGTGTCTTGACTTACCCATTTCTAGCCATCGCATATTAACTAATTTTGCACTTCTTAAACAGTTTTAAAACCTAAACTTTACTTTGAGCTGTTATTTTTACTTAAAGAATGGGCAGAGTACAGTGAAAGGATAAAATTGCCATTTTTACTTTTGAAGATCAAAGAAATCATTTTTTTTTTTAGTTTAAAATGTTTTGAACATATTTTAGAACAGTGCATACTTATATTTCATATTTCTCACAAAAGAAATGAAAATAAATATTAAAAATAACTATTTCTACCTGTTGGCTTAACAAGTTTTATTTATTTGAAGAGAAACTGTTCAAAAATTATTTTACATTTAGTGAAAACATGGTTCTATAGGAACATGTCATTTGCTGTTATTGGCATGTAAAGTGTGATTAGTATTTTGATTTCAAATTCCTGGTGAAGCTGTTGAATTTGCTTTTGCACAAATACTCTTGGGAAAATTATGAATCCATCACTTTCCCCTGCAAGTATGAGTTAAATAACAGAACTGGGCTTTCTTGCTTTGGTTGGCAACCTGACTAGGGGAAGGGCAACATTTAATTCAAAACTGCATGGGCATCAGGCTAGCAATGCTACATCTTACAAAATCTTGCTACATAGACAAGATCTCACATGGTGAAGCCATAGCCCTATATTCCACTGCGGTCTACAGGGTTAATATACATGTTTCTCTAGTCTTATATTTATTCCTATGCATGCAGTTTCATTCATGGATGGCAGCCTCTAATCTATATCTGTAATTTTAAAAATATTTAATTCAGATTCTTGTTCTTCTATGTGCTGTTTTCCTTCAGGACATTGGAAATCATGACTCTCCACAATTTCCTATCTTTTGTAGTTTATAATAACTTTTATCTTTTTGCCAACTCTCCCAAACCCTGGTTTGCCATCCAGTTACTCAAGCTTGTCAGGTTGGTTATGCATCGCTTTCCTCTGTCTCTCCTACCTTCAACCTATCCCGTGAATATGAAAGTTTCCAAGCTCTCTTATTATTATGCGCCCCAGAAATTTCAACTGTTTCTCCTTGATATTAAGCAGAAATGTCCTTTTTGTTGACATTTTCTCTAGAACTTCATCCTTCTGCATATGTTTGGTCCATGGTATTCTCAGCATCCTTCTGTAAAATCAACTTTCTGTTGCTTCAAGTCTCTTCTTCATCTGTGATGAGATTGTCCAACGTTCACTGCTATATAGGAGGACTGAGGACTGGTATTATGTAACAGCTCAAAAGTCGTTGCTTTGTTTCTTATGGCATTTTTCTGTTTCTTAATACATTGCTCAGTTTTTGGAACATACCTTTCCCTATTAATTCACTCATCAAAAGGAAAGCAAACACAGATTAACTTCTAGAACAGAAAGATATTATAGTCCTTACTTATGTATTGTTAATTTAGGTATAATTGATTGCATCCCTGATGTCATGAGACTAGAATTACTCCCACAAAGGAAGAAGTAAATATGGTTCATGTCTCATCAAAATATAAAATGAAAACCCATTTTCTGTTTCTCATAGAGTGGGTGGAGTGTTTAGGAAATTACAACATTCACTGAAGTTCTTTTTTCAAATTAGTATCATGTGAAAAAATGGTATCAGCTTAAAACATTCTAATTTTCTCTTGTCAAAACTATCAGCAGCTAAGATGGATATTCAGATATAAAACCTTTTGGAATATAAAGAAAGAGTAGTGGATATCACCAAATGATCTATTCATTTTATTTGACTTTGCATGCAGAAAAATTAAAAATATAACTCTTTCCGTATTGGCATATATATATATATATATATATATATATATATATATATATATATATATATCCGATGCGATGAGAACGAAAGTAATATATAAATTCCAACGTTCGCAGCGTTTCGACCCTCATCCGTAGATGTGCAGTTGAAATGCACTGAAACCAAGTTGCATCTTTGTAGTGAGTAAAATGGTTTTGTCTATATAATAAAACTATAATAAATAAATAAATATATATATATATATATATATATATATATATATATATATATATAAGAGAGAGAGAGACACACAAAAAAAAACTAAAGCCTGAAAAGTGTTGACTTTTATATATTACATATGTTCTATGCTTGATATTGAGCATTTTTAAATATAGCATTAGCCTACCCTTAAAACTTTATATATATATTAAAGAAAAACCCAAACCATTGGCAGAACTAATGGACAACTTGCCAAAAGACCTTAATACCCTTAAACAAGGACAGCAATAAGAAAAAAGAAAAAAACCTAAAGGCAAACACCTACTTTCTCAGTAAAGTGCTCAATGCCTAGATTAACAAGACAAAGCAAAAAATGCTTGACAATGTTAATTCCTATGAAAGGATGGTCCTGCATCATAACCCAAGTTTCACGCTCACATGTTCAAGTCATCGGAAGGTCAAGTGAGCATGAAACTCGGATTACAACTAAGGCCATCCTTTCATAGGAAAATATATGTGTACATGTGTGTTAATAACGACAAAAGGAAAACTTTACTGATAATTTTCTTCTGTTTAACTTCATCTTTCTTAACTCGGTGTTACCTATATTTAATGTTCACTTGTCAGGTGGTTTGATCGAATTTTACTATCAGATGCTTTGACGAGTGGATAACATAGCTGTGAAACTCCAAGTAAAAAAAAAATAAGTTGAAAATTTCATTTTTTTGTGGCACTCTATTTCTTAATATTGAGCACATTAATTATGAAGACTGTTTGTTTTAAAAACATTATCCTCCAGAAATACACTGGTTGACCGTTTTTTCTGTTTACATTTGGCAAAACACAATCTTTGTTACACACACACACACACACACACACACACACACATATATATATATATATATATATATATAGCAACACTTTGGTACAAAGCATGAGTCATGGAGCACACAAGTAATAATTTGCAAGATAAGCATGTTAACCTTTCTTGATAGGTGCTCTCTTCCTCTGTCTCTCAATCTCTCTATACGTGTGATGTGTGTTCTTTTTCCTATATTTAACTACCTTGCTGTCAAAACTTGCCTTTGTACACACATTCTTACAGTGCATTTAATACCAGATAATGTCTGCCTGCCATATTGCACTTTGCTGGTGTAAATAATTGGAAAGAAAGTTTTTGTACTTAGTCACCTTCTTGATAATCCAAAGTAAAATGGATAATTAAGTTCCTAATAGTTTGCAATGTTCCTATCTACTTTCACAAAGAACTCCAGATGAAAATAAAGTACATATAACTTAACAGTTATAATCACACAGTGAGTCCAGAAGTATGGGGATAGAATGCAATACTGTATGCTACTTGTTACAGTGGGGAAAATAAGTATTTCATCCCTTGCTGATTTTCTGAGTTTGCCACCTTACAAAAATAGGAACAGTCTATAATTTTCAGGATAGGTCTATCTTGAAAGTGAGAGATAGAATATAAAAAAAATTCTAGAAAATCACATTATATTAATTTTTGAATATTTATTTATTTTTTATTGAAAAAATAAGTATTTAACCCCATAGCAAAACATAACTTCCTGTAGTTGGTTACCAAGTTTTTACAGATCCCAGGGGAGATTTTGGTCCACTCCTCTTTGCAGATCCTCTTTAAATCTTTAAGGTTTGTAGGGTGTTGTTGGGCAACTCAAAGCTTCAGCTTCCTCCTTAGATTCTCTAAAGGATTAAGGTTCGTAGACTGACTAGGCCACTCCATTACCTTAATGTGCTTCTTCTTGAGCCACTCCTTTGTTGCTTTAGCCATATGCTTTGGGTCACTGTCATGCTGGAACATCCATCCATGACCCATCTTCAGTGTCCTAGCTGAGGCAAGGAGGTTTTCACTCAAGATTTCCCTGTACTTGGCTCCATCCATCTTTCCCTTGATCCGGTGTAGTTGTCCTGTCCCCTTAGCAATGAAACAGCCCCAAAGCATAATGTTTCCACCATCATGCTTAATGGTTGGGATGGTGTTCTTGGGGTCCAAATCAGCTTTTTTTTTATTCCAAACACGGCGAATCAAGTTGATACCAAAATGGTCAATTTTAGTTTCGTCTGACCACAGCACTTTCACCCAACCCTCCTTTGAATCATCCAGGTGCTCATTTGCAAACTTCTGATGGGCCTGTACATGTGCCTTCTTGAGTGGGGGGATTTTGCAAGCACTACATGATTTCAGTCCACTACGATGTAGTGTGTTACTAATGGTCATCTTGGCGACTGTGGTCCCAACTGCCTTGAGATCAACAAGCTCTTGCTGCGTATTTCTGGATAGTTTCCTCATGTTTCTCATCATCAGGTTCACTCCCCATTGGGAGATTTTGTGTGAAGCTCCAGACCAAGGGAGATTGATAATCAATTGGTGTTTCTTCCATTTCCTTATTATTGCACCAACAGTTGACTCCTTCTCACCTGGCTGCTTGCCAATCATCTTGTAGCCATTCTAGTCTTGTGCAGGTATATAATTTTGTCCCGGATGTCCTTAGACAATTCTTTTGTCTTTCTCATTGTGGAGAGATTAGATTCTGATTCATTGAACAATTCTGTGAACTAGTGTCTTTTATCCAGGTAATGAGTACTTGATTAGTAGTAATAATTGAGTAATAGGACTAGTCTATATGCCTCCTGGTCACATAACCGGTCTGTGGAGCCTGAATCATTGCTGGTTGGTAGTGGGTGAAATATTCATTTTTTCATTAAAAAAGAAATAAATGTTCAAAAATTAATATAACATGATTTTCTAGAATTTTTTTAGATTTTATCTCTCACTTACAAAATGGACCCACCCTGAAAATTATAGACCATTGCCATTTTTGTAAGGTGGCAAACTCAGAAAATTAGCAGGGGATGAAATACTTATTTTCCCCACTGTATTTTGGCTTTAATTAACTAATAAATAAATACTTCTGAGTAACAATAACTGATTTCTCATTTTTTAAAGGAAAATATTACACAAGTAAAGTTTATTTCTCTTTATATGCACTATGACAGATTTTGTTAAACAATTCAATATTTCCCAATAAAATTGGCATTAAGCAATTGATATTGATAGAATTTTAGGATATATTTATATGTTATATATACCATGTGAATTTTAGCTTATATATATATATATATATATATATATATATATATATATATATATATATATATATATATATATATATTAAAAAAACAGTGTTCTGTTTTTTTTTAAATATTTACAATAACTTATTTAGTGGTCTAAGATTTATTATCCAACTTGAAAGTTCATCATATTAGAATAAATATTTATTATAGTATATTAATTTTTAATCTGATATATAAAGATATATCTCATATATAAAGATTATCATGGGCTGTAAGAAAGATATAACCCCAAAAGCATATTTATTTTTTAATCTCAGATATATAAATATTGTCATGGGCTGTAAGAAAGATATAACCTCAAGTGAAAAATAAGATATTGAGTTATGGAAGCACAATTTGGAAAATTGCAAAAAAAGTTGATAGAGTTCATAGAACAAACAATAATGAAATTCGAAACATTGGCAAGTTTCGAGCAAGAAAAAAAGGCTTTAAAAATGTCAGATGAAAAGAGTTAAGAAGGATTAAAAAGAAAAGTGGATTGAGTTGCAAGAAAAAAATATGAAAAAGGTGTTGTGAATGAAAAAAGATGTAGAAGAATATTGGCTAAAGATATGAAAGTCATCAAAGTACCACCTTTAAGTAAACATCACAAAGAGAAATATATGAGTTAGCCTGAAAAGTATATGAAAACTGATTTCTCAACAGTATTTTTTAATGATGAATGTAGAGCTGCATTGGTTGGATCTCATGACAAAGCAAGAAGTTGGGTACTTATGGAAATGCTCAACCAATACAACTTAGAAGACAGCATGGAGAGGTGGACTAATGTATTGTAGGCAGTAAAATTCTATATCTCTTCAGATTTGATGAGATTATCATGATAAATTGGGGAAATTATTATAAGTACTTAGAAAAATAATTTTTGAGTGTTGCAGATCACTACAAAAAATCCTTAAGGTAATGAGTATATTCATGAAAGACTACTTCATATTCTGCAAAAATTGACAAAGAGAGTAGAAAACAATATGGAAGCAATGAAAATCTCTTGTAAATAATAAAAACTGCTGCAAGTAATGTTAAAGTCAAAACACTATAAACTCATATATATAATCTACTACTAAAGATGCTGGAAAAATGGTAACACTGATATGGTCTACCTTTAAAAAAGCCAGATCAGACTGAAAGTACTGCTGTCATATCTGGGCGGCAGCTGCCCAATCTTCACTTTCCAGTCTTGATATAGTCCAAAATCATCTACACGGCCTAGTGGGTGATGAATTGTTTTCCACCCTAGAATCACTTCCCCACAGACAAAACATTGCAAACTTCTCAATACTCTGTTGCTATTTCCATGGAGAATGTTTAGACAATCTACATTCCTTAGTTCCACCAATACTAACCTTCCCAGCTAAGATCCGCCATACTGCATACACTGAGGTGAACTATGCTCATCCCTTTTGTATTCCATTAGTGAGAAGTAAGTTCCACTTGAACAGCTTCTTCCCATGAAACACTACTTTGTGAAACTGACCCCAAAGAGGATGCTTTCTGGACCACTACAAACTTAACCACAGCATATCTCAAGTTAACTGGTATCTTTCCCACATATCTTCATAAACTGCACTTCTTACCTCCTACTCGACAGAGTCCTTCAGTAACTCTCTACATTGAATGGCTCTTGGGCCTCGTAAAGGAAGAAAATTAGTAAAATAAAAAATATATATTGCACTGAATTTGTTTGCATAATTGTTATGGGACCTTACCTATAATGAAAGAGTGAACTCTTCCTGACACTATGAATACTGTGCCTCTCAAGAGAGACGAGACGGAATCGAGTTGAGCCAATAGTAGTTCACTCCAAACCAGACTGACAGTCATACTAACATCTTCCACATCTTGTATTATTATTCTGTGTAATATATCTTTGTTATTTCTACTCTTGTGTTCGTGTTGTTCTTCCTTGGTCCTAACCTTGGACCATAACAATAATAAAACCTGATACACACCAAACAAGTAATTTTCAACATTTCTAATAAGGATAGATATAAACTGGAACTCACATGATATATTGCTCATATAAATAGCAGTATATTCTGAAATTTTTCTTGACATCAGTTGATTAAAACCAATTTTATTATGGAAACAAAAACCTGTATCATAAAATTTGACACTCTGTCAATCTTCTTTTATGTGCAGAGGCATATGGCCACATCATGTTGAAACACCAGTTCTCGTATGATCATCAAAGTTAAGCAATTTTGAGCTTGGTCAGTTTGTAAATGGTTGATTGTTTGGGAATACCTTGTGCAATAAACTTGGATGGTATAATGGATAATGGCTCAGAATTGTTAATTGTACTTGTTATATTCACTTACACACAAATAACCTTGGGGAAGGTATGAATCCACCTCTTTCTCCCAGCTATGGTTTAATTAGTGAGAAATGTTTCAGTAAATCATTATTATCTCCCCACAAAATTCTTTCAATGTAAAAATATTTTCTGGCTTTAAATATCCCGCAAAGGGTTAATAAGCTGTGGAAAAAGAATCAATCAAATTATTTGTGCAGTGTCATTTCAGAATGTGTATGTTCATGGCTGCTGATAAGTTCCTCTCCTTTGTTGCGCGGAAGTAACTTTTGACTCTTTACCATTCCGCTTTGTTCTTGTTTTGCCAAACATTCTCACAAGCTCATTAAATTACTCAGTTTTCCAGTCTTGCTTTCCAGTCCTGTGAGAATTAAATTCTCTTGACCCTCTTCCCTTATTATTTATCCCAGAAATTTCATCCATTTCTTTCTGAGTGTAAATATGAATTTTCTTGCTGTTCCTATTTTACTTAAAACTTCCTAGTTACTCTCATGCTTTATCCATGGTATTCTTAGCATTTGTCATTAAAACCACATCTTGTTTCAAGTTCCTTCTTTATCTGTGGAGAGACTGCCCAACATTTACAGCCATCTAGAAGATTAGATATTACATAGCAGTTTTGTATTCTTTTCTTTGTTTCTTACAAGATTTTCCTCTCTTAAGGCTTCATTTAGTTTCTGGAAGGCATCATTTGCTATTCCCACATGCCTTCAGAGCAAAGGAAAGTGAGAAGAAAGGACTAAGTATAAACTACAAGAAAACAGAATGCATTGTTATCAGCAAAAGAATGAGCCCAAAATTGAAATTACAAATTGGGGATACTAAAATCAAACAAGTACAGAAATTTAAATATCTGGAAAGTGTTCTAACAGAGGATGGAGAGCGCAACACTGAGATCTGAAGATGTACTGGGATGGCCAAAGTTGCATTCCAAAAGCTAAGCAGAGTATTAAGATACAGAAAATTTTGTTACAAACAAAGAAATAAGTATGGAACTGTTACATGATGACTGTCCTCCTGCATGGCAGTGAACACTGGACAGTTTCCTCATAGCTGAAGAAGAAACTTGAAGCAAAAGAAATGTGGTTCTACAAAACGATGCTGAGGATACCATGGACTGAACATGTAAGCAACTACAAGGTTTTGGAGAAAATGAAAGCTAAAAGGAAACATGCTTAATATTATGAAGAGGCAGTTGAAGTTTTTGGGAAACATTACAAGGAAGGAGAGCTTGGAAAACCTGATACACACAGGACAGATTGAGGTAAAGAGGGACAGACTAAAGCAGTGTGAAACATACTTGATGAGCTTAAGTAAATGGATGGTAGAACAGGGTTTGGGAAAGACAGCAAAAGACAAAACTTATTAAGAGCTACAAGGCACTGGAAGATGTGGATGACCATGATTGTATACGTCTAGAAGGGATACATCACATAAAGAATAATAATATGTCGCTCATATTTTGAGCTGTCTTTTTTACTGATAACCTTGGATTCAGCCTTTTTAATGCCAATAGTCTTTTCTTATTTTTCATGTGCTGTGTGTATTCAGGAAGTATGCAACCATGGCTCTCCACAACTTCCTATCCTTTGTAGCTTTAAGCAATTTTTATCATCTTATCTCATATCATATTCTTCCATTCATTTTATATGTTTGGTATGTTACTTAAGGTTTACCTCTGCTCCTCTTGCATTCAATATTTCATCCAAGTGTCATCTTCTTGAAACCTTCAAATGAATTATTGTGTAGATACCAAGTTTTAATTTAGAAATTATAGGCTGAATATAAATTCTGAACCACAACTTTACAAATTGAATAAGTGTTGTAGAATCTCTTAACAAGTCTGAATTAAGATTAATATCATCAGAAAATGGTATAATTTCTCACAGTTAATGCTTTGAAAGCAAAGTTAGTTGATTTCACCAAATATCAATTTGCTTCTTCTCCTTTGTGTTATGTTTTTTTCAGGATGTTGGCAATCATGTCTCTCCACAATTCTTTGTCCTTTGTAGCTCTTAATAAATTTTGTCTTTTTGTTTATCTCTTCTAAACCTTGTTCTACCATCCATTTACTCAACCTTGCTAGGTAGGTTTTGTGTTGCTATCCTCTGCAACACTTGCCTTTAATCTGTCCTGTGAGTATCACATTTTCCAAACCCTCTTTCCTCATTATGTGACCGAGAAATTTCAACTCTTTCTTAGTGATGTTAAGTGTAAGTGTCCTTTTTGTTTCCATTTCCTCTAAAATTTTATTGTTGCTCACATATTCAGGCCATGGTATCCTCAGCATCCTTATGTAGAACATTACTGTTAAAATGGTATTATTAACCTTAGTCAGCCTATTTTGCTTTTAACACATTAAAGTAGCTAAATGCATGAGATAAGTGATGAAAACAAACACACATATCTATTTTTTTCTGAAGATCTATGAGATGTTTTAATTCATAAGTAAGAAGGGTGATTTTACAAGTAAGACCCTAGCTAATCAGTCAGTTATAGAATGTTGATGACTTGCCTAAGTTTAAAACATCTTTTTATAGATTTCAGTTAAAAGTAGAATATCTTTATCCCATCGTGAGTCAAATAAAAAAATTCTCCGTACCAATTAGTAAAAATATCAACTTTATAGACGTTACACCAATTAAATTATATTTACTGAATAAAAAAGAATGTGTGTATTTTTACATTTTCTCTCACATGATTGGACAGATTTAAATAAAATATTTTGTATTGTCAAAGTTTCTCAAATTGATCTATTGTATGAAAGAAGCGCCCTAAAGCATCAATTGAGTCAAATCATTGATAACGTTTTCTATCACATATTAGTGTACTTCAATACGAATTGATCCCTTCTCTTGATTTCTTTTCAATGTATAGAAATTATTTTGCATGAACAATAAATGAATCTAATTTCACCCTCTTGTGTTTGTGTAAGTTTATTTTATTTTATTTTACCTTTGTGAATTCTTATATACAATGGAACCAGGTTTTCTAAAGATTCTATGATTTTTAGAACTGGATTGATACCATCAGCAATATTTGACAGATAACCTAGACATCCAAATTTATAGTTCTGAATATTCTCTTAACCTGTTTCAAATCATCCTGCTATCTTAATTTGTCATAACGTAAAAATTAGGTTTAATAGAAACTAAATCCAAGTAGCCTCCATTAAAAATAGGTCTGGATTTGAGATAAGAGTACAATGTTTGTCTCAATTTCAACCTGTCTTTTATTCATTCATAACAATATGCCAAGGTATGAAGTATGTATCATGCTAATTGAATGATGTTTTTTATGGCTTATCAACTCTTTATGGCTCATTTAAACCCAAAAATGTTGAATTGTAAGAACAATACACTTCTTTTTTTGTGATTTACTTAGCAGTTTTTTGATACAGCATAGATTTTTGACAGATACAAGTCTTACTATTTAACCATAGCTGGGGGTAGAAGAGATGGATTCACACCTTTCTCAAGGGTATTTGCATGTAAGTGAATGTAATGAACTTCAATGGAATTCAAAATTAGCTCTCCAATTTATCATTCTGAGCTATTATCCATTACACCACCTGCACATCCGAGCTATATAACAGAGATCTCAAAATCATGTAGGTATATGAATTTAACTATCTGGGTAGTGTAGCAGTCAGTGACTGAAATGTGAAACAGAAATCCAAAGTCTTATAGGAATAATAAATAATGCCTTCTAGAAACTAAGCAAAGCTTTAACCTTTGAGTCCTGCATTCCTGAATCATTTTAACCCTTCTGCCTGAGCTCCTGATTCAGAATTCGCAAATAATTGGTATGTAATGTTTCGCAGTAGATATAAAAATAGTTACAAAAAATATAAGCATTATACATAACAGGGAGAGAGTATGATTGCATGCTTTCACTTTATCACCAGAATTCTTTCTTTGTGTGCCTGTCTAACCAGCAGATGGTGCCTCTCTTGATGCATAAGAATAGCCAAACATGGCGCGAGTGTTTACTCACCGTTCAACCAGTGGCTGGGCATTAAGTCATTTTTCTCTACCACTGGTAAAGCAGTGGTCAGGGCTCAAAGGGTTAAGAGATAGAAAAAGTTTGTAAAAAAAACAAAGAAAAGAATGCTATCTAATATCTAACCTTCTGGACAATCTCTTAACAGATGAAGAAGAATCTTGAAGTTACAGAGATATGGTTCTAATGATATCAGGGATAAAGCATGAGAGCAACAAGGAAATTGAAAAAAAAGAAATAGCAAGGAAACATATGTATTTACGATTAGAAAGACATGGATGAAATTCCTGGTGCAAATAATGTGAAAAGAGGATATACAAAATAAAACAATTGCATGATATTTTGATTGCAAGATGAACAGTTGGAAAGAGAACAATGACAAAAAAGAAATAGTGAAAGGCCAGAAATTACTTAGAGAAATAAAAGACAGGAAGTTGTGGAAAGCCATGCTCGTGATCTGATCAGTTTGAAGGTAATAAGAATATGTTTATGTCTGTATTTTAATCATCTCTCTTGAAAGATCAAATATATACATATTCATATAACTATTTACACTATTTACATTGTTCGAACTGTTGTCCTCATCTTTATTGCCATATTCACAACATTGTGGCCATTGTACTCTCTGGCATTCTTCAGGTGATGTACATTGGAATTTTGACCCAAACCCTTTATTTAGTCCACAGGGGTAGAATGTTCTAATTCCACATGCTATGCTTTTCTGGATGTCTCAGTTTCAGTTAATACCCTTTTGTATCTCAACTCTCCAAGTTTTTGTTCACCTCTGCTGTGGCCAGGTATTGAACTCACAACTCTTTGGGACAAATAACTGGATTAGTTTTATCCACTGGGCCATGTGAATAAAAGCATTCATTTAAGTAATCCAGTAATACCTCATCTCAGAAATATAGACAGATGTTAATTTATATACAGTAGCTGTAAAATTTTTGTATGATTTAGATATTTCAAATTATCAAATCCAAGACTAAGGATTGGTCATTACTGTTTGCCTTTTACTTATAGCAGATTACATAGAGTATCTTGGGCTTTTATTTTATTTCAATGATTCTCTCTGTCTCAGTAATAAATCCAGATACTTCCATTAGAAGTTGCAAGATTCTAAGTTCTTGCACTGGTTGAAGATGTAAAGTTGCTAAATTGAATAGTCAATGTCTCTGTCACATTTTCTTGTGATCCAACTGACCTGGTCGTCTTCATGTCTGAGGTCATCTCCAGATATTTGAATGGAGGGTAAGAGTTTTGTGGAAGGAAAGTCTGTGATTTTCTTTGAAGCTAAGAAGAATAAAAAGAGCAAATACATATGATCATACAAGTCTGCATGTTTTTGACTTGGCTACTGGCTAACTGAGTTAATCTCTTTGATGCAGCAGTTGTAAGTTTCAGTTCAACAGGGAATAATCAAAGGCTTCTTTTAATCTTGATCTGTTAACATCTGTGGTTAAATCTTTGTTGTTATTCAAGACTGCCATCCTGGACAATATGCATTGAATTCATATATTCAGCTCTAGGTATATGTTCAGAGATAAACCATATATAAAGTGATTTCAATATTCACATTTGACATTTGAACTATAGTGGACAAAGCTTAGCCATTGGCTCAACTTAAAAGCTGCTACACATGATGTTTGAATATTTTAATCTGACTTACATTTAAACAAATGTGCTCAAGAGCTTAGCTCAAATATTTTATAATCTTTCTTTACTGTATTATCAGTGTATTTATAAAACGTTTAAGCAAAATGCATGCAGTTTAAAGTTTTGCTTTGAATTATTTGTAACATCCCTTATGATAACACCTGCTATGCATCCAAATATACAGAAATGATCTACACCTTTTTCCTCTGTGTACCATGTACCTTCAGGTTCATGGCTTACTATCCCTCACTCCTCATTCTGTCCTTCATTCACATAAGCTTATCAAGTAGGTGACCTGCTGCTTCCCACTGTCCATCTTGACTTTGATATGTCTTGTGAATGTCAAAGTTTCCAAGTAATTTCAGCTCTCAATGGAAACAAAAAGTACAGTTGTATTTAGAATCAGAAAGAGCGTTGAAATTTCCAGGAAATGGAATGGGAAATGAGGGCTTGAAGAATAAGACACTCACAAGACATACTGAAGGTAATAGGAATAGAGGGAAACATCAAATAACCTACCTAACAAGCTTTTGTAAATGGATGGCAGAACAGGTACTGGGTAGGATAATAAGAAAACAAAGATTACTTAGAGCTGTGAAGAATGGGATGATGTAGAGAGCCATGGTTGCCTACACTTTGGAAGAACACAGCATATAAACAAAAGATTTCTAGAGATTAAATTTTTTCAAATTTTACAAGTATTTTAAATTTTTTAATCTTGCATTCTGCTGTGTAATTTTTTCACTATCAGAGAGGATTAGTTAATTTTTTAAAATTCTTTGCATTGTAATTGTTGGCAGATGATATCTTTTTTTATCTATATCCCTTCAGGATGTGGGTGATCATGTTTCTTCACAACTTCCTATCTTTTGTAGCTCTTAGTAAGGTCTGTCTTATTGTTATCTCTCGCAAACCTTATTCCATGATCCTTTTACACAAGCTTGTTAGGTAGGTTACTTGATGTTCCCTATGCTCCTCTTGCCTTCATTATGTTCTGTGAGTGTCTAATTCTTCAAGCCCTCTTTCCTCATTATATGTCATAGAAATTGCAATTGTCTTTTTCTGATTCTAAGTATCTGTGTCCTTTTTGTTCTTGTTTTTCTTAAACCTTTGAACCCATGTTGTTGGTATACCTACCAGCAAAGCCAGTGTGTGCAGCCCCTGAACCAAGCCTGATTGGGGGCCCCAGTCAGTGCTTTGTGACCCTCACTATCTTATCAATATTGGCTTTTTTACCTACATTTATATGTGTTACAAATTAAACTAAGCACAACTGACTATTAAAGGATGACAATTTTTTTGTAGATTTTCATATCATTCTGGATTCTTTTTTTGTCCAAATCCCTGAATTGTTTCGCTCATGCTAAGTCTTGAAAAACTGCTTTATAAAATTCATTATGTTTTATCCACAATGTTGAATGTGTTAAAATTCTTTAACTTTTTAACAAGAAAAATCTCAAGTTGATGTTAAATATTGCCACAAAGCATTGTTGATTTATTTAAGATGGAAGGATCTATTATGACATGTCTCTTAATTTGTATTTAGATACATTGTATTTTTTTTCAATTTTTCTTGTTGAATTCTTCACCTATATTGCATATGAGCCATTATTGCACATAATTAGGTTACAATAAAATTTGTATTTTATATGAATACAGCCTTATGACAATTGAGATGTAGTAGGGCAGGGCGACCCATATCATAGGAATGGATCATAAATTGAGGTCATATCATACATTGTTGGCGTATCATAAATTAAGGGTGTATCATAGATTCAGGGTGGGAGCACAAAACCCCTGCACCAGCCCTGCCAGCCAGAGCCATGGATAACAGCAGAAGAAGGAGCATAGGGTGGGAGATTCATAATTATCAGGTGCTCAGGGTTCAAAGGGTTAAAACTTCCTGTTTGCTCAAATTTAAAAAAGACTCTAATTAACAAACGCTATTCCAATCAAATTCTCTCTTCATTAACAACAGACACAAATACATTTACATCTTCAATCTGTCTCCCATGAAGAGCATTTCCAAAAACCCATAGCAAATTCTTATTTCATTTGTTGCAATATTGAAGTCAAGAAGTGAACAATCCGATCTGTCAATGTGAACGATCAAATGTGTCCTTAACATTACACATGAGTAGGAAAGTACTTATAATGCCTGGTTGTGTGTGTCAGTCCATCTGATACATTCTATTGTTCTCATGGCATCAGCAACCACTTCATGTTTACTTGATTATGAAAGACCAACTGGAAGGTGAGACTACAATTATATAATCTTCCAGCAAGACTTTATTATTGGTCTGTCAAGCTACTTGCTATTATAAATGCTTAATTCTTCTCAACCTGAATACTGATTTCATCTCATAAGATACTTAGCACTATTGTTCTTCAAATGCACACAAGTGAACACATTCTTTCTTCTCCTTCCCTTTATTTATATATATATATATATGTGTGTGTGTGTGTGTGTGTTTATATTTGTTCAGAATTTACAATATAAAGGGTGCGATGGATAAATTTTCATCTAAATTACGCAAAAATGAAGATAACATGAACATCTCATTTTAACAGATATATTTATCAAAATGACACAAAAATATCTTCTGTTCTGTGTGTTCACCATTATATCATGGCAGAAATTTTTCTTGTTTGTGAAAAACAAAAGCTTCATCATGTGGTGTTTCCTTTTGTCCTTCATATCTTGGAATAAAAATTGGCTCTTTCTCATCTTGTATGATAAATACTGAATGTCTTCATGCACTATCTGCCTGATAAGAAACACACACACTCCTGTGTCCCTGGCTATGGACCTGATTGACTTGAAGGGATTGCTGTCAATCAAGGCCTGGATCTCAGCAACAAATTCAGGAAATGTTTTCTTATCAGAATGATCAGAGTGAGTTTTCCGAGCTGCTGTAATTTTGTAATCATTAAATTCATCCAACCCTGCACTTTACCCAGATTGACACCCAAACATTCTGAAATGTTCATTTTGGAGATACAAGCGCATATGCCAAATAGTACAACATGCTGTTTCCTAATTTCTGGTGAAGAGAATTGTGTTATGGCATTCTTTTTCTCATAGATGGTGTCCACCTGACCCTACTTTACTGTGCAGTGGACAAAATCAAAAACAAACAATGTGCATGTACAAAATTAAAAATATAAAATGGTGGCAATTTACCCAGTACACCCTGTATATGGGGAAAAGTGTCAAAATCAGTATAGACTTTGTAGATATAAACATTGTGGACATAGAAATCATCAATACATGTTAACTGACAGTTTCATGCCTTAAGGAAATTCCTCTCTCTCTCTCTCTCTCTCTCTCTCTCTATATATATATATATATATATATATATATATAAGGTAGGGGAAACAAATATTTGTACAAATACAAATTTTTAATTTACTGTATCCCATTTATCCATTAAAATGGATAAATGGGATTTACTTCTATTAAATCAAATTTTTTACTGCTTTCTATGCATATTTAGTTATTATGCATCTGTGTACAGTTAATTATATGGATAGTATATTTATTCATTAGTTGGAAATAAAATAAATAAAAAATTTGTATATGTATGAATATTTGTTTCCCCTCACTGTGTCTATATATATATATATATATATATATATATATATATATATATATATATGTATATATATATATATATATATATATAAAATGTATATTTTGGCAGCAACCTTTCTTTCAAACATTTTTCATTGAATCTGGCCAACAAGGAAGATTGAATTAATTTTTTATTTTTATTAATTTTTTTCAGCATCCTGACATTTTTCCATTTTGTAGGCATTAAGGAATATAAAATATATAAAATTTTTCCATTTTTTTATATATATATATATATATATATATATATATATATATATATTCAAGGAAGAAAAAGCTATTTTCTTTTCTTTTCTTCATCTTATATTAGTGTAGGATTGAGCAAATTTGTAGAATTAATTATTGAAATGCATTTTAGTCAAATTCAAATTGTATTAAAGTTAATGCATAAAATTGTAACCTTTGATCAATTGCTGCATCAAAAAATATGGCAATTGATTCTTTTTTATTAACTTGATGCTCTCAATTATTTCCTGCCACTGGTTGTCATTATTTCCATTGCTATTCTATTTAATTTACATATTTATTAATGGCATAAGAATTACTGGAATCCTGGGTATTACTATAAACTACATCTGACAGTGAGGCCTCTCAAAGGGAAATAGGTTTTGAGGATTGTAGAGCCACCTCTTAATTGCTGTTGTTGACCTGGGGTAGTAGCATCTGTTAAGGTCCCAGTTATGGACAAATAATGAACCCCTAAACATATACTATGAAAGTATAAAAATACATTTTTATAGTAAAAATACCTGCAATACATTTTTATATAAAAAGAATTACCAATAATATATATTTATAGTAAAATTACAAACAATACATCAATTAACATGAAAGAACTTTCATGACATTAATCCTACATATCCCAAAATTTCTTAAAGAAATCAAACTGTATTCCAAAATATAACTTTTTACAATATAAAACACATATATCACTGCCTCTAGTAATTATGCCCACATAAACATATATATGCACAAAAGCTAAGTATCATCTGCCATTTTCAATTGTGAAAGCAGAATAACATATAAAGGCTGGAAAGCAGAGGAACCAAAACATTGTGATAATTAAAACAGATGAGGACAATGTTCTAAGTGTAAATCATGTAAATATTGAGAAATCTTCATCCCTGAAATTCATACAGAAATTAAAAATAGTGTCAATTATGGGAAGTTGTTATATACTTTCATGGCTTGATTTGGAGGGATTGTTGTCAATCAAGGCCTGGATCTCAGCAACAAATTCAGGAAATGTTTTCTTATCAGAATGATCAGAGTGAGTTTTCCGAGCTGCTGTAATTTTGTAATCATTAAATTCATCCAACCCTGCACTTTACCCAGATTGACACCCAAACATTCTGAAATGTTCATTTTGGAGATACAAGCGCATATGCCAAATCTCATGCATCCTTGAAATAGCAAGGCAGTCACAACTGATGCTGAGGCCTATAAATCCATTTATCTGAAATTTAATGCAATAAGTGACATGAAAAAATTAAAAATTAAAAAAAAACTTGACAATTGCTTTTTTTGAAGAAACTCTGAAAATAATTGCTGCTGTCAGCAAAATTCAAAAGTTAAAATTCTTTTGCATGGCGTTCAACTTTTTAACTGAGTGCACATAGAGATCAGTTATGGAAATCAATAATTCTGCCTTAAATTGAGTGAATAAGATGAAAAAATACCACCCTTGATATTTCTTAGATACATTTTCAAGATAAATGATTGACAAAACCACAGCTACTGCCTTCCATTCATATACAAGCAGGCATAACTTGACTAAGAATGTTTATGGATAGAACCATTCAAAGACAATGCAATTTGGATAATATAAAAATTAGAACAGAGAAAATAATTAGGACATTGCAGATTATTTTCAATTAACTTGTATCAATGATTCTTTTGATAATATTAATGATGATCAAGTTAATATTTTTGATATTTCAGATGTTGGTTAATAGTTAATAATCTGAGAAGAGATGGAACAATGTATTCTGTGATTGGTAAATATATAAGACAATTTGGAAAAGGTCTTATTTTGATCTGTTTTGCTGATCAAACAGCATCATCAGAAAAATGGATTTTATTTCAATTAAATCTACATTGGTGAAACAGATTCTGTGATTGGTAAATAAATAAGACAATTTGGAAAAATTCTTTTTTCAACTAAGTCTACATTGGTAATTCACATGAGGCACATGAATTTTGGATTTTTTTACTTTAACACCATTGTTTTTAAAATAAAATGTCACTAATTTCATAATTTTTATTTATCTATTCATTTGTGCACTGAAACCTTTGAGATCATAAATTTTACCTGGAAAATGTTATTTTATTAAATGATTCAGATAATTTACTCAGATGAAGATGCATTGAAAGTGCAATGATCTATGAATCACCCATGCCATCTTAAGTCCAGCATTTGTTCTTACTCAACTGATATAGCAATAATTAGGGATATGAAATATCTTTAAAGGAAATGAATAGATAAATAAAAACACAGTTGAAACTAGTAAAATCCTATTTCTAAAATGATACAGTCAAAGTCAAAAAAATGAAATACTGCATTTATATGGTTAATGTTTTGTCTCAACAATGTAGATTTGATTGAAATAAAATTAACATTATTGCTGACATTGTTTGATCAGCAAAACATGTCAAAATAGGAGCTTTCCAAATTGTCTCATATATTTACCGTAACATCAGATTCTCATCAAAATTTAAAACATATTCTATGATTTGGTTTGAATAAATCCCTTTTTCTGCTAATGCTCTTGATCCAACAAAATAAAATTTTTTACAAATTATCTCATATATTTACCATTCTGTCAGACTCTCATCCAAATTTAAAATGTATTCTGTGATTTTAATATATTTGTTGGAAAATATGATATAAGAGAAAGAAAAATACTTCAGAGATGGAACAAATATATTGGCAAACTCTTCCACAATGAAAGAGAACAACCCGCAATACACAGGAATATCGACAGACTGGAAATATTAAAAACTAAAGTGGAATCTGCATTTGCTAAATTGAACAGAAACAAAGCAGCAAGGCCAGATGGAATTGTAATAGAAATGCTAGTAGCATTAGATGATTTTGTCATAGACAAGATTACAGAAATAATAAATGAAATCTACAACAGTGGCAATATTCTGGAAGACCAAAGTAGATTTCCATAGCACTGCTGAAGAAATCAGAATGTGTACTCCATCGGACAATCAGCCTTATGAACCATATAACAAAAATCAACATCCAAATTGTGATAAATAGAGCACACATAATCAGACCAGAGATAGGACAAGAACAGTACAGATTCATCAAAAACACTGGAACAAGAAATGCAATATTTATGCTCAGAATGTTATCCAAAAGAGCAATACAAATGCAGAAGGATGTGTACCTGTGCTTTATAAATTATGCAAAGGCATTCAATAGAGTATACCACAAAGATCTGCTCAGCAACCATAACATATTTGGAAAGGATATTAGAACAAAAAAGAATCTATACTGGCATCAAACCGTCTGCATGCAGATAGAAAATGATTTCAGGAGATATAAAAAAATAAGGTGTGTCAGACAAAGATTTGTCTTCTCACCAGACTTATTAAACCTATACAGCAAAGCAATTCTCAGAGAATTAGATAACCTATTAGGATTCATTATTAGCAACCATGACCTTAACCACATAAGATATGCAGCTTACACAGTGTTGATAGCAGACTCGGAAAGGAAACTACAAAATCTCCTACAGAAGGTAATGAAAGAAAACAAGAAGGACTAAATATAAACTGCAAGAAGAGAGAAAGCATGGTTGTTAGCGAAAGGAAGAGCCCAAAATGTGAATTACAAATCTGAGATACCAAAATCAAACAAGTACATAAATTTAAATATCTTGGAAGTGTTCTAACACAGGATAGAAAGTGCAAAACTGAAATCTGAAGATGAATTGAGATAGCCAAAGATGCATTCTAAAAGCTAAGCAGAGTATTAAGATACAGGAAAACTTTGTTAGAAAACAAAGAAAAGAGTACTGAACTGTTATGTGATATCTGTTCTCTTATATGGTCAATCTCCTCAATGACGAAGAAAAGACAAAGCAACAGAGACATCACAGTAGGATACCATGGACTGAATATATGAGTAATGATGAGGTTTTATAAATAATGGAAACAAAAAAGAAACTTATACTTAAAATCAGGAAGAGAGTCTTGAAATTTCTGGGGCACATAATGAGGTAAGAGGGATTGGAGAATCTGATACTCTCAGGATAGATTGAGGGCAAGAGGGAGAGAGGAAAACAGCACATAGCATACTTGATAAACTTGAGTAAAGGTTGGTAGAACAGGATTTAGGAAAAATAATGAAAAGACAGAATTTATTAAGAGCTACAAAGGACAGGAAATTGTGAAAAGCCATGATCGCCTGCATCCTGCAGGGACATGGCACATAGAGAAGTTTTAACCCACGAATAAATTATTCCTGAGATTGCTGATCCCACACTGCATCAACAGCTGCTTATCTATCTTGGAATCAGTTCCATATTCTGAGCTGTATGAACTTGTTGATCTCTCACCTTAGCTGTTCTGCTAGGTTAAAAGATTCAGTCTGATTTTTTTTTCTCATGCATTAAGTAACATAAAGGTTTTTCTCTGAGCAGAATCTCTGAAAGAAAGAATTTCAAGAAATAGAATCAAGTGTTAATATTGATAAAAATCAGTGTTCATTTTTGTTTTAAGATAAAGCAATAGGAATGGGCATCTTTAAAGAAAAGTTTTAACACTCAAAAGACAAATTTAAAAATCATAAGTGTACGATAAATCATAAGTGTATATGATAAAAATATAGTTTGGAGGTGTGCTATATTTATGGGTAATGGTGCTTAATATCAGAGATAGAGCATATATAAATGCAAAATTGGACACTGAGATCAACACCAAGTGGCAACAGTTTGTTTCATGTGTTCAAGCATGATGATGGCTTGAAGGTTGTGTTCAAGCATGAAACAGACTTTGACTGGTTGGTGTTGACCTCAGTATCCAATTTTACATTTGCATTTACTCTCTCTCTCTCTGATATTTAGCACTTTTACCCCTAAATATAGGATACCTTAAAACTACCATATATATATATATATATATATATATATATATATATATATATATATATATATATATATATACACACACACACACAGATTCATGTATTTCTTTTTTATTTATTTATTTATTAATCCAACAGATTTTATTACTTAAACATTATTTTTAGTGGATACCCATATTTGAGTAGACACTTTACTTATGTATATTTATTTATTTTTGTCTACGAGCCTGAATATCTTATTAAAGAAAAATATGCAGTAGGATTCGTACCTGCATCTCCTTTGGCAGAGAAACCTGTTACTAGATCTGAGATACTCATACCAACTCAACCAAAAAATGTGTTCCTGATCAAACAAAGTCAAATAGTGCCTTATAAATGTGAAGCTTTTTTCCGACTCTCGAAACATTTATATCTGCTCAGTTTCATATCCTAACTTAAACAAAGCAATTTCTAAATAAGTAATGGATTTTATTTTTTTAATTTTATTTGTTAATCTAACAGATTTTATTCTTAAACATTTTATATATATATATATATACATATATATATATATATATATATATATAATGATTAAATTTACTCATAAAGATGCTATAATCTACAAGTTCCCTATGATTATCATATATACTTGTGTATAAACCTACTTTATGAATAGTGCATACCCTGAATTATTTTGTTAAAAACCTGGTTTTTGCATATAGCTTGTGTACAATATAAGCCCTGTTCATTACATTCACTTACATGCTAATACCCCCTGGAAATGTATGAATCCATCTATTTTTCCCCCAATTATGGGTGAATAGCAACACAGATTGGGCCCTGTCGCCTTGGGTGAAAACTGGTTTATGAGAAGGACAACTCAGAATTGAAAACATGGATAGGCTTGTTTGGGGAACTTGTGGCATGTTATGCACCAGTTCTACGTATTCAGATCTTCCCAAAATTGTGGTTTGTTCAGTAAAAACTTTCAACACTATAATAAAATCGTATGTATGGATAGTCTGGTTGTTTGGTTTAAAAACTGAGCTACTGGACCCTGATATGTCAAAAAATGACAGGAGAGTCATCTCTGTGTGTGTGCGTACATATATATATATATATATATATATATATATATATATATATATATATATATATATGATTTGAAAATTAAGCCTTGTATAGATATTTGCCTACTCTTATGTACTTAACAGCAGTGGAGAACATTTATTTTTTTTAAGAAAATGTCAGATCCACCCTGTTTATTAATGTCACACTTTTTGACTGTTTAAATGATTTTACAAACCTTTTATTAAACTTACCCTGTTTATTGCATAATAAGACAAATTTTAAGAACCATCTCTTTATATTAGACACTTAAGTGTAGTTTTGTTTGTACTAAAATTAAAATTGTGTGCCCTTATTTAGTTTAGATTGAAATAAATTTCATAAATCATTTTTAGCTAATTTTTGATAAATATTAAATTCAATAATTAACATTTTTAGTCTGATCTTAATATAGTGCAACTCTCAAATTGACTGTTATTAAAAATGGAAAAAATATATCAAGAAATAAAGAAAGATGTTTGTTTCAGTTATTTTATCTTTAAGAAATTGAAAAGTGTTATATTTTACTCATTTTCATTTATTTGGTGTTAAAATTTCTACGTGGTCCTAATGTTTTTGCTGTACAAAGTAAAACTTTCAAGGAGGCTAATGAAAAAACGTTGGATTATTGTGTATCAACATTTATTAAATAGAAATTTAAAGTCGTATTTATTTTCCTTTCAGACTATTCATTGTGAAGTCCATATCAGACAGTAATTTCTGAGTTGAACTTAATGGTCTGTTATTTTACCTTTAAGACTTAATCTATGTCATTTCTGATATAGTCATATATATTTTAGGAACCATGTCTTTTAAAAAATCAGTACTCCATTATTCATAATAGAATGTTTTGCAGATATTCTCTGTCCACATTTTAAGAGAAGCATGTTTATTCAAAATTATTATTAAAGCATGAATTATTTTTATGAGCTTGTTTATCTGCCTTTCTGTAGCTTGTTTCTTTTTAAATGCTCTTATAATTTATAAATGTTTTTACTATTTGGCAGTTTTTCATAAAAATTCTTATACTTTACTCATCTAGAGATGAAATATAAAACTGAACAAAGAATTTTTTTTAATCATTTCACCCCAAGCAATGACACAATGCCACTAGAACACAGGGGGTTACAAGGAATGAAGGTAAAAGAGATAGAGAATGAGAAGATTGAAAAACTGGATGATTAAGAAAAGGACAAAAAGAAACAGGGATCAAGACGACAGAAGATGGCAATAGACATTGCATTCAAATTTTTGAAGATTGTAGTTATCAGAGAATCAAGAAATCAGAAGGGAGTTCAACAAGTGGGAAGTACGAGAAAAAAAACTGTTACAGTAGAAGTAGCATTTGCATGTAGCTAGCTCAACTATAAAATGGTAAGACCTACTTGCCAGTCTAGTAGCATGCTTAAATTCATGTAGATTTGGCACCATGTAAAAATCTCATCCAAGTAGTTACCATAAAAATATTTGTAGAACAGACAGAGGGAAGCCACATCACGTCGGTGAGAAAGTGAATGGAGTCAAATTGCTTAGTCAAGATTGATTGTATTGCAGACCCTTCTCTGGATTTTGTCAAGAATTTTGAGATGCACCAGACCAGATATGGCAACAGTATTCAATATGCAGGTGTTAAACCAATGTTCTTTCAGCATTCAGTCCTTTATTGTCAGCTGTATACAACTGCTTTCTCTGATCAGTGTTTAAAAAGGCTTTAAGTGAATGAAGTATGTCACTTTTACCAATGACCATCCTTCTTCAAACTTTGTCATCTGTCACTAGAGAATCACAAAGAACTCTATCAGATACTAGAAACCACATCACTTGAGTGCTTTCAACAACTGCAATGACTAAAATGGATAGCACATCTAACTCGAATAGAAAATAATGATATAATCAAGATGTTCAAGTTCCACACTAATTAAATTAGATTAAAAAGTTAAGAAAAAAACCTCCGTCAATACTGGAAAGAGCAATAATATTTACTGGACTTGAGAAACCTGTTTTTCTGAAAAATTGTTTTAAGAGAATGATTTTAAATATTTCAACTGAAATTAGCACTGGCTGCTCAGTCAGGGAATCCTGAATGTTTTCTTCTAAGGAAATTGCTAGTATTACCATTATCTCTGAAAATGATACACAGATGGTAATGGTAATATTAATATTAAAACAATGCAGAGATCTGTTTTTTAACATATACATACATACTTTACAACAATGTAAACCACAAGAGACTGGGGAAAGTGCAACAGATAAACAGACAGATAGATCGATAGATACATAGATAAGTAAAAACAAGAGAAAGAGGAAATGTTATAAATGTGGAATAAAACTGAAGTTGAATCAATTGTCTATGGCCCTGTTGCATTTCTTGATACATGTTGCCCATTTATTTGTGTTTTAATATTAATAGCTTTTGTAATTTTATATTGAACTGTGACGTAAATGTTCTGGAACAAAATTTCTCTTCTCTGGTGGAAAAAGGTAAAGAAGAAAAACTAGTTTTCTTTTGAGACATAAAAGAGAAATGATCTATTATTTGGTGTGTGTTCTTCAATAGAATCTTAAAAGATAGCAAAGAGGGAGATGACAGAGTAAAGAAAATGAAAAGATAGAGAGGATGAAGATAGAACGTTTTCTGTACAGAAGCTTCTAGAGAGTGAGAGAGAAGGAAAATTCAGAAAAGAACACTCAGGAAATGAATGAAGAGGAAGAAGTGAATGAAACAGTGAATAAAATAATGAATAGAACAAAGAAATATTTTCTTTACATTAAAAAAATTATTAGAAAATTAAAACAGAAGGACTTCAAAACAAATGCATTTTTGATGACAAAATAGTGAATTAGTCATTTGCTCAATTCAAAGAAATAAATATCTTAAATATAGATTTATCACTAGACTAGCTTAAAAGCCACACTCCGTGCAGACTTTTAAGTTAGCTCTTGTGGTAGGCTAATCGGGCCCCTTGCTCAAAACTAAAGGCATAATTTTGAATAAATAACTTTGAATTCCTCAATTCACTTCATGAACTTCAAAACTTTAACTCTGTTTCAGGCTGTAAGTGCAATTCCAGCCAAAAGATAGATTTGCGCTGAAATTCCAATTCAGGCTGAAAATTGAATTCTTCAAATCACAAACTCTGTAGAATTTCTAAACCTCACATGATGAAACCTCTCACTTTAACTCTGATTCCTTGGCATTTTGAAGAAATAAAATTGATTTCCTCAATTCACAAAGTTTTGGAGATATTTAAACTGAATTTAAAACAGGCATTTTTAAATTCACAAAGGTTTTGTGTTACTTTAAACATAAAATAAATTAAAACTTCTAAAGCCACTAATTTTTTTCATTTATTTTAAAATTTGAATTTTAACTGTTTATGTAGATCAAGGATGGCCAACCTGTGGTGCATGCACCGTAAGTGGCGCATTGGGTGCTTACAAGTGGCGCATTGCATCGTTTTGATGAAAAGAAACTAAGCCACTTCTACTCATTCATTTCAGTGATTTTATATTTATTGCACGTCCTTTGCGAAAGTGCTAAAAGTTTGATTTGTGTTTGTCCCATTTCTTTTTGTTCTAACTTTAAAATATGTCCATATTACAACACGTACTGAAAGGAAGTGAATGTTTGTGCGGCGCATTTAAATTAATCGTACAAAATATTGGCGCATGGAATCAAAAGGTTGGCCAACCCTGATGTAGAGCATGTTAGAGGGGTTTCAGATACACAGCTAGACAGACTGAATCTGCCGTTTATTTATTTAGAAGAAGATAGAAGATAAGATTTGTATTTTTAATTGCTTCCTCCTCATACAGACACAAATTCCATTGTTGGATGTTCAAGCACCAGATTTTCAATCCCAGCATCATCCTGATTCCTAAAAGGTATAATATTTCTATGTAGAGCAAGTGTGGCCGGATTAGAGGGGTTGCAGACACACAAATGGACAGACAAAATTTGCCATTTATTTAGAAAAATATATGCATGCACTCATATATAATAAATTTTCTGAAGATTAAATAAACTTCTAATTTCAAATACATATTGCAATAAAGCAAATGCCAGAAACATGATCAATTCATAAAATACTTACGCATGAATATTAAAACTGTAGACTCCCTTGTGGATAGAGTCTAGTGATACTTCTTTAGTTTCTGTTGTAAACATGTCTTTACAATGTGAAATTTCTAGCCCCACACCTAAGTGGCTTTGAATTTACAACTGTCCTTCTCCTAGACAAGAGATGGATTCTTAACTTTCCAAAAGTATTTGTGCAACAGCCTTGACCTAAATTTGAATTTAACTCATCAATTCCTCATTCTATACTGATAACTGCTACACTATATGCATGTTCCTTATACTTCTTCAGCTGGTGCTCATTGTTTTCATGGTAGTACCATCAATATCTGATCAGTTCCAGATGACCTAAATGAAATCTGACATTCACATTTCTACTTAGGTTGATGTCAACCTAGCACTGTCTTGTGTGATTATATTCTCTAGTTGACTGCTGACAGGCAGTCAGTCAGTCACTCAGTTGAGTGCCACATGTGATACACACTTGAGTGATCATGTCTCATTCAATTCATGACTGACGAGGCAGAACATTTTCTCACAGTAGGTAGCCATTTCTTTCTGCAGTAGACTGCTTGCCAACCAGGGCTATAGGACCCAGTATGTCCTGCTATTCAACCTATAGCTGGGAGAGTAGAGATAGATTCATACCTTTCCCAGGGGTATTTGTGCATAAGTGATTGTAATGAATGTAATTGAAATTCAGTTCCCTGGTTTCTCATTCTGTTATCCATGGCACAACATTGCACTGACAGTAGATTGTCCAGATGCTCAAACAATCAACTTTTTATGACTTCATTTATTAAAAACATCACATTCTGATCAGGTGTTTTGCTTTCATTGGACAAAGTTTTGCACTGACACATTACATTGAAATGTCATATAAGAAGTTAAGCAATCCATTTGTAGTTATCAAAATAGATTCGATTCATCTTATATATACTAAGAATAGTTATATCTTTCTTCATCGCTACTTAATGCTATTCAAAATTTCATGCATATATCAATTCTCAGGTACAAATATTAGTCCAATATCAAATAATGTAAAGAAGAAATATACGGGGTGCGATGGGTAAATTGTCGCAATTTTTTATTTTTTTTATTTTCAAGCATGTGCATTGTTTGTTGTTGATTATGTTGACTGCACAGTATAGTAGGGTCAGTTGGTCACCATCTGGGAGAGAAAAAAGAGCACCATGATGCAGTTCACTCCACCAGAAATTTGGAAATGGCATGCTGTACTACTTGGCATTTGCACTGGAATCATTTCAGAGTGTCTGGGTGTCAAGCTGAGGACAATGCAAAGGATTTGGAAACAGTTGGATGAGTCTAATGGTGATTACAAATGTACGGTAACTCAGAAAACTCACTCTTATTGTTCTGATATGAAAATAACTCCTGAAACTGTTGCTGAGGGCTTCAGACTCAACATCAAGTGCCTTGATGAGGTAGTGCTGCCCTGGGTCAAGAGGGTGGCTGCTGGAAGACCCTATGTCTGGCAACAGGACTCTGCACCATGCCACACAAGCAGGAGAACCCAGTCATGGCTGTCAGACAATTTCTGCAACTACATCACCCTTTACATCTGGCAACCTAACTCCCTAGACTGTAACCCCTTTGATTATTATGTGTGTGGTGCAGTTGAGTGAGAGCCCAAAAAAACTCCATATAACACCAAAGATAAACTGAAGGCAAGGATTATGGCAGCATTCACCAACTTAAAACAAAGAGACTGTCCAGAAGAGGTGCAGGAGATTCTGAAGTCATCTGGAGGCTATGGTTGAAGCTAATGGCGATTTTATTGAATAAATTTACTCTTTAGTATTTCAAGATACTTTTGTGTAATTTTGGTAAATATATCTGTTAAAATGAGATGTCAATATTATTTTCATTTTTGCATAATTTAGATGACAATTTATCCATCGCGCCCTGTATATCTGTTAAAATGAGATGTCAGTGCTATTTTCATTTTTGCGTAATTTAGATGACAATTTATACATCGCATCCTGTATATCTGTTAAAATGAGATGTCAGTGCTATTTTCATTTTTGCATAATTTAGATGACAATTTATCCATCGCGCCCTGTATATCTGTTAAAATGAGATGTCAGGGCTATTTTCATTTTTGCATAATTTAGATGACAATTTATCCATCGCGCCCTGTATATCTGTTAAAATGAGATGTCAGTGCTATTTTCATTTTTGCATAATTTAGATGACAATTTATCCATCGCGCGCTGTATATCTGTTAAAATGAGATGTCAGGGCTATTTTCATTTTTGCATAATTTAGATGACAATTTATCCATCGCACACTGTTTTAAATGAACATGTAGTTGTACAGGACAAATTTCTCAGATTGATCAAGAAGTGTTTTAAGAAATTTCTGATGTTTGGTAATTTCACCATTTGGAAGGTTACTATGACAAGATCTTTTCTGCACACCCTCACATGAATTTCCTTTTGATCATATAAATGTATTCATAAACTTGAAATGAGTTATTCTGTACCTATATAATTGTATGCCTTTACAAATTAGATGAGCCAAATAATATATATATATATATATATATATATATATATATATATATATATATACATAAAAATGTGATTTTAAGTGAATATATAATTAATGGTGTACACTGCAATGTAATCTCATATTTATCTCCCAATATGTAACTCACACATTTATTTTATGCTAGGAGTAAGCAGCTAAATTCACTCATCTTAATAATAATATCCTCTGGCATGTAAATACACTGTGCTTCCATATATGCATGCATAACTCGATAAATTTGTATGTAAACATGTAACTTTGTAAACTTCATATATACATATATATATATATATATATATATATTCAACTTTGGGCATAGAAAGACATTAGCTTTTAGGTATTCCTAGATGTAGTCTATATGTATGGAGTAACAATTTAATAATAAAGAGCTTCTATACATAAATACAAACTTAGATAATTACCTGGAAACAGATGAGTGCATGATCATAATGAATGTAAGTATCAGTCAGTATTATATATATATATATATATATATATATATATATATATATATAAGATCAATGGATGTAATTGGAATTTATTTCACAGTAAAATGTATAAGACAGACACAAAAACAATGTAGTTCTTTGGAATTTTGTAAATATGACATGAAATTAAAGCTACAGTTTTCAATGGAATTGTACTGAGGATAGATGTTGTTTAAAATTGGAAAAGCTCTTCATATATATATATATTTGAAAAAAATGAAAGAAATACATATAGACACACACACACACACACACATACACATATATATATATATTTAAATTTTGACTTGTTTATTTGTCATCACAAGAAATATCAATTTTAAATCCGAAATGTGAGCAAGAGAATGTTATAATACTTCTCATTCAGACACCTGCCACTTTCATTGTCATTTTCTTGTTGGTGTTATTATACACAGGTACATTTTTAAAATAAGCAATATTTTGTTCCTGATTAATCACAAATCTATCATGAAAAATTATGGAAGAATAGAAAATGGAAATACAAATATTTGTATGATATGTGTAATTTTCTGTTATAATTTCTAGTATGAGAATTTGTGTTATTTACTTTCTGTCTGATGTCCATCATTGTTGTTATCACATTTCAGCCTTCTTCAGTGTCTGTTGATTTGGGTAACTTTCAGGGAATTTCAAACTGAACCATTTATTTAATCTATAGGTGTATATATTAGGCTCCATATTGTCAACTCAGGATAGTCCCACACACAATAGGATTAAAACATTGGTTTATTAATTTGTTGAATCTCTGAGCCAGGTAGCGCAGACTATGGTTAATAGCTGTACCAGCATAAACATGAGCAAGAATTTGTCTTAGGCACACTGAACATGCTATCAGATAAGGCTGAAAGTTGAACTTACTTTCAGATAAGGCTGTCAGATATGGGTGAAAGCTGAACTTATTTTCAGATAAGGGTGGAAGATGAATTTACTTTCAGATAAAGGTGAAAGCCAGGACAACTAGGCAAATAGAACCTCATGTTTGACAAGAATATTTAATTTTCCAATTAATTCCAGAATGTACTAGGTCAATAAATATTTAAATAGTCTGTCAGGGGCAACAAAATTTTATTCAAGCTTTAAAAAATGGGCATATTAAAAGTATATAAAATATATATATACACACACATATATATATATATATATATATATATATATATATATATATATATATATATATATATATATATATAATATACAACAAATGAGCAAGGATAAGAAAAAATTATGTGCCATAAAGTGGTGAATATAAAAATGTAACAGCAAAAAATGGCTTACTGAAATTTGCTACTGGTAGGTTTAAGTCTTCTTATTGTGTTTTGTACTGCTTTATTCTGTACAACAGTTTGACAGTCATTTCTTTCATTGGTAGTGCAGTAGAGACATGTTAGAATGGATTACAGTAATATTTCTTCTGTCCAATACATTTATTTCAAGAATCAAGATTTACACTGTGAGAACTAAATGTTTGTGTACAGTGTCCAGATATGCCTGTTCATTTCTACTGTTTTCAGTATAAACCACTTTCTTTATATTGCATCAGATTTTGTGATGTAATCCCCGTGAGTGACTACACTTATATGTAGTAACTACCTATAAGTATCTGTAAGTCAACGACCTACAGAGACTAGCTGAGATCTGTTTCTCAGCTCTTGGCTGTTATCGAACTCTCTGCCTAAAGGCAGAGAGTTACTCAGACGAGGCTATGCCGAAGGGCAGAGAAACATCTGGGGAGGTAGACAGACACAAACCTGTTTATGCAGGGTTTACAGGGAATTTTTGATCAAGCATATGGGCTCAGATTGCCCCACATTAAATTCGGCCTTGTGCCACACCCTACCCCATGGGGAGGTTGGTAAATATTCCTACCTGGGATCTGTCAAATACAACTCAGACTTACTTGAGAACTACCGACCAGCCAATAGTAGCACTCACTACTGGATTGACTTGCGACAACCTTGTGCCTTTATTCTTATTGTACTGGTTTTTTACAATAAACCTTTACTTATTTTATCCACCTTGTTTTTCAAGTATATATTTCTATTAGCACAGAATATATAACATTTTGTTAAGCAGTAAAGGACTAAACTTTTTTGTAGGGGAAAAATTCAGCCTGTTATATATCATGTTTTCTTTTCCTATAAAAGTAGTTTGCTGTTTTATTGAAGTCTTATCAGAATAAACATAGCCACTTAGTATCTGCAATTGCTAACAATTTACACTGATATCTTTGTTTTATCAGTGCTCTACTGTGATGATTATGAGATAGTTTGTGTAAAAATATGGTACTATTAATTGAAAAAGACTAATATAATGAGAAAACTCAATTGAGAAAATCCAAATTTAAATTAGGATATATTCATGTGTGAACAAAAGTGATAAAAATAGCACAAGATTTAGGATTTAATGTTCAAACTTCAGGTAATATGTTTTTTTAAATTCATGCATTTGTTTATAAAATTAAACACTTATTGTAACTTTGATATTTACATTTTGTGCAGAAACTATTGTCTTTTTAATATAAAGACTGAATACTAACAAAATGTAGCTATTTTTTATTTAAATAATAGTAGGAAAAGAAACAGAATAAATAAAACATTTTTGTACTTGAAATATTTTTATGAATTTATCAATATGCTTTAACAAATGAAAAAAAACTTATTCTTATTTTATTTCAGTAATTTTACTCATTTTTATCAGGTTGATGGATCTTCAAATGTCTAGAAGGTGTGAGTGTCTTATTGGTTAACAACATCAAGAATGGAATTGGTGAAGCAAATTCAAGCTCTGGCTGGAATAGTTTGCTTTAACTTTGCACTGATGCACTTGGGAAATACATGGATCTAGTTTTTGCTTACATCTATGAGCAAAAAGCACCACTTTTAGAAGTTTTTCATCCTGTAACGTCAGTCCATCTTGAGCCTTCAATAATGAGTCATTCCTTCTTTTTGGTGCCATGTAGCCCAGTACAACCTGTCACATGTTACTTGAAAGCATATGGAAACTGGCAAGTAATTTCATTATTCTGAGAGATGTTAAGAAATGGAATTACTTGGTGTGGCACCTTGACATTTTAATAGGTCAAAGGAGATGTCTGTCGAATCTGTTTGTTCTCACTAATTGACAATGCTCCTCTGTTTTTCACTGCTTTCGAAATATTTTACTGATTAAATTAATGAGGATGCAGGTAGCTGAACATTACTTTTATTAACTGGTCGGTATCAACAAACAAAGAAAAATTGCAAATGCAAAAAGCACATGATAAAAACATGTCCTCTCCAAGAGTTCACAGCTTCATACTACATTTTTTCTAGACATAATTGTTTTTAACACATTCACAGGTTTATGGCCATATCATGTCGAAACACCTTTTCTTGTATGATCACCAAAGTTAAGCAATGTTTAGCCTGGTCAGTATCTAGATCCGTGACTACTTGGGAATACCAGGTGCTGTAAGCTTGGATGTATGTGTGTAGTACAATGGCTAAAGACTCTGAATTGGAAATTCCAGTTGGTTTTGCTATATTCACTTATGTGCAAATTTGCTTGGGAAAGGTATGAAGTCACCTCTTCTGCACCTAGCTATGGGTTAATTAGTAGGACTTGTATAAGTCAGTTATTATTATCTCCAAAAATCTAAAAATATTTTCTGGTTTCAGTCAATTGAAATTAACACATTCAGCTCTACTTGCTGATGTTGAAACATATCTGTAGACTAAACCTTGTGAGAAAAATAAAGTTTCTTCTACAAAGAAACCTGTACCTCTACCTACATTTAATTTATTACAGATATGAACTATGAAATCATTTCATATATATCAAGCCACTAACGGATCAATAAAAGGCCGTAAACAATTCAATTAAAAATGTTACTATATTATTCAATCAGCAACATAAGTATGATATGTTTTGTTAATTGACCATTTCAGTACCAAGTATGAAGTACATTCCAGAAGTTTTGAGACGTTTTAAGGAGAGGCAGTTATAACTGTCCTGAGTTATTGTAATTTTAGTATACCATTACTAATAAGCTGGCTAGTTTGCATAATGTTCTCGGGAAGGGAAGGCAATTTGGAAACTTTCTATGCAATAAAATTTTGTGTTGACAGAAATGGGCATCAAAACTGTCCCTCACCCTCCCTACAGTACAGATCTTACTCTCTGTGACTTCAGGTTGTTACTCAAGCTTAAGGAGAACCTTAGGGGCAGTCGTTTTGAAGACTGGACTGCTACAACAAGTTAATTGAAGTCAGGGGATCCTACTTTGAAGGAGATTAGAGTTTCTATATTTCTTTGAAATTAATAAATGTTTTCCTGAAAAAGTCTCAAAACTTCTGGAATTTGCTTTGCATAACACAAGTTTAGGATGAAACCAGAAAAAAGTCTCTTAGCTAGTCATCAACTGAGGCTCTAACTGCAATTTTTGTTTTATTTATTATGGTCTGTAGCATGTTCTCTTTGCAAATACTGTTGTATCGTCGAGGTGGATGATACACAGAGAAGAATGAGTGCTTAATACATTTATTCAGCACCAGTATCCGATGCTAATGGATACATACAAAAAACACAGAACAATAAGTTACAAAGCAATTAACAAGACAACTTACAAGGAAAAAAGGAGGGTCAAATGCTGTATAGCCAAACAAAGTAAGATCAATCCAAATATTAATCAGCTTAGTATCAACTTATTAATCAACTGTTGAAGTCCTTAATCATAGACTGTTTAAGGCTATGAGCCAGGCCATCTGGTAGAGTGCTGAAGGGGTACTAACTACTCTACAACAAATACCCTATATGTCCACTTAAGTTTTGTACAAAATTCTTCATTTAATTCCGATAAAATTATATATGGTATATAAAGACATGTTTCTCTCATTTTATGAAAAAGTTATGGTTAGCCAAACTTTGAAGTCAAATATCTCAAAACTACAAAAAGTGCAGATAAGACCTTTTTACTTTCAGGTGATACAGTATGGAATTTTTACTGATTAACATATAATGTTTAATGACCTTTTAGATATTTTGAACAAATCACAAATAGTTGATAATCCATCCACACCACCATAAAAACTTGATAGATTAACTTTAGTAGGCATCATTGATAATAAAACCTTTTACAAGATTTATATGAATGACTCAATTATAGGATGTATCAATTATAGGATGTATCAATTATAGGATGTATCTAACAGAACTCAAAATATATTAAGTTCACAATCTGACACATAGCCTTCATTAAATTTTGAATAAACCATCAAAAATATTGCACCTGCTGTGAATTCTTTGAAAGAAGTAAATTTACTAAATGGAGACAGGCTTCATGAAAGTCATTAAGTTATTAATTTTGTCTGTAGACATCAAACTAATATAAACTGAATCTTTTTTATTTACTTGTTATATAGTAAACTATATAACAAGTAGATAAAAAGGATTCAATAGATCACATGATATACTTTTATTGTCCTAAATAAGAAAGCTTTGAAATTATAGATTTGTATTGAAATACCTTTATTTTATAATCATTAATTTAAAAATTAACCTATAAGCAAGCATCTCAAATATATGCAATTTGTTAAAGTTCCTGTTTGAATTTCTAGGCTATGGAGTTATCATTATTTACATTATTAATGCTTAGACTATTGTCCTCATCTTTGATGATGTTATCACAATGTTTCAGCCATTATGCACTCTGGCCTTCATCAGGTATCTGTTGATTTAAGCATCTTTATTTTTATCTATGAGGGTAGATTCTTCTCATTTTGATGATCATATCTTGGAATATCTCATCTAGTTCTTATTTAGAACTACTTAATTATTACTCACCATGTTTCCGTTGTTTCTATCTAGCTCAGGAATTGAACTCATTTTTACTAAGCCATCAAATAATAAAAAAACACATTTTAATCCAGTCAGCTATTAAAAAAATGCAATGAATTTTTAACAATGGGTTTTCAGCCAAGTTTAACTTGAAGTGACATTTATTTAATTAACATTCACATTTATTTAAATGATTGCTACTTTGATTCAATTTCAAATTTAATATTAATCACGAGTTATTTAATACAAAAACAGATGTGTACTTCAAGACTCAATACAGACTTACAAATTTACTCATAAATAAATACAGGCCTGGAGAGAAGATTCAGTTTCAAACCTAGCCAATGTCATCATACAAATTGCTTATTCTTGTAACTGCACTGATAAATTGAACATAGATTTAATAGAGGAAATGATGAAAACAATATATGATGATAAATTTGTTCTTCAGTATCATTAGAAAGTTCAGAGCAGTTATGGTATAATGGGAATAATGTAAGGAAAGCAATCATGTAACTCAGATTGTTTAAATTTTTTAATTATTATTATTTTTAAATTATTTCATCCCAAGCAAGGCAATAATAACGAAAAGAATTACTGAGAGTGAAAGAGAACGAGAAAAATTTAGTGAAGAGAAAGGGCAATCAAAGAACTGGATTCAGAAAGACAGAAGATAGTGATTGACATTGCATTTGTAGATGGTGTGGAAGCACGAAAGCCGGTGAGAAGTGTGAGGAAAGAAACTATTAGAATAGAACATCCAGTTTCCTCTAACTAGTTCAACAGTAAAACAGTGAGACCTAGTTGACAATCTAGTAGTCTGTTTAAATTCATGCAGTTTAGGCACCAAGAAGTAAAGTTCATCAGAAGAATTGCCATGAAAATATTTATAAAAAAGACCGAGAGAATCCCTGTCATGGCAGTAGGAAATTGACTGAAGTCAAAATGCCAGGTTAGAATCAATTTCATTACAGACCCTTCTTTGTTAAAAATCTCAAGATATATATATATATATATTAGGAGCACCAGACTAGATATGGTAGCAATATTCAATGCATGGACAAATTGTAGATATATAAATGTGCAGGATGGATTCGGCAAAAAAAATTGTCTGGTACAACACAGTAAACCAACTTCACATCATCAGAAAATGTGAACCCAACAAAGTGAAAATGGAAATCAGAAAAGGTTCTGTGTTGTAATTAAATGAAAGCAATTTTGTTTTGGAGACATTAAACTTTACAAGCCACTTCTTGTCCCATTTAACCACTGATTGAAGGTCCTTTTTGAGAGCAGTTGTGAGTTTTACTTTGTTGGACCTAAGCATATAGTTAAAAATAAAACATGTCTTCTTTTGATTTTCATTAATAAATCTTATGCAATGTCATTTTCTTTCAGTCGTGTTCAAAAGAAATTTTATAAGAATCCATTTCATGCCATATACCTGGAATCAGTCATGTGATGTGTTTACTGATAATTTCTCAACATATAAGTGTTGCCGTATGTCATTCTTGAGTGAGTAACAAAAGAGGTGTTCTTCACAATATTTTTACTCCCTATGCTCGATTCCCTGTCAAAGGCATTTCTTTCTTCTTTCCAAGGAAAGGATATTCACAACAATTTGTACTAAACTGAAACTGAGTCAGCAGTACCCTAAATAATATCCTAAGAATATTCAAAGTCTAGACAGATACCAGTAGCATATGAAAACTATTGATGCTTAGAGGGATGTAAGAAAAGCACAGTCAATGACTGACAAGGATGGTAACCATCTAACAAAGCAGAACATTGCATCAAATCATATCCCAATTCAATGCTAGTGTCTCTCACCTTATCATTCATTACATTATATAGCATCCACTGCATCCACCCTGTGCTTTCATAATTGTCAACCAACAAGAATACCATTATTGACAGTTACTGTACCTCACCTGGCCAGAAAACATTGTCTTTGCACTGTGAAAGACTAATCCTGTGTGGTCAAATGTTTAATATTTTCAGCTTTTTGGGCAGATGGTTGAGTTCATATGTGGTAGAGACTATGAGGCCAATTTGTTGTACAAATTGAAAGTGGCTTTTTAATGGGATATATATTGGATTTTGCAAGAAACCTTAGTGAAAACTGGAGTTTGTCTAGACAGATATGACATACCCTGAGCTTGTTGCAAACTACTTTTACTTTTTTTTTTACTTCTTTGTGTTTGTCATTTTTTTCTATTTTGAACTAGGAAGATAATGCAACTCCTCAATTATACACACATTATTTGAGACTAGTTCCAAGAATACTCAGCTGATCTACAGGTACTCCATTGACCCCTGAAGATTTAAACCTCATTGTACATATATTCAACACTAAGTTCCCAGCAATCAAACCTAACAAATCCAACTCATTTCTGGGTTGCCTTTGGTTTATGTTTGTTGATTTGGCGGTTCTTCTGCACTCATATCTGATAGACACTAAATAATGTTGAGCTTACCTGCTGGATATGTGTCTGGTACCTCGTTCATTCATTGTCTACTGCAGACAATTCTAGCCAGACATTTCAATCATTAAGAACACATGGTGGCATACTTTGCTTATGGATAGCACATTAGAGATATAATAGACAAAAAGATGTCAAATGTCCCCACAGTTTCATAAATAGAATGTCCCATTAGTCTGACACTCCTTATTATGCTCTATTTGAACTTTGATAATTTATGATACTTGGCCATGAGCAGCCAAGCTGATATTCATACTGACTCACCAGATGTCAAAGCATAATTGATATACAGTCCGTCTGAAGTTATTATGCGAATCACATAAACTTTGAAAGCTCATAAAGGCCTGAACCAATCATTGTCAAATTTAACCTTCCATGTGTTCTAAGAAGTAGAAATCAAGATAAACCTTTGCAAAACAGAAATTATGGTCTGGAATTGGAATAAAAGAAGTGATGAGACATATGCTGAATCCATCATAAAACTTCAGGGTGCAGAATTAGTAAATGCTAAATACTTCAAATACCTTGGTATATATATCAGTGATAACAAATTTAGTATAGAAGCAAAGGAAATAACTAGATGCCATACATAATCACGTATAAGCCAATTTCATGTATAGTGTGACCCTTGAATTTTTATGCACAAAATTTAACCCTCCAGAAAAAATGTTCCTGTGTATAGTGTGACTGATCAACAAAAATGCATGACTTTTAACCTCTTTAAAAAAATTACTTGTGTGTTTTTTGCATAAGAAACTGATCATAAAACATTGCACTATACTCGAGAATATATATATTATATGAGGATGGATCCATTAGTCCATGGCCTGACACGATTATTTGCTAATATTTTATCTGAAATTTTAACTATATAATATTTGACCTGTGTCATCTGAAGAGAGAAGCATTGGTTTAAGTCCATTGAAAAGGAAGGTGGTTATATTGATAACATAAATATGTATTGTGAAAAATAATTTCATTTTTATTATTAGGCTAGATTGACAAATGTACATATATCTTTGCCAAAGAAGTCAAAAGTTTTAATAACTAATGTTAAACTAATATTAAAGAATGCAGCTAATATTTTTCTTACCTGATAAATGAGAAATTTTCAGAATATAGAAAAAAACACCTTCATTCAAACACGGCATTACCAAAAAAGATTATACAATTATTAGACAATTTTCACAGTATTTCCTGCTACTGATACCAATATATTACTAAAGTATGTTTGAGAAGTGGCTATATTTAAAATATAGCATTACATTCTTTATCACTTGAAGATATTGATAAATAATTGTTGTGTCGTGGCACAATAGTAAAAAGAAGAAAATCAAGTCGAGGTTGGTTTAAGGAACAAGTGTATTTAACATCACAGATACAAAGGTAGGAAACGGGTACTACTCAGCTAGGCAGTTGTAGTACTGTCGCTGCTTACCCCCTGGGTAGGTATTACTGGCACTATATATAGTGAAAACCGGTGTAATTCCCTTGTGTTAGAAAGGCCGGTGTAACAATAATAAAGACTTAAATTTTAATACTTTCATTCTAAAACGATTTTCCAATTTTCTACTTTAAGCACATAAATGAATTTAAAACTGTACAAGTATACAATACAAACATGCTTAAATTTCGTAGCTTATAAAATATTAACAATCATATTTATATAGGTTGTGTTTTTATGTTGTTTTGAACATGATACTTAACAAACTTGATACTCTGGTAAAAATAAAATGGGAAGTGAAAATATCAATGAAAAAATATTTATATTTTGAGAGAATCCTGGGAAAGAGTAATTATAAATTCAATTGTTTTTATAAAAGGAAACTGTTATTTATTATCAAATTAATTTTTGTTTTTACTATGAAGCCCAAGTAAAAATATTAAGAAAGCAAAAGTTGCTTCATACAAATATTGTTTTCATCTTTTTTAATATTTTTAGTAATGAACAAATAAACAAAGTTGGTATTAAAATGTACAAGCAAGAAATATTTTTGGCAATTAATTTATATTACCTGAAGCATAAAATCTTAGAAGAAACTGTAGATGTCTATTATATAATCTTTATTCAAATTCAGGCTTGATAGCATTATAACAATTTTTTTTATGTAATATCTGTTTCCCTTTTTTTCCATTTGACAAACTAAATAAAAAATGCAAAATGTCCTTTTATAATCCTGTATTTTTCTTAACCCATATGTATTCTTTATTTTTCCATCTGCATATTTATGTATGTTAAAGAAAACATGTCTTGTGATGGTGTGGATTTTAAAGGATTCTGCTTGAAACAAATTCAACTGGGATCCCTCGTACAACCTCCCTAACTCAGTTCCAACCCTTGTATACACATTCAATCATGTCGCCAATCAGTCCCAGCTTCACTTTTACTTAAATCTTCTGACTTTTCAGCTCTGTCAAAACAGAGATTATAAGGCTTCTTAGCAAAAAATAAAAAAAGGATTTAAGACATTTTAAAAATAAGAACTAAGTGAAGCAATGCAAACCATTCAAAATGTTTGTCTCTGAAAAGAAGAAGCCAAAAAATGTGATGAGGCTTGTGGGTCTTGTCACCTGTTCATGTCACTGTATTTTCTGAAAAGGTTTTCGCCTGTGTACATAATCTCAAGTTTCTGCCATTACTAGCACATTCCAAGAGATATGGCTAAGAAGTAAGGGGACACAGTTACTGAACAGTAATTGAAAATAAGGAAGATTTGCAAATACTACTTGTAATAGATGCAAGAATATTTTCCTGTATAAAGCTGTAGAAATGTTTAGAATCCTAACAAAATTATTCCATTTTAACTAATCTACTTATTTCTTATGTTCTGTTTTTATTACTCCCACCAAAATGGAGACTATTAAATTTTTGGCAATTGGTGCTAATTGAGAAATATTATATTACCCAAATGGGTATTTACTTTTGTAGTTCCATACACTGTTGCAGCCACAAATTGCATGAAAGCTATATGCCAATGATACAAATAAAGGCAATGCATAGACTAACAAATCATAATATTATAAGTGATCACTTTCTAGAGTTTATGTGGAATTAAAGATTCAAAGAATCAAAATCTTATCATTTTTGGCACAAAATCATCATGGATATATATCCTGTTTAATATGATTGGTTCTTGAATTTGTATTAAATTGAAAATACAATTACTGATACTGGTTTTTCTTGATTGAAAGCATAATAGTTTCCATATGTTCAAATTAAATATCATGTGTGTTTTCTTCTATGTGCCGTGTCTCTTCATGATGTTGGCAAGCATCGGTCTCCGCAATTTCCCCTCCTTTTTAGCTCTTAATAAATTTTGTCCTTTTTGCTATTTTCTCCTTCTGCTATCGATTTACTCAAGCTCACTCAGTAGGTTATGAATTGTTTACCTCTGTCTCTCTTGCCTTCAATCTGTCCTGCAAGTATCAAATTTTACAAGCCCTCTTTCCTCATTTTGTGCTATAGAAATTTCAACTATCTTTTCCTGATGTTAAGCATAAGTTTCCATTTTGTTTTCATTTTCTCTAAAACTTCATTTCTTCCATGTTCAGTCCATGTTTTTCTCAACATCCTTCTGTTGAACCACAGTTTTTTTGGTTCAAATCTCTCCTTTATTTATGAGGAGAATGTCCAGCATTCACTGCTATTACAGCAATTTTTCATTGTAATTTATATAGGTTTTTGAAACATTCATATCAAATTTTATGCATATTTGGATCACATAATATATTAATAAAAACAAAAATGTGTCAAAATGTCTTTTCTTTTTTTACTGATTGATCATCCAATACAAGGCCCATGAGACACTCAAAGTAGAGCATATTAGTTATTGAGGTTTCATGGAAGAATAATAATTAAGAAGTGCAGTTTAAGATGATATGTATGAAAGATATCTGTTAATTCCAGATTTAAACGTGTATAAAATTATCATGAGTGGGGAAGCATCGTTTCAGGAGTTTGTTCCATGAAGCAAGAGTCTTTGGGAAGAAGCTGTTGAAATGTGACAATGTATGTAACTTGATTCTTACTAACAAAATTATAAAGGGAAATGGGATGATTTTTGACTTCTCAATATTCAATATCTAAATACAGATGTCAGTTTTTCTGTGTTTCATTAAGACTGCTTCAGTTGATATAATTTTCATGAAAATATATTTTTTATACTTAGTCTCTTAGAGATATCCTCCTTGGTACATCGGCAACATGAATTTAAGTGTACTACTAGATTGGCAACTAGATTCCATCATTTTATGGTTGAACTATCAAGATATAACCATAAGTTATTTGTTTTGCTTACATTTCTTACTTTCAGTTTCTTGCCTCCCTGTCATCTCCAATCTTAAAAAATTTAAATAATTTTTAATAATTTCAAAGTGAGTAGGGTATGATTTTAAAATCTTGTCTTTTCTCTGGGCTTGAACACTGATTGTAAAAAGTTTACTGTCTTATCCAAATGATACGTATCAGATGCTGTGTAAAGAAGCAGGTATCAAATGTACATCTAGTGACAGATATCTTTTCTCTGTAGTTTATGATTAATTAATCTCTTATATTTATTTATAATAACATCATATTTATATTTCTTTTTTGTTTTGTTTTTTCAGGTGAGTGTTTGTTTTACATGAGAAATTCATTTTTAAACAAAGAAAATCTTCTGAATCTTCATTTACACACATGCGCACAACACACATGCACATACATCTACACTCACATGCAGCTGAGACAAGTAAGTTTACATTTATTTATCTGTAATTAATTTAAATTTATGAAAAAATTTTATAAAATTTATAAAAAAATTTTTTAAATATTTATAAAAAATTTCAATGCTATTTTGAGGGATTTTATATTGATTTTTGCAACTATTTTTTCTCATCATATATTTTTATAATTCTTTCAAGTATTTATAATCAGATAAAAATTATACAATCTGAAAAAGAAAAATATTTTGCTTGGAAAGGAAAAAACAAACATTTTCTTGATATAGGTAGCCACTAAGTTCAAATGTCTACAGCAATTGGCTAAATTGGAGAAATTAACTGAGTAGGAACATTGTCTCATGCCAGTCCTACAAATGAGCTGCCATGAAAATCAGCTTTCAAAACAATGTCTTTTTTTTTAAGTTTCTTTTTTTCATACCTGGGATCATATATCAAACTTATGGCAGGGTTGGACAAGTTGTAACTATCTATTCTATCCTTTATCAATGTATGTGACTTGAACATAATTTTATCCTGCCACGAAAAGTGACTCTGATCCCTGAACAATAATATGCTTGAATTTCATAGTCGTGTTGTCATCTCCTACTATGGCAACAATAAACAACTTTGAGTGAAATTAACAAATAAGTTACTGCAACTGAGTGACCTTGAAAAAGAATGCAGTGGAAAGGGAAGTAATATTAATAATGCAGAGTGCTAAAGGTTGCATGAGTTGTTTTTTTAAATTACTTCTCTAAGCAACCTAATTACCCTTAACATTCATCCTTTGCACTATTTTGTGAAATATTTCAATAGGAAACATTTTTAACTCTTCTCTCGGATGAGTCCTCATGTACAAATGTCATTTTCACCTTAGAGCTTTAAAACAATATTAAAATATTTGACAGTTTTTTAAAATTTGGGTATGTTCAAATACTTAAGTATTAGATATGATAATTAATTCTATGCTGATGGGTTTGCTACAAACTCTGAAACTATGGTGGCTGCAAAAAAAAATTCTTACATTAAGAAGATCCAAGAGAAAGATGAAATATCATCTGTTGACATGGAGTAAAACACTTGCGAGTAATAAAGTAATTAGAATAAATATACAAACAATTATGTACAATTAACAACAACATATTTTATTGCCTAAGCAAAACTAAGTAATAAGAATACAGAAAAGTTGAATGAGGTTGTGTATGCAGAGATATCTTTTTTCATACATAAGTCTGGGCAAAGTTCCTATGTAAGTGAGACACTTGCATTTGTAAAGAGTTCATTGTTGATTTAGTAGAATTATTAGATATACCCAGTGGTGGCATCCTACTGGCTTGCATGAACCGATTCTTAAAATTATAATAGCTGTGAAGAATATATTTTATTCTGACACAAGAAATCTTCTTGAAGTTAAAAATGTGGCAAATCTTCTAGACGTAAATTTGAGAGATCTTCCACTGGATCTTTTGGACTGCAGCAATTAAGTTAGAATGTGGCTAAGAAACAATAAGCTGATGACATTAGAGTAAAAAAGAATCCTACTTCTGAACAGAAATATGATGATAACAGAATTTCAATCTGGTAATATCTTAATGTTGGATGATTTCCTCAAAGATGAAGAAGAGACTCAAGGCGACAGAGATGTGGTTCTACAGAAGAATTGCTAAGGATATCATGGACCGAGTGTGTGAGCAACATTGAGGTCTTAGAGAGGTTGCAAACAAGGAGGAGGCTTATACTTAATATCAGGAAGAGGCAGCTGAAGTTTCTGAGACACATAATGATGAAAGAGGGCCTGGAGAATCTGATACTCACGGGTTGAATAGAGGGAAAGAGAGACAAGGGAAAACAGTGTGTGACATACCTAGCAGACTTAAGCACATGGATGACAGAATGTGGTCTGGGTGATGAAGCAGAGAGAAGGAACTTGTTGAGAGCTGCAAGGCATAGAGGGAGGTGGAGAGCCATAATCACCTATGTCCTGAAAGGACATGGCACTTAAAAAGAAAGAAAAATAACTTAATTAATAAATGTTTTCTATCAAATTATCAAAATGGTTAAATTCTTTTTAATATGATAAAGTGATTTGCTTCCCTTCTCAGTTTGAAAAGAAAATAAGCAGAATAGGTTCCTAAAGATTACCTGCCTTTATAGACTGGTTCCTGGAAGTTTGGGATGCCATCATTGGATATAATTATGCATAATCAAGTAAGGTTAGGGCCTCTATATACTGCATTGTGTCCCTTGTGACATGTGGTTTACTGGAGATCAAGGTATCCCTGGAGAGAAACAAGATATATCCTATTACTTATGCATTTTCTAGTTAAAATGAGAGACTTTTAAACCTTTTTTTTCCAATTTCATTTAGCAGTCATTAGCAAAAGTCCTTTGATAGACAATTGGGGTAATTTCACACACTTAAAATTCAAAAGTGATAAGTGAAGATCTAATACTCAATAACTTCTAAACAAATCATGTGAGAATCATGAAATCTGTCACAAAATGAAACCACTTTTTTGTTATATATTCATATGCATCTTTTAGTATTTTTTATTTCTTTATTCTTTATAGAATACCACAATCAATAAGGATCTGATGAGTAACCATCTGAATAAAAGCAAGAGTTGTGGTAGTTTGACATTGGAAATATATGAAAAAACAAGCAGGAAATAAGGAAATTAGGTTTAAGTTCCTAGGTTCAGCATTGTCCCATGGAACCATAGCCTAATGGATCACGAAGCATTCATTTGTGAATTTGGTGACATAGTAATTATGAGTTCATTTCCTATGTTGGGATGACTTAGATTCAGCATTAACAAGGCTAACAATAACTGGATATGAATTTTTTAAAAATGGAAACAAGATATATTTAGACATGAGCAATGGAACAAGAGCAATCTACCACTGTAGGTTAAATAAAAGATTCATTTTGTAAAATCTCTGAAGGTTACTATGATTGGCAGATATCTGAAAAAAGCTGGGAAACACAACTGTCAAAACTTTATAAGAACAAAATGATTGATTGATTCTTTTACTGTGGCTTATCAACACTTTGCAAGTTATAAAATATTTTTAAATTTTAAGAATTTTTTTTTTTTTTAGATAATAATGGTTTAGTGATACAAGTCTTATTAATTAATGCATAGATTGGAGGAGAAGTGGATTCATACCTTTCCCAAGGGTATTTTCATGTAAGTGAATATAGCAAATCCAGTGAGAATTGGGACTCGGCTTTCTGATTAACAATTCCGAGCCATTATCCGTTGCATCTATCCAAGCTCACAGCACCTGGTATTCCCAAGTTGTCACCCATATAGATACTGACCAAGCTTGACATTGCTTAACTTCAGTGATCATATATTTCAAGCTGATTAGAGCAAAGATGAGGGCATTAATCTGAATGAAAATAATGTCAAGAAGAATGAAGCTATGTCACATGTTTGATGCTGTTGTCCTAATAGCATCTCATACAAATTTCAGATGAAACATTAGTATATAAGTAGACTAAATAAATATATACATAAGTAAGAAGATATTTAACTAATCACAAATAATATTTAATGATTGGAAAACTAGCATTTTCACTATTTTTATATCCTCATCATTATCATTATCAATTTCATGACTGTGTATGGTTGTAGAGTGAATATGCAGCTGAGTACCTGACTCGCACCCTTGGTTATTTACCAATGTCTGAATCTCTGTGAATGATATCCCAGTCCATTCAGTGACATTGTCAGCCACTTTTGTCTTCCATCTGTCTCTTCTTCATTTGTCTAATGTGGTACTTTGTAGCATAGTAGTGGCTCTTATGACATGTCCATAGCACTTGAAGTTTCTCTTCTTGACGATGGATATGAGGTCTTCCAATAGACCTTATACGATGTCATCTGTGAGGTAGACCTTATAGGAGATGCTTCATATTGTTCTGTAGCATATCTCATTTCTAATGTTTGGATTCTTTGCTGTAACTTTGCTGTTAATCTCCAAAATCCACAGGCAGACAGAAATGTTGGGAAGGCCAACACATGCAACAGTCTGGCAGATGTACTTGTCATTCCAGATGGTTCTTAGTTTAGTGACAACTGCCATTATTGTTCCTGCTCCTCAAGTTATTTCTGCTCTGGAGCCGTCTTCACTGATAATCAAACCAAGATATTGATTCATATATTTTAGGTTCCTGACCACTGACTTTTATCTTGGTTGAAAGTCCATTCTCATTGTTTGTCATGAGTTTAGTTTTTCGGCATTAATTTTCATGCCATTTCAGGTTCTTCACCAGACCGATGAGTCCCTCTTCTTTGCCAGCTAGACAATCTCTGACATCTTTTATCATCTGTCTTCATACATTCAAATATAAAAATATGTTTCAAAAATTCAAAATTCACCATTTGAGTTTATTCATGTTTCAGTGCTTATTTGCATTGTCTCCAAAACATAAATATGCTTTTGTGAGTAGGGTAATCAATATTCAATCAACAACAGTTATGGATATTAATCAAATATTGATTACTTACAAATGTAAAATATCATACTTACATTCAAAGTCTGTCTGAAAATATATTCAAAGCCTTATACTTATTAAAAATATTATACTCATTGGTTGTTGATTTCATTTTTCTGTCACACTTGTTTCTTATGTTTTAAAATTTCATTGATGGCCGAGGTTTGTATTTCTCTTGTCGCAGTAAAAACTATAAAAAGAAATTTCCATTCCAAAATATCTTGTTTTGTACCTAGCACAGATTATGGTAAACTTTTGGGAATTTCTCAAAAAACCATATTTTCTCTCTTTTGCACAAGATCTCTCTTTCATTTTTGTACTATCAGTCTGCCTCTCTTTCAGACAAACGCTATTTGTCTTTCACACACACTGCCTCTATTGCAGACATACTGTCCGTCTTTCTTTTACATATTCATTCTCTTCTCAACACACAAAATTTATCTCTTTCTCTTTCAAACGTACTATTTGTCTGTCTTTCATTCTTTCATATATATTATCTTTTTCGAATATACAATTTGTTTGGCTCTCTTTCATTTATATACTTTCTCTTTCAAGCACACACTGTCTGTCTGTATCTCTTTCAAACACACTGTCTCTCTTTCACACATAATCTCTCTTTCAAAACATAACATCTTTTTGTTTTTATCATTTGACTGCAAGCAAGATGATAATGCCACTATGGCACCCAGGGGTAATAGGGAATGGAAAAGAATGAGAAGTCTTTAGTGAGGCAAAGAAAGGAAAAAGAACAGTAAAGGAACAGGAATCAGGAAGACACAAGATAGCAACTGACATTGCTTTTAATTATTTGAAGTCTCTCTATTGCTCTCTTTCATACATACTGCCAATCTTTCAAACACACACACACACACACTATCTCTCTCTCTCTCTCTCATACATATTGTCTGTCTTCTTTTCATACATACATTCTATTTCACACACACTCATTTTCCAGCACACATTGCCAGTATTTTTCTCTTTCAAACATAATGTGCATCTCTCTTTCTCACACACACATGCACTCACACACACAGTCTCTCTCTTTCTCTCTTTCAAACACACTCTTTTTCATACATACTGTCTGTCATCTCTCTTTCAAATACACTATTTCTCTCTTTCACAAGCATAACATCTGTCTGCCTGTGTCTCTTTCTCATATGGTATTGGCTTTTCTTTTGCATTCACTCTATCTCGGACTCTTAGATTCATTTGGGAAAATCTTGCATATTGTAAATAACAATGGACATAAAAAAATCTTATGTTCCTAAAATATTTTGAGTTTCATGTTATTTTTCATAAGATCCCCAAAATAATCTATTTTTTTAAAAAAATCTTATCTGGTATCAGTAAATGAAGAAAATATTTTAAAAATATATCCTGGAAGTTACATAGAAACTGATATTTGTTCCATTCTTACATGTTGCAAATTAAAATTTCAGTCCATCTGCCATGTCAATGAATATTTCTTCTTGCTGTTTCATGATTATATCATGTTCCGTTTTGTAGATGTCCAAAAGACCAGCACATATGTATGTCCTTTGAGAAATTTTAATGTCATTCTGATATTATGGATGACATAAGGAAACAAATTTATTGACTGCAAAGAGTAAAGAGATTGACCAATACCAAATTTCTATAGGCAGTTTGACAAAATTTAAAAACAAATTAGCATTTAAAAACCCTTCTTGTGCTAAAAATAAACTTATTACTTCTTTACTCACAAACAAAACTTAGAATAATCTTTACAGTCCATTTTTTCTCCCCACACTTTTCTCTGTTTTGTTAAAAATGTCAGACAATGTTTTTTATTCAATTTTTCCTTACAAACTTTCTTTTTTGAGGAAAGAGTGTGTAAAGAATTTTTCCATGGTGTTTATTTTCTCCAGTTCTTTTGGCTAATACTTTAATCCTTTTCAAGGGCAGTCAATTTTTGGGATAATAAGGATTGTTAATGTATTTTTGTTTTGTTTTCTATATTGTTTTGTATGAGAAGTCTCTTTTGGAGTTCTAATTTCATTCTCTTGCTTATATTTTACTTATTTTCTGAACACAGCCAAAATGTTTTGGCTCTGTTCAAACAAATAGCTGTTGCTTTTATTAGAAGTGTTTTTAATATTTTCAAATGTTTTATAAAACTAGATGTACTTAACCAAAAACTCCACTAAGAATGAAATTGCTATTACAAAAATTAACTCTCTTGAAAATGGCTTAAGTTTTATATGAAAGTGCTAATAAGCACTATGGACAATCTCTACAGTTCTCAAAAAAGAAAAGATTTTAGGAAACAAGAAAAATTTACAAAAAAATTTACCAAACATTTCTTGTGTGTCATATTTAATGAAACATGCATAAAAGAAGAATTGCTGCCCAAATACACAATATATATATCTGTGTGTATCTGTATGTTTGCAAACAGCTGAAAAGCCAGACATTTTTTACATAGATACAAAGTCACTCTCATGATTGAAATTTGCTATAGATGAAAAACCAAGATGTTTTATTCATTTTTTCTACTTTTTTAAAAATATATTCTCTAGTTTGGTAAAGTTTAATATTCTTTAATCTAATTGTACATGGCTTCACTAATGGAAGGTATTTGACTTTAAAAGCATAGCTTTTGTAAAATTTTTCAAGAGTGCTTCTAAATTTAATGGGCAGGCGATAATATAAAAGTTAGTTTATGATACCAAGAAATGTATGCCTGATATATCTCTTGGATACATTGGCTATATATATATATATATATATATATATATATATATATGACTGATGTAAGAGTGCTTTGTAAAGTCATAACCCATAAAGTTTTGTTCTATGTTTTTAAATCAGAGAATAGCATTAAAAAAAATTCTGCAAAGTTCTCAATTTTTAAGTTTGAATTTTATTTTAAAATAAAATCAAGAAGAAATAATTGTGCTTTTGAAGTGTTATATTATAAAGAGATTGTTTTTTCTTTTAACATTGTCATTTTCATATATTGTTTAAAAAATAATATCAGCAAGCTTATAATTTTGCAAAGTGAAGAAATTTTTAGAAAAGCAAACTTCATATATTCTTCACCACATTTTTTTCTTTTAATATTGTCATTTTTTTTATATTGACCAGCAAACTTTTAACTAACTTCATATATTTTTGACCACATAGTAACAATTATTTTAACCGATATTTAAAATAATTAGTAATAATAACTCAGAGAGAAGCCAATGTGATCAAAAATATCAAAATCAAGATCTTGTGGGATTTCCACATCAAAACAGACCATCTCTTTGAAACCACCAAACCAGACATCCACATCATTGACAAAGAAATAAGAAAATGATGTCTTATTAATGTTGCTGTTTTCTATTTATCAAGGTCAAAGAAATTGAAAAACTTAAGAAATAAACCTCTAGAGTGAAGTTGCTAGAATATTGGCTCTTTGGGCTTCTAAAATCCCATATGTCATTGGGGTTTATACCAACAATCTGATAGTCTGACTTTGAGAAAATCAGAATAAAATGCAATATCCCATCACTTCAGAAGTCTCATTGATTGATTGATTTGTTTTCTATGGCTTATCAACCCATTGCATGTTATTTAAAGCCAGAAAATATTTTTAGATTGTAAGAAGTCTTTCTACGATAATAATGGTTTTAGTGATACAAGTCTTACTAATTAACCCATAGCTAGGGAAGAAGACATGGATTCATACCTTTTTCAAGGGTATTTGTACATAAGTGAATATAACTGGAATTGAAACTTAGCACTCTGATTAACAATTTCAGGCCATTATCCTTTATACCACCTACATATCCAAGTTCACAGAACCTGGTATTCTCAAGTAGACACCTATCTAGGTACTGACTAGGGTCAATGTTGGTTAATTTCATTGATCATTTCAACATGATATGGCTCTAAGCCTCAGTAGTCTGCATTACTTAGCTCTGCAAATATTCTGCAAAAGGTGCTGTTTGACAACTTGATGGAAAACACCATAATGCAAGATCTCTGGTTGAAAATAAAAACTTTGTAAGCAAATATGAGATGCTAATAATAAATCTGGCGATGATAGTTGTGTTCGTCATTGTTGGAAAGTTTGAAACAGTTCAAAAGAGCCTAATAAAAAGGCTAGAAGAACTGGAAACTCAAGGTAAAATTGAAACCATCAAGCCAAGAACATTACTAACAATAGCTAGAATACTAAGAAGCATGCTGGTGTATTGAGAATTTACTGGTACTCAGGTGTCAGTTTTAGCAAACATATACTATAGGTGTGAACACTTAATGTCGGGAATATCATAATCACAATATATAAACAAGAGTAGTCCAAACATTATTTTTGTGAATATACATGTTTGAATAGACTTTTAAAGCAGTAATCTTCAACCAGTGTGCCACAGCTGACCAATGTCATGAAAATGTGTCATGAAAATTTTTAAAGGTCATTAATTAAATTATTTTCAAAAGAAGTTCAAAGTACAATAAGTATACAAATCAAAATTAAAACCTTTTTAAATTGGTTATAAGAGTATATCACTGTTATAATAAATAAACATATATATAATAAATAAAATAGTATAAAAAGCAAGCTTTTCTGCAATAAACAACATTAAATACAAAAATTGATCATGTTTAGAATTATTGGTAGAAGATTCAAGAGTATGTGTGTCCAAAATTCAACCTTGCAAAAAAACATCAAGCTCAGATATCACATTAAATGTTCAATGTTAAACAGAAAAATAAACAAATATAAGTTTTTTTTAAGAATTTTAATTATTATCTCTTTATTACAATTTATAATAAATTATTTATGTTAATGAATAAACCATAAAAAGTATACTCTTTTTTGGAACTTGAACTTAGTCTGTCACACAGTGTGCGTGCACAATAAAGCCAAGCTGGCATTTATAGCTTTTAAGCCCTGTGAATGATTTTCAGTTCAGTTATTGAATGGCATTAATGCTATTTGCACGTAAGAGGACAATTTAAACAAAATTTTCATATTTCTTATTAAAATTTTAGATTTATGTCTAGAAACCCTGTTCTGCAATGAAAAGACAAAATTTCTGAAAAGAGCTTAAATTTTGAATTTAACCCATTTAGACTTCCTTCCTGGGTGTTTTCAATGACAAACATGTATTTAACTCTAAAAAAACAACAACATATGAATAGAGGTCTAGAGCAAGATTTTCTGATAAATGTAAGGAAGGTTATGTTGAAAATGGATCTTTGGTGCCTTGCATATGGGGTAATGAACATTGGAACTGAGTGCCTTTTAAATATCTTCCGCAAAACAATATTCTTACAATTTTAGGATTGAAATTGTTTTAATATTTGGGAACTTAAACTAAAATGAAGAAAAAAAAATTGTCTCTTGCTTTTTTTTTGTTAGTATCATTCACAAGTAGAGGGTCAGAGACAGAAATGCAGCGAAAATTGTAGCTAAAGAAAATGTTAATTTGACATAATTTTTTGTTAAATCTACTTTATAAAGGTTTTTTTTTTTAAAAAGAAAATAAAGTCATGTTAACTATTCTGTCATTCTAACATTCATTTTAACAAGATTTCAATGCCCTTTTTTGTGAAAAGAGGTAGAGAAAAACTATCCATCTGTAATTGATAATCTAAGAATAAATGATTAAATATGTGAAAGTTTTGATTAACTTCAAATGATCATAACTTGATAAATACTCATAGTTTAGGACAAAGATCAGTTCTGAAATACCAAGACTCTCTACTATCAGACATATCAAATAGTGCACATATCACTTGGTGAATTTCCAATAATGCCAAATGTGTTTACGTGTCTACTGTGTGCCGATTTCACATTCCAAGCTGCTATTAAACTATTTGCACATGCAATCCATAATGTTCTAAGCTTACAATCATAACATTTCTTCTGATTTTGTATTAGTGATCAAGGCAAGTTTGAAGAAGATAAGATTATTTCGTATTCAATCTTTTCCTGCACCACATGAATTGGACAGCAAAAGTTGCTGCAAAACAAAATAAATAATCAACTTTTTTAATTGAATAATGACAGAACACATCCCTGACTTTGTGTACAATAAAGCCAGAACATAAAAAGAAAGAAATGAGCAAGTTTATTTGTATGAATAAAGATATGAATATGAATTTCATTCTATTACTAATTATGGAATCATTTATTCAGCAAAAGACATCAGATTTCAAAGAATTCCTTGAAGAATTCTTTTTCCGATGATAGACATTAGACTGACCTAATTTTCTTAGAGATTGAATTGAACTATTATTTTTTATAAGAGCCTTTTCTCCCTTTAACTATATTTTTTTTTATTAGTTCCTCATTCCTCTGGCATGTTTTGATACTTGAATATTGATGAAAAGCTTTAAAAGTTGCTGCCATTGTATCTGCACCTCTCTTGTGAATCAGTTGATTGCTTGTCTATTGGCACTAAGTTTTTTTTTGGTGCTGAAGTTTTAAATCCCACTGGGTGTTGATGGCATCGCAATCAATGTTAGTTTGTAAAAGGGCTGCTATTTTGTTTGTGCTTTGTTTGTTACTTGTGATTTCATGATATTTTAATTTTTGCATCTTATTTTTTGTTTTGAAATTTGTTCTCTGCATTATATAAAAAAATAAAATCAATAAGTTATTTCTACAATCTTATCAAAGTGTCATGCAATGACTTTTTTTCTCAAAATGTCTGTAATGCAGTAATAAATTAGACAAAATAATTTGCTGTTCAGTCATATAAGTATGTGTATTTGCACATTTATATGGTTGTGTTTGGAAAAGAAATGTCTTTCTTGATTATTCTTTGATTACATTTCTTAGTTTGACATTTTACATAAATTGCTAAATTAATACATTGAGACAATTTCTTTGTTTTTTATATTTTTAACTTCTTGAATTTGGATTATTACTTGCTAGTATTCAGCTTGGGATTTTTGCCCAAATATTGAATTTCAGAATGTTAAAACACAAGCTACTTCTTTTAATTATCATGGCCCCCTTCAGTACATATGCAATCCTGGCACTTCCCAGCATTTTGTTTTTTGTAGCTCTCAGCAATGTTTATCATCTTACTATCCCTTCCAGTTCATATTCTAGCATCTATTTGCACAAGCTTTTTAGGTAGGTTATCAGCTGTTTTTTTCCTGTCCTTCTTGTCTTTGGTATGCCATATGAGTATCAAAATCTCCAAGCCATCTTTCTTTATTATGTGTCACAGAAATTACAAATACCTCTTTTCTGATTCTAATTTTTATTTTTTTTTTTGCATTTTCCTTAAAATTTCCTTGTTACTGGTATCCTTTGAAAGAACCCTGTCACTGGTGTTTCAAGTAATGCCAAAAAGAAAAATAAATAAATAAAAATTTCAGGATCATATGCCACTTGGCTGGAAGTTAAGAAATTCCAGTCACAGGCTTATATAAGTAGAGTGACAGTTAGAATTCAAGTCACTCATGGACAAGTTGTGATATAGAGGTAAGCAGAGGCATAGGAGAGAGTTGGAGTTCTTACATTCATTTGTTAGTCTGTTGTAACAGTAATAGCAGGAGATATCCCAAGTGTCACCTACCTACCCTACTCAGACCACACCAAGTGAATTCCTGAATAAACAACCAAATATATTGGAAACAGGATTTGTGTTTTCATTTCTTGTTGTGGCACTAATTTCATTTTTTGTTTTCTTGTCAACAGTGCACCTCGCCTTTCTCAGTTTTTGTGCACACTGGTACAAATAAGAATTGAAAAACAAAGTGTGGTCATTTGTCCAATAAGAATCAATGTCAGAACATCTGGGTACTTTTTTTTAATCGGTATCACCCCATGCAAGGTGGTAAAGCCACTAAGACACAAGGGGTTACAGGGTATGGTAGAATTAGGAACAGAAACATTAATAATGAGCAGAAAGAGTAAAGAGTAATCAGGAGGATAGTAGATAGTGATTGACATTGCATTTAAATCTTTGCAGATTAAAATTGACTGGAAAGCATGAAGCTGGAAGGGACTTCCACAAGCAAGAAGTTTGAGAAAAAAACTGTTAGCCTAGAACTTATGGCTACATCTAGCCAACTCAAATGTAAGTTGATGATATCTTGACATCAGTCTAGTACTGCGCTTAAATTTCAAAATTTGTAGGTACCATAGTGAAGAGCTCATCTGAACAATTATCTTGAAAGTATTTATAGAAAAGGCACAGAGAGGCAACCTTACACCAGGAAAGGGAATGAAGCTGATTCTGCTTTGGATATTATCAAGGAGCTCCAGGTAAATAGGAACACAGGACTACATATGGCAGCAATATACTAAGCATGGATGAATGGTAAACTTAGAGATATCTAAGATAGATTCTAGAGAGATAAATTGTTGTGCACAATACAGTGAACTGACTTCCGTAGCAGCTGACCTAGCAATGGATTCTTTCATTTTTTTTTTTCAGATTAGCACATTGATCTTTGTTGTAATACTCAAAATGTTTCAACTGCTGTACTTTCTGACCTTCTTCAAATATCTGGTGGCAACTTTCTTAGAGACTAACCCTTTATTCAATCTACATGAGTAGATTGTTCACATTCTACTTTGCTGGATATCTTATTATAAGTTAATTCTCTCTTCTTTATTTGCTTTTGTGTCAGTTGTCAAAGCAGTCCAAAGAGAAAAGCATATTATAAAGATAATTCTGTATCTGAAAAATTCCAATATAAATTAACTTAATATGTAATGGCCTAATCCTTGATAAATTTCCTTAGAAACTTATGACTAATTCTTACAAGAAACATTTGATTATACTTTCTCAGTGTCTCATCGCAAAACACCAGTGTCTAAATTTGGTTTACAGTTTATTAAAAACTTTAATCTATAAAATATACAAGAGAAAAACAATAAATAATAAAACACATTTTGATACTATTATTAACATATATTTCCATGTATGAGAGGACCTTTAAATCCCCAAAATTGCCCTTAAAATTTGAGGGTCATCTTATACGACAATTCTAAAAGAGAAACCTCAAATTTTGAGTGATGTTTGTCTGCTGGCTAACCTCAGTCTCTGTGCAATAACCAATAATGTACATGAAAGGTTCATATTATCAAATAAATTGATAATAAAAGTAATAAAACCATTTCTAACTTATATATTACTGGCATAACTTCATAACAAATTGCCTATTTGAAGAATAATTCCATATCAATGAAATCAACTTGTATCCATGCAAGCTCAGCTGAGAAAATGTCAACATCGAGTTATGATTGCCTTCACAGAGACCTTTACCTTAAACTTTTAATAATCATCATGGTAGTGTTAATTATGGCAGTAATAACATTTAGGATAACATAATATTCATTTCTCATTAAAAATACATTATTGTATTGTTATTAGTGGTATTTTGTGATTTTTGATGAAGTATAAGTAAGTGGTAAGTACACCAGGTTTATAAGAAGAGGAAGAAAAATCAGTATTCACAAGAGATCACTTGATGAAGCATAAACAAAACAATGGTTTCCCTTTTAGGGAACGTGTGTAGAAAAAATATAATATAGAATCAGTTTTGTTTTTTTGTTTATTTTGAATTTCTAAGGATATAGTTAGTAGCAACATTTCCAATAACATCATCATTATATAATTAATAAGCAGTTGTCTTATAATACAGGTATAGAATAAATCCATGAAAGTTTGCTGTGTGTTTTACATCATCTTATCTAAAGGTGGCCTTATACGCAAAAATATACAGCATATAAGGAGATATAATGATACAGGTTTATATTGATTAAATTATTCCCTGAGGAGATGCTAAAAAATTATCAGCCTAACCAAGAAGCCGTTTTCTTAAAAAATCTGATGTTAGGTTATTTGGTCTTGTTTTTGGAAGTAGGTCAGGCAAAAAAAATTCTAGCTTTCCCTCTGTTTACTAATTCAATTATTTCTCCTCCCCAAACTTAATGGATGGTTCCAAGCAGCAGCAGGCTTGTTTCCCTTCCTTCGAACTTGCATTTTCCCAAGGAGTCAAATATAAGCTGGTTAAGATTTCATTTTCTTACTTTAACTTCTGTGGACTGTAATTAATTTCTACTGGAGATTTTGTTGATCACCATCATATAGCAAAGCTATCTATTTGTTTTGTATGAGTGTGTAGAAAAAGGGCAAAAGCAAAAGAAATTACAGAAATAAAGTGATAGTTAAAAACAGTCAACGTAAATAACAAATCTGTACTCCAACTCAATGGGTAGGCAATTTGTGGCCAAGTATTATATATTATTTTCTTTCCTTTATTTTCTCCAAAATAATTATATGTTTCTTTGTTAGTCATTTTCTGTCATGACATGACTTCCCTATATCTTTTCTACAAACATTTCCATGGCAGTTTTTCTGATGAGCTTTTTCCTTAGTGCCTCAACTGCATGAATTTAAACATGCTACTTGATTGGCAATTAGGTCTCACTATTTAATTGTTGAAGTTGCTAGATGCAACCATCTGTTCTATTCTCATGGTTTCTTTCCTTGCACTTCTTGCCTGTGGAACTGCCTTCTGATTTCTTGCTTCCCGGTTTCCTACAATCTTCCAAAATTTAAATGCAACTTCAGTCATCATCTTCTGTCTTCATGAATCCTGTTCCTTTATTGTCCTTTTCCTCACTAAAGTCTTCCCATTCTCCTTAATCTTTTCATCCTTGTGGCATTGTTGCCTTGCTTGGGGTGAAAAAAAATATGCCAGCCTCTTGCACTCCTTTTTGCACAAATAGAAAAGGTATGGATATGTCTCTTCTCACTTCAGCTATGGGTGAAATAACAGGGTAGACTAGACCAGCCTTAAAGAAAGAAAACTCTGAACCCCAAATCTTGTGGAAGAAAATCACTTCACTGATATTCCCAAAAAGTAATGGCAGTTCACCAATAAAAAAAAAAAAAAAAGAATCTGTGTAAGGATACTATTGCCTATGTCCTGATAGGACATGCCTTTTTTTAAGTTTTACTTTCTTTGTTTAAGATATATTTATATAATCCTTAAAATGTTAGGATCAGTTTTTTGGTTTCCAGAGAGAATCTGCACATAAATTCTCCAACGTATTTTTTTAGGATTTTCATAAACCATTATTAATTTCTTTTTATGAAAATAAATAAATGAAAATTCTTGACCAAATTCATCCAATATATACATATATATATATATATATATATATATATATATATATATATATATATATATATATATCCTCACATAAATAATTTATATTTTTGAAACTTTCTTTTCTGATTTGTATAAAAGTTTCTTTATGACATCATAGCAGATAAGCAAGCAAATAGTACAAATGCACATACTTGTACAAAGAAGCCATAAACAATTTCATTTTCTGTCTTCAATGCTGAATTTTTGTATGTTTTAGTGAATGCATTTTTAGTTTGCTTTGAATAAACTCAGTCCATCAGTGCATGTATCTCGCAAATCAACACCAATTTCTACAGTATGTCAGTCTGCTACATATTCTTCTCATCAATCATAGTCATTCTTCTTTCAATACAGTTAAGAAATGGTCTACGATGACATAACAATCTGCAAGCAGGAAAATAACTATGTGTTAGGTACTCATTTTTTTTTTTCACTGTCTAAATCTTCTCAATTCAAATTATCATCTTACAAGACAGATTTTGCACTGTTGTTTTGGTAACTGATTTTTAGTGTCTGTACAATGCATCTAAAATGACCTGGAAGAATCAAAGAGAAATAAATAATTACTGTTTGTGGTGTTACTATACTATGGTAAAACAAAAAAATGTCTTTAAAGTGTAATTATTACTATTACATAATTGTTGAGTGAGAGAGATGCATGCAACAATGTGACATGGTATACAAATATGCGAAGTCCAGTAGATTCATCATAACACTCACTCTGCTCAGGATGTAACAGGACCATTATTATTATTAGCATTATTATTGTTGTTGAATGACAGTGCAGGATGCTAAAAAGTGACACAGGGGTAAAAATATACAGAGTCCAACACATCAGGATGATAAGACTGTACCAAGCAGATTATTATTTTTAAGTGAGAGAGCAAGACATCAACAAAGGCACATACTGAGGAAAGAGGGCTTGGAAAATTTGAAACTCACAGGACAGCAAGAGGGAAAGAGGAAAACACTGCATAACCTACCCAGCAAGCTTGAGTAAAAGATGGCAGAACAAAAAGACAAAATTTACTAAGATCTACAAAGAGCCAGAAATTGTGAAGGGCCATCATCACTAATGTCCAGAAGGGAAATGGCATATACAAGAAGTAGTAGCAGCAGCTTCAGTCAAATATCATTGATGATATAGAAGAATTCTTAAGCTCATAAGCAAAAGTTTTCTATAACAAGGGGAGACAATTGGTTTTAGACTAAATGCCTTGAAGAGTTGATTCACAATTAGAGATTTTTTGACTTTTTAATGTTTTCTTTTGCCTTCTGTTCATCAGACTCAACTCATGTTGTCACCTTTACATTAATATCTATAAATATCTTATTGTATCAATGTGTATAATGTATATATACATGTGCACACATATGTGATAAAAAATAACTTCCAGAGATTAAAAAAAAATTAAATCATCTGAACAAAAAAAATTTGTTCCAAAATGGAATAATCTTTTTTTTTAATTTTATTATTTATCTCTTTGCAAGCACATGTTCAAATATATGATTATAAAGTCTTGATACTTGGAGGATAAGAAAATCATTGTTACGAGAGACAAATGGATAAGAAAATTAAATCTCCACAAAAGATCAAAATTGATTTTTGAATCACTTTTATTTTATTATCTCTGTCATTCTCTATGTATGTTTTTGTGAGTGCTTTGTACATGTGGGTGCATATTCATGTATGTGTATGCGATAGGTTTAGTGTTCATATACTGGGTATATCTTGGTAGCAAATGTTCATTTAAATAAGTTTTGTTAAAGACAATAGACAAGTTATTTCAATGATTTTTTTATTGGCAGATTACTTTCTGTATCTTCATGCTGAAGGTGGATAAGAACTGTCTATATATTGTTCTTGTTAAAGTTCTAAGCTATCAAGTGGCTTCAGTCATTATCAAGAAAGAATGATATGAGATAAAATTCAAAGTCCCTATGGTAATAAGCACTTTTGGTATGATTTAGAATTTTGAATTTTGTTGGCTTGCTGATTTGAAACTCTGTGGTCTTGTTTGACCATGACATAGTGTGATACCCACTCAAAAAATAACATCATTCTCACATGACATCAAAAACACGCAAAACTCAAAATTCAAAATCCGACCAAAGAGGCATATCACAAGAACATTGAATTTCATCAAATATCATTCTTTTGTGATAACATATGAAGCCAGTGAAATGCTCGAAACCTTAATAAGAACTGGATTCTTGAAATAAATTTATTTTTAATCATGTCATAGAAGGGAAAAATTTGTTCGGGAAGAATTTTTTTTTTATTCATTAAACCTTCCTCTACCCATGAAATTTGTCAGAATCGAAAAATATTAATTTTTTATCATTTTAGAAGGGGTTCTTGTTCATCATACAAATACAGTGTTAATTCAGTCCCTGATTTTTAAAGAATTATATGTACTTTGTTTTTATTTACAAATGTCATTTTGAAACTGTACTTATGTCATTGATAACTGCATGCTATTATTCTTTTTCCCCACTCCAAATAGCAAGGCTGACTGCACTCTTAAGCCATAGTTAGCAACTTGAGAATGAGAACTGAATTCAAAATTGTATAACAGATACTATATAGCTATCAACAAGACCATAGATTTCAAAACCATGCCATACTCCTGAGTGCAGTCAGCCTACAACTGTATCAATGTATTATTATTACTTGTCATTTCTTCATTCACATCCACCTAAACTAAAGGAAACCTTTACACATAGGAAAGCATAAAGAAGAAATGTAAATGCTAAAACATTGATTTGTAAAAAGAGATTTTAAATGAACCATAAGGTTTGTGCACTAATATGTTAGCTTTGCGGAATATCCTCCATCCACTTGGCAATAGAACCAATATTGGAAGGGTAAATGTATTCTTCACAATTTATCCAATTAGAAAATCCTATTTGTATAGAAATTATTATTATCTGGAAATTGATAATTAAGTAGTTAAAGTAATTGTCAAATTGAAATTTGGCTTGTTGTCACTGAGAAAGTCATCGTCAAGGGTGAATAAAGCTCTTCCAAGTAGTTCTGATTTGGAAAGTGAATAGTTTTAAAAAGTTGCTGGAATATTTGGAATATAGTAGAAGAATAACTTAGAAGCACATTCTTTCAACCTATTCATACTTAGTTTGAAAAGCTCTTTGGAATTCTAGCTAAATATTGTCTCAAATGAATATGCTGATTTGGTTAAATGGTTATTAAAATGTTCAAGTAATTCTTTTGGGAACAAGGTAAAAATATGTGCTAGACTCTGATTGGTACTTAGTGATAAATGGATTTTCTGATAATTCACTTGGAAGTAGAAGTTCCTGAAATACATTTTAAGCTTAAAAGTTAGAAAATGAATTCATTTGAAATAGTATAGTAGAAATAATTCATTTGTTTCCATCAGAAAGTGTATACATTTCTTTTCAAAAATGTTAAAGATTTTCAGATCAAGAAGGGACAACTCAACCCAATCTGTCTTGCAATTCAACCCATAGCTGGGAGCAGAAGAGATGGACTCATACCTTTCCCAAAGGTATTTGTGTGTAAGTGAATCTAACAAACTTGACTGGAATTTGATCTTGGCTCTCCAAGTTATCACATCATGCTAATATCCATTACACCACAAATGTTACGGGTTACATATAGATTTATTTAGATATCATTATTAAGATTTTTATGATCATTTCTTTTAGGAATATCTATGGAACAATTACCTGCTATGTGGTGTGTCCCTTCAGGAAGTTGGCGATCATATCTCTCAGCAAGTTCCTGTCCTTTGTAGCTCTTAATAACTTTTGTCTTTTTGCCATCTCTCCAAAACCCTTCTTCAAGCTCGCTAGGTAGGTTATGCATTGTATTCCTTTGTATCTCTTACCTTCAATCTGTCCTGTGAGTATCAAATTTTCCAAGCCCTCTTTCTTGGTTATGTGCCCCAGAATTTAAACTATCTCTTCCTGATGTTAAATAGAAGTGTCCATTTTGTTGCCATTGTCTCTAGAACCATTGTTGCTCACAAGTTCATTCCATGGTATTCTCAGCATCCTTTTGTAGAACCACATTTCTGTTTCTTCAAGTCTTTGCCAGATATGAGGACTGATACTACTCTTTTCTTTGTTTCTAATGATATTTTTCTAATTCTTAATACTTTACTCAGATGTTGGAAGGCATCTTTCACTTACCCAATGCACATTCTGATTTCTGTGTCAAACTTTCTGTCCTCTATTAATACACTTCAAAGATATATAAATTTTTGCACCTGTTTGATTTTGGTACCTCCAATCTGTAATTTGCATGTTGGGCTGCTCATTTTGATAACAACCATGCATTCTGTCTTTACAATTGATGTATAGTCCTTTCTTCTCATTTTCCTTAACTACCTTCTGTAGAGTTCTTGTAATTTCCTTTCTTTGTTATCAACATTGTATCATCTGCATATTTTATGTTGTATGATTGTGATCAATAAGGAATCATGGTAGGACTTCTAATTCTCTCAAAATGGCCTAACTGTATAGATTAAAAAAGTCTGGTGAGATGAAATCAAATTCAGTATATTTGCCAGTAAGCCATCACCATCCAATACTTGAACTATAAATAAGGGTCTGTAATGTCTGTAATTAGATGAAAATATAAGGAAAAAAATTTTAAAATGAAAAACCCAAAATAAATATAATTAGGATGATAAAAAATACCACTTCTGCATGAAAGAGCAATTTGTTAAATCTATTTAGATAAAAATAAATTAATGGAAAACATTTCTTTATAAGAATTAATTCTAGTTCACTTATGTCAATTTGATTGTTTTTGTTATTGTGTACTTGAAGATAACTGGATTGTTCTTAAATGAACTTTGCTATCTCTATTTACATCCAAACTAATACCCTCATCTTTGTTGTTATTATCACAACATATTGGATGTTGTGACCTATGGCCTTCACCAAGTGTCTTTTTGATCCTGGTAACCTTCAGGAAATTTTAAAGTGAATCATTTATTTAATTTATAGAGGCCGATTGCTGTCATTCCACTGTCTATGTCTAGGGGTATTTTGTCTTGACCTCTTTTAGTACTACTTATTTTTGTAAATGGTACCACTTGAACCAGGTACTGAACTCATTTTCTTATCTGAAAATTGTTAATTTCACTATAAATATTACTATTTGATAATGCCTATAAAGTTTTCAGCAATCTCTAACCTTTGTGCTTGCAAAAAGGGCTGCGTTAAAAGGATATTATTATCCATTCATATATTAAAAAATCAAATCTAATAAGGTTTAAATGGCAAATTGTTGGTTCTTATATATATTTTTGTTTCCTTAGAATTGATGCAATGCAACCATATTTTTGATATAAAACATATTCAGACATTAAGTCATATTCTTGTCTAAAGAACTGAAGTACCCAATTGGAAACCTTCTTTTGCTGGGCCCCAAGTTCACAGTTGAGATTTACAGTATCTTAGAGATATAAATTATGTTCATAACAGATATTTTTTTTTTATTTCTATGGTGAAGTGGTAAGTAGTCAAAATGTGCACTTAAAGACTTGAGTTAATTTAAGTAGAATAAATAATTCTTTTGGAAATGTTTTTTCCAAAATATAAACAGTATAAATCAACACTGCTGCCATTTTAGAATTCAGAAGAAAATTAAAATCATAGATTAGATAGCCCTTAGCATGGAAGCCAGTGGGTGCAGTTAGCTTAAATCTGGCCCTGGTAATATTGCCCAGTATAAATAAAGTGTAAATTTCAATTAGCAAGGAGTTTTCTATAATCCAGTGACATAAAAAAACACCTGTGTCTTTCATCTTAATCCATATATTTTATGGAATATTTTCAAAATGAAAATTTTGATATTCATTAATATATAACCATGCAGGAAATATAGTGTCTATCATAATTTCTTAGCGAAAAATATACGTTCAATACACATGTGCATTCATCATCACATTGTCAGTCCCATGACTGGGTGTGGTCATAGCACCTGACCAGTTCTGTCCATATATCTGGGTTGAAAGCCAGATATTCATGTGTAGCATGTATTGGGAAATTAGATCTGGCAGAGACCATCCCTCTCCAGGTAAAACCACAGTCAATGTCCTCCAACTTGAAGGCCCACCTTGGTTACTGACGTGTACTGTACTGACATGTCATTACCACACTGGCTGCATAAACACAGCCAGAGAGCCCAGTTTACCCCATTGTACTAGATGGCTGCTGACCCTACAAGCAGGTTCATCAGCCCTTTGACAGGTCTTGTTTTTTATCATGCTAAGTTTCTAGCCACCATCCTCACGAGAAAAGCCTGATGAGGGAACTGGTTTAGTTAGTTTTTCTGCATTAGTGTAGTTATGCAAAGGTAAATTTATATATATATATATCTTTTCATGGTAACAGGCTTATTATTTGAAATATTCTCATACAGAAAAAGTGCATACATTTTACTAAATGTTATTACTCACAACTTACAGAAGAAAAGGTAATATTAACATGTTGACTTCCAGAGCCTGCCATGTAGTTACATTTGTAGGTGAGTCTGTTGATCTCCAGCTGATTCACATTACTCTTTAGAATTGTTTAGTGTGGATGAGTTCGCATCTTTGAGTTGACTGACCAAGAAATACCTGTTGGCAGGGGAAGACAGATGTGAGACATTTTAAATTTACTTAAATAGTGATTGGTTTAAAATCCTCTTTTTATATATTATTATGTGTTTTTTACTGTCTGCCATTTTTAAAAATTTATTTTAGACATTATTTTTGGCATTTTTTCCTGGAGCTAGGTGTTTTAATAAAAACACATCAAAAGATGTTTGTAATATATATATATATATTTCAAACCTCTTTTTATGTGTTTTTTGACATTCCTTTGAAATCTTTAAACATTAGAAATTTTAATTATTAAACACTAGTCCTGCTCAAATTATGACACAGTTTATTTATAATTTCTAACAGTCAAAGAATTAGTATACTTTTTCCAAATGTTTCATCTCATTAAAGAAGACTCTTTTTGGCATATTTTTGTGATCATTTTTTTCAAAATTAAAATTTTCAATATTTAACTTATCATCTAAATTAAAATTACATATATTATTTTTCATTTCTTGAAAAGTGGTTTCACTCTTATCATTATTTAAGATATTATATACAGTTTTTGTTATTTTTATCTTACCTAGCATTCCTTAAACGAACAGCCAGTACTACTTTTGGTTGAGAGTTAGAAAATCTTTCTCTTAAAACAGTTTTTCAAGAAAATAGATTTCTCAAGTTTTCTGTTATCATTCTTTCTGGTATTGATGGGAGTTTCCTTCCTAATCTTTTGTTTTTGGTAGTATGGAATGTCAACATTGTGATTATGTTATTATTTTATTTCAAGTTGCAAGTTTTATCTAAAGAATGAGAAGTTGTTCAAATCAAAATTGTCCCAGAGGCTTACACAAATTCTGGGTAAACTTTGTATTTAATGAATTATCTTTCATTGCCTCCAATGGACTGACTAACAGTTAGGGAATTAATATGAGTAACTATTTACAGTAGAAAAGGTGACAGGCTTGATTAGCAGTGTTAATAAGCTTTCTCTGTGGATAATTTAAGATTCAAACTATAATATGAAGTGCTGAAATGTTTTAACTCAATTCCTCATAGATGGAGCTGTCCAAATTGTAAAAAACTTCACTTAATAGTTTTCTATTCATTTATTTTAATGTCTAACATCATTATTTTTAAATATATTAGAGAAAATAACCTTTCCTTTGGAATATATTTCTGTTAGTATATAATAATGACATTAAAGAAAAAAAATCAGTGTTGTATTAATACCTTCTTTTGAATACTTTTACTTTGCAAAGACCCATTGTAAGTATTTTGGCTAAAGATAGACAAAAAGAAAAATGACAGCTAATCCACATATCCTGTTGACAAAACTGAATCAATGTTGGGGTTGGATTGTATACTTTGATGATGGAGGTAGGTAATAAGAAACAACCTGTGTAGACAGAATTGAGCTGAACAAGAACACTGATGTTTTGTGCAATGACTTATTTGTGTAAATTATAGCTGGAGAGACTTCCAGGAAAAAAATTAGGAGGTGGAAAATTTATTTTGTAGAAGAAAGAAAGTCAGAAAGAAAGTATGAATTGATAAAAAAATCAAGTTTATTTTACTGTGGCAAAAATAATGAAAGATATTTGTGTTGGTTGTAAATATAGCAAGGGATTATTCATAATAAAAAAATATAAATGATTTTTTTTCATCTGAAAAATATTTTTTATTCAGAAATATATATATATATATATATATATATATATATATATATATATATATATATATATATATATATATTACACAACAGAGAAATCCAAATTTACCTCATGAGTATAGTCTATTTCAACTAATACTTAGAATATATGTATATGTGTGTGTGTGTGTATATATACATATATATATATATTTATATATGAAGAAATATAGTCTTAAAGTGTGCTATATTTATGGGATAAAGTGCTCAATATCAGAGATAGAGCATGTGTAAATTTATATATATATATATATATATATATATATATATAATTTACACCATCCCTATGTTTAAAGAAATATATGAAGTAACCTTAGTTGTACATATTTCTGAATACATGTCTCTAACTCTGTTTCTGTGTGTGTTTTTATATATATATATATAGAGAGAGAGAGAGACAGACAGACAGACAGACAGACAGACAGACTGACAGAAAGGGAGGTATAGAGAGAAATGTCAGTCTAGATGATATATATTTATATGAATATTTACTTATGGATATAAGAGGAGGTGCTGAAAATTTCTCAACCTTAACAATAAGGAATTTTAAAAATTGGCTATTAGGTTAGATTTTATGATATGGATTTTGTTGTGTGTCTGTATTTGTATATATATATATATATATATATATATATATATATATATATATATATATATATATATATATATAATAAATAATGACCTATACATATACACATATGGACATATCTCAAGTTTTCTATTTATTTGAAGTGCCAAAAAATCTGCACTTAATAATGTGTAGGACCTCTCTTCACCTGAATAACAGTGGCTCCATGATATAGCATAGCCTACAAAGTGCTGGTGTCATTGACTTGAAATATCCATCCAAACACTTTCCTGTGTTGTCCATAACTGAGTTGTGTGGTCACAAAGAATTTTGTGAAATCTTCAGCATGCCCAATGGGGTTTAAATATGATGGTCAAGGGCCATGGAACCTTCTTGTAGTGATTACAGTTTTCCTGAAACTGGTTTTCTGTTATTTGCACAATTTTGATACAGATGATCTGCAAAAAGGTTTTACCTTAAACCAAAATCACAGACTCCAGTTTCAGTAGTGGTCCTTTCAAACTTTAATAAAACATATGCCACATTATTATAGAGGTACCAGAAGCTTGAACAACACCTTGCTTGAGAGTTAGTATTCATAATCACATGCAGTCTCCTCCAAATGCAAATATAATTGTCTGCATGTAAAAAATGGAAATATCCCTTATGTGATCAGCTCACACTGCGCTATTTTTCCAGTCTTATAAGAAAAGAAAAGTATTAAGTAAGTGAAAAATTTTGATAGAAATGAAGAAAAAAGTACTGAACTGTGACATAATATCAGTCCTCCTACATGGCACTGAATGCTGGACAATCACCTCACAGATGAAGAAGAGATTTGAATCAACAGAAATGTGCTTCTACAGAAGGATGCTGAGAATGCCATTGACTAAACAACATAGTTTTAGAGATAAGGGAAATAAAAAGAATGCTTATACTTAATATCTGAAAGAGACAGTTGAAATTTCTAGTGTACATGATAGGGAAAGATGGATTAGAAAATTTGATACTCACAGGAGAGATTGAAGGCATGAGGGAGAGAGGAAATCAATGCATAACCTACCTAGTGAGCTTGAGTAAATGGATGTCAGAACAAGGTTTAGGAGAGGTGGCAAAAAGACAAAATTTATTAAAGGCTGCAAAGGACTTGAAATTGTGAAGAGCCATGATTGCGATAGTTCTTAAGGAACACAGCACATTGAAGAAGAAAAATGACAATGTTCTCTAGTGCAGATGAGATTCAAGAACTGCTGTCATGGTATCAATCATGGTACTCTTGTTGGTTAATGACTATAAAACTCCATGTAATGCAGTATATACAGTGCACTGACTAATGCAAGACATCTCAAACATTTTCCTCCCACATACACTTTTGTCCTTCTCCACTGTTTTGGTATACCCTTTGAGAAGACATTTTATGTTATAGTACTCAAGGTCAATTATGATGAATATTTAGGTCTGGCCATGGGAAGGATGAACTAAGGGGATATAAATAATAATATTGATACATTGGCAGAGTTGGACTGTAGTTGAAATTGTAGCGTTATTGTGAAATCCATGATCTTGCCGAAGTGCTATGCCAGGGCTAAATCCGGTTTTGAATTCAGAGTTGTCCTTCTCCTAAACTGGTTAACAACTATGGCTGAAAAGCTCAGTCTGCTCTACTAGTTAGTCCATAGTTGGAGGAAGAAAAAATGAATTTCCTACCTTGCATGAAAGTTAATGTGACATACTTGATTGGAATTCGAACTCAATTCGCTGATTTGTTGTTTGCACATCCATATTCTTATTATGTAGACTCACAGGCCAGATTGCGGGAAAGAGGGACAGAGGAAAGCAGCATATAACATACTTGATGAGCTTGAGTAAATGGATGGTTGAGCGGGGTTTGGGAGAAATAACAAAAAGACAAAACTTATTAATAGCTACAAGGGACAGGAAGATGTGGAGGGTCATGATCGCCTACATCCTGAAGGGACATGGCACATAAAAGAAGATTACTCTTTGTTGGATGGTTACCCTCCTTTTCATTTACTGGCTGTCACATTATGGTATCACAGTCTTCACTCATTGATATTTGTCCCAAATTTATATATTCCTGTTATATTCTGTTGTTTGATACATTGCCACCTTGGAGAGAGAGGGTGAATTACCTTTCTGGCCTCAGTCATCATTCCACAAGTCAAAAGGTGTTCAATCCTATTCACATCACACGGCTGCCACAGCTACACTACTTCTTTACCTATTATGTCATGTGTCATTCAGCTGCACCCTTTTCTACAGGTTTGGTTGATAAAAACCGTTGAATGTACTGCTGTTTTTAATTTTTTGGCATGTCACTTTATAGTTATGATTGTGACCTTGTGTTAAATTACCTTTGTCCAACAAATATTTATTGAGATGCTTATTTTTTCCAGTTGGTGAATGTTTGCATATTTATTTTTTAGGCTAAAATAATGATAAGCAGAGATGATATGTTATACAATTCATAATCTTTATTCTGATATTCATTAGGAAAATGTCTTTCTTTTATATCTGTTATTTGTTTCTAAGAAAGTCTTGAAAATGGGTTGTCAGACAAAATTAGAATGGGTTAAATTTTCACATTAAGTGTAACACTGTGCACACACACACACACACAGAGTCTTTTATATGTTTACATTTTACTTATTTAGGAGCACATTACTCAACATTCGGGCAAACATATCTCCTACTCTCTCTCTCACATATATATATATATATATATATATATATATATATATATATATATACTTGTGTGCATATAGAATTCACATATATTGATAAATATTGGAAAGTAAATATATTAACATAAATTTAAACAGCATTACTTGTGTGCATATACATACACTCAGAATATGTTTTTGAATTTATTCAAATGCAAAGAATTTTAATAGGAAACTGCTGTTATTATCTAATATTTTTTTCTTTTTTTGGCAAAATGATGGCATGTAAGATTATTCAAATTTCTGTTTTAAAAGTTTATTTTATGTCTTTCATGATTGTCCAGGGGCTAAAAATCAGTTTTACAGTTGCACCAACAAAATCTGTTAAGTTCTATCTGCATGAAAAGGAATTTAAATTTTTTCTTTTTAAGTTGACATGAAATGTATTTTGGGGGTTATTTTCACAAGTTATTGCAAACTGCTCATATGTGCCATTCGTATGCATGCAATACCCTGCACAGTATTGATGTTTTTCTTGACTGTATAAATCAGTGGTGAAAACACTTGCCATGAAAACTAGAGGTCTCATATTCATTAGCTGAGCTGAACTATGCATTACATCACAGAGATATACAGAAATTTGACTACACTTCAACAAGATACCATTTGTCATAAAATCTTTTAAAAGAATAAAGTTTAAAATAATTTCTTTTAAGAGATAATCACAGATTAATGCAAATAACAGATGAAATGATCTCAGTTTTATTGCTTTAACTTTGATGACAGTATATTTTTTTTTCAATCACTTCATCCCAAGCAAGGCAATAAAGTCACTAGGATGCAAGAGGTTACTTAGAATATGAAAAAAAAATACTATTAAGGAGGGAGAACAATAAAAGAACAAGAATTAAGAAGACAGAAGATAACAATTGACATTGTGTTTAAATTTTTGAAGATCAAAGTTGACTGGGAAGCAAGAAGCCAGAAGAGAATTCCACATGTGAGAAGTGTGAGAGAACTGTTAGCATAGAACTTATGGTTATAACTATCCAGCCATTTTGAAGTGTACAATGATGATACTGTCAGTCTAGTACAAGTTGGAATAAGAATGAACTTGAACACAAAAAAATCAACATTCTGTATCAATTATTCCAAAAATGATAAAACCTTACAAAACAGAAACTATGATTTAAAATGGGAATGAAAGTAGCACAATAGAAAGTAACTGACTGCTGGTCCCAGTGAAAACAAAATCTATACTTCATACTGATGTTATTCTTTTATTTAGGTAATACACCATGAAAATTAGAAACAAGTAAATATATCTCCCAAAAAAGAGAAATGGATAAACAAAATACATTTTAAAGAAATACACAAACAAGGAAAACACTTTTCAAACAGAAACGATAACAATTTGGAACAAACTCAAAGAAATTATAAAGGGACACATGATGTCTTAGAAGAGAATTTCAGACTTAGAGCAGATATCTAACATGTTGCCTTATAGGCCAGCAGTAGTTAAAAAAAGAAGCATGTGTCCTTAACCTTAGAGGGTCATGTTGTATCAGACTTGCAGACAATTATAGCTAAACAGATGTATATTTGGGATCTTTTTTTATATTTTATGGAATATTAAAAATGATCATCATAATTGTAACACTATTACTGCTGATACCATACCACTACTAAGTAGAAAAGCACTCTAAGCCTGGTAATTCATCTAACTGGGCCCTTCGGCAAACCCATTAAAGGACATAATCAGAACTGACCATAACATAGAATTAATAAACTTGAAAAACTTTGAATGCCTTAGTGTATAGATCGGTTATAACAAATAGGTGATAAAGCAACTGAAAATAGGATAAGCTTTTGCTCAGAGTAGTTTCGTCCAACACTGCCAGATTTATAGACACTGCCAGATTTATACATGATGTATGTTTAGGCGGTCATGTCTCTTTTGATTCATGACTGCTTAGGCAGAGATTTTCCTGCAGTAGGTTACCATTTCTTTCTCTGATAGACTGGTTCCCAACTAAGACTACATGATCCATTCTATCCTGCTATTCAGCCCATAGCTGTTAGGAGAAGAAATGGATTCATACCTTTCCTCAGGGTATTTGTGTGTAAGGGTATGTAATGAACCCAACTGGAATTCAAACTTGGCTCTCTGGCTTCTCATTCCAATCACAATACACATTTGCCAGATGTTACAAAAACCAAAATATTCATCGGGGAACTCAAGTCATCAGATCATGAATCTCATTTATATGGATGTCATGCATGGTTCCCAATTGTTTAGAAATGTCTAAAATGCCAGTGTACAATATATATATATATATATATATATATATATATATATATATATATATATATATATATATATATAGGGTGCGATGGATAAATTGTCATCTACATTACACAAAAATGAAAATAACACTGACATCTCATTCTAACAGATTTTACCAAAATTACACTTGAAATATCTAGAAATACTACAGAATAAATTTTTACAATAAAATTGCCACTGGGTTTAACCACAGGCTTCAGATAACTTCAGAATCTCCTGCTACTCACAGTTTCCTTGTTTAAGTCGATAAATGCTGCCATAATCTTTGTCTTCAGTTCATCTTTGGTGTTACAAAGAGTTTTGCTGATCTTTTGCTCAACTGTGCCCCACACATAATAATCTATGGGGTTGCAATCTGGGGAGTTAGGTGGTCGGATGTAAGGGAAGATGTAGTCACAGAAATTGTCTGACAGCCATGACTGGGACACCTGCTTGTGTGACATGATGCATAGTCCTGTTGCCAGACATAGAGACTTTCAGCAGTCATCTGCTTGATCCTGGGCAGTCCTACTTCATAAAGGCACTTGATGCAGGTCTCTGTGTTGAGTCTGAGGCCCTCACCAACAAATTTGGGAGTTTGTATCTTATCAGAACTATCAGAGTGATTTTTCCAAGCTGCCATACCTTCATAATCACCATTAGACTCATCCAACTCTTTCCGAATCTTCTAGACTATCCTCAGATTGACACCCGAACACTCTGAATTGTTTGTATTGGAGCTTCCAGTGAAAATGCCAAGCAGTATAGCATGCCATTTCCAAATTTCTCACATACAGTACCCAACTGATCCTACTATACTTTGGAGTCGATAAATCATAAATCAAAAATATAATATGGCACCAATTTGCCCATCATACCCTCTGTGTGTATGTGTGTGTGTGTGTGTGTACATGTGTTTGTGTGTGTCTGTGTGTGTGTATATTTTGGCAGCATATCTTGATTCAAACATGTTTCATTGAATAATAAACAAGTTCACATCTGTCTTTTTAAAAATTCCCTCACAACAAAATGCAGATTTTATCACAATTACAATAAATTGGTATTTGTAATTCATGCCTGAGAATGATCTTGCTGGAATCTTAACATCAATAAACTGATTAGAGAATTGGAAAGAATCATTGTAAAAATACATATACATATGTATGTGTTAAATTTCTCAGAAAATATCTGTAGAGAAAACAAATTGAATATAATAAACACACACACACACACACACACACACACACACACACACATATATATATATATATATATATATATATATATATATATATATATATATATATATATATATATTATAGGAAGCATTTTTTATTTTTCATTACACATAGCATATCCTAAGTACTTAATATAACAAACTCAAGTTTTAGGTTAGCAGCAATAATTTAAATAATTTCCTCAAAAACCATCTGATATATGCTGATATTAGGATTGTATCTGTATACATGCATATCTGTGTAAATTTAAATTAGATAAAAAGATATAATTGTATATACTCATTTATATCCATGCAGAAAATGGATTTTAGTTGTTTTTTTTTTTTAGCATGAATTTATCTATCTTCTGTGATTGTATGCATGTCTACAATTGAGATTGTAGACAGCTGAGCACACTAACTGAAATATGTAACACTGAGGTGACACATTATAAAGCATATTTCTCTTCTTTTTTTTTACTTTTTCCATCACATTATTTTGTTTTGACTGACTTTATTTAATAGATAAATCTTATTCATATTTTATAAATTTATATTCATTCTATTTCAAAGAGATTTTTAAAAAAAAGAAAACTATGGAAGTACAAAAAGATTCATGCTGTAGCTTTTGGCTTAACCTAAGATCCTGGGTCAATAACCTTTCATTTTTATTTGTTTATTTTTAACACCATCTCATAGCGTTATTGAAGTCTGAAACATATTTTGGCACATAGTAAAAAATAAAATCAAGTTGAAAGAAGACTTAAAGACATGTTTAGCTCAGAAAAGTTTGCCAGATAATGACGTTGAACTTGGGGGTAAAAAATGGTCTTACTTTTAAAATTGATTTGAGAAGAAATTTTTCAAAAAATCTATACAAAAGTACAATGCAAAATCTGACATAAGTCTTAATGATCACTAAATGCTGACTAAAAGTCAAAGGGAAATATCTGTTAATATCTTTATGTAAAACATTTAATAACTGAGAATATGTAATTTGAAAGACATTTATAAAGACCAGGTCTGGTTTAGTTTGGTTTATTTTGTTTTACAGCACATCAACCTCAATGGGTTATTTAATGCTGACAAGATTTTTATGATTGGTTCGTATGAATAGAATATGCATTCTTTATAAGAAATCAGTTTGTAGATCAGGTTTTATTAATATATTTTTGTAAAGACGGTTTTTGTCAAGAGTCAGATCTATTGCTCATTATTATTTTTTTTTTTAAAATGTATTGCTGGTATTTTTAGTATAAAAACGTTTTTTTTATACTTTCATGGTGTTTTGACCCCAGTTTGGAGGTTAACTATTTTCCCATAGCTGGGACCCTAACAAGTGCTACCACCCCAGGTCATGCTGGACCTGGGAACAACAGCAATTAAGAGGTGGTTCCATGCTCCTCAAAACCTTCTGCTAAGAGGCCTTGCTGCTAGATGTAGTTTATCATCATACCCAGGACAAATAAACACCAGGCAGTGATGTCTTAAATATACTAGAATTAGTACTGAGATTGGAGTCATACTAACTTGTGATAAGAATGTAAAAATCACTTCAAAAGGTAGAGAAATTTAAACACAAATATAATATGGAATCCTCTTGTAACCTCTTAAAAAAGGGGATTTTAATTATAAAATGATGTGTTATGTGTTCAACCTATTCTTTGATTTTATTTTTAAGAAAAAGAAAAAATGATTTTACAAAAACAAAATATATCATAATTATGTCTTTTTTTGTTTGATTCTGAGAGACCCTTTTTCTGCCTTTCATCATCATGGCTGATGCTAACCTCCAGGAGAATGGCTCATTGTGCCTTCTTGGACTAACATTATCAGCTGACATGTAGTAGAAAGACTATATTGAATCCATTGCTAGGTTTTGCTGCTAAGAATGTTGGTTCACTGCATTATGCTAGACAATTTTTTTTACCTGAATCTATCTTACATATTTAGGTCTACCATTTAACCATGCTTCAGAATATTGCTGCCACATATGGTCCGATATTCCTGCTATATATTTAGAGGTTCTCAATAAAATCCAAAGAAGAATCAACAATATTACTGGTTCTAAGCCAGCCTCTCAGCTCCATCACTTTCCCACCACCATGAAGTTGTTTCCCCGTTCATTTCCTATAAATACTTACATGGTAATTGTTCAGATGATCTCTTCACTACGGTACCTAGACTTTATGAATTGAAACAGAGTATTAGATTAACAAGGTCTCATCTATTTACAGTTAAATTAGCTCAATGTAACCATAAGTTCTATGCTATTGCACTTCTTTCCAGCTAAATTTGATCTTCAAAAATTTAAATGCAATGTCAGTTGTTATCTTCTGTCTTCCTAATTACTCTTCTATTGTTTTAACTCCTCAGTCATGCATCTGTTTTTTAATTCTTCCACACCCATTAACCTCTTGTGTCTTACTGGCTTTACTGCCTTACATGGTGTGAATTCAATAAAAAACAATATATTGGATGATTTATTTCAAATATGGATGAACAAAATTTGCAGAAACAGATAAAAATAAAAACACTTATTTCTGGTGGATAATTTTTTTGTGCTCTTTTTACAAATATTTCTTATGTTTCGGGATTTTTTATTGCAAATCCTTTATCATCATTTTTACAGCTGTAATCAAAAACTGGCAATTCTTCATCTAAAAAAGTTGAATACTATTATGTTTTATGCTAAAAGTTTAAAAAAAATGTAAACAAACAAGATAGCTGCATATGTCAATTGGAGAACTAAAGACAAAGTTTACTAAGAGCTACAAAGGATAGGAAGTTGTGGAGAGCTATGATCTTCCACATTCTAAAGAGAAATAGCACATGGAAGTAGTAGTAGCATTTTTGTTATCACAGACAGCTGATATAGAAAATAACATGGGTGTCTTTTAGCCATAAAAGTTGCAATAAAAAGACCAAACAAAGTGAATGACAAATCTTTTCAAGATTGAAAACTTATTATCATATGAATTTTATTGTCATCATATCCCTGTATCAGGAGTTAAAAAAGAAGGCTTTGCTTTGTAGAGAATAGTAGATAGAGTTTGGAATATGGAATTTATTTATGTTTTGGGCTCTTATGATAACTACATTTGAAATAACATATTTTTCTGTGATGAGCAAATAGAAATAAAATTATCAGAAATGTTTATGTATGATACTTTTCATAATATATAATCGTGCAAAAAATTGACAAGACTACAGATATAAAATTATAATGAATGTTACAAGTATAAAGCAATATACATATTTGTATGCTGACTCCCATTCACTGATATAAGTGTACACACACACACACACACACGGTTTTAAATGAATATTTAATATGTCATTTTAAAATCAATTTCCCTTTGTAAACCAAATGCAAGAAATAGAAAATAAATAATACATCTAAAAGTTTAAATTGGTTGCAAAGTATTTTCCTTTGATTTGAAAGGAAAGTCTTGTTTGTCATAATTTGTATAAAACAGGCAAATGTATTGGGTTGGGTTGCTCAAAAAATTTTAATTTTATCAGAAGATGGTAATTGGAACATTTAATTCTAACTTCATTTTTAAAAAATCGCCTTAACTTAATTGTAGCAAATTTCCTATCAGTGTGTTTAAAAGAAAACATTGTCAGTATTTCTGTATGTTTTGTCTGAATTTCTGGGAAGTGGAGTTATAATTATTTACACTATTTATATTTGGACCCTTATCCTCATCTTTGTTGTTGTTATCACAATGTTTCAACTGTTGTGCCTTTCTCAGGTGTCAGTAAGCTACGGGTAATTCTGAAGATCAGCTAAAGTCAACAGTTGGTAAAAGGCATCTGGAATTAGAAAAAAAAGAGATGGAATAATCAATCAGGACAATGCTAGACATCAGTTTTCTTTAGTAATCAGGAGAAAATTGTTGGATTTTGCTGAAAGGTTGTCATTCATCCATTACACATATTCATGATATCCATATTATACTAGTATTTATATGTGCATGTGTATGTGTGTGTGCATCTTATTAAAAAGAATAGACATTTTATATCATTTAAACTTATTGACATTTTTTCTAATATGTGAAGAATGTTTTGCAAATATGGCTGTTGTTGGTGTATAAAATAGCAAAAATTCATATTCGGTCCAAGATTTTAACTCACATGAATTGTTATCAGGCGTGTAAGTAAGAATTTTTGCATTTTGATAGACTAGTGGAAATTGGTTGCAATCAACTGAAGGCATTACATCAGAATAATCCAAGAAAAAATTTAAAAAAGAAAAGAAAATACATTTGATTTTCTTTTCTTCACTTTTCTTACTCACATACCTGGCAATGACTCAAGTGAGCTCAACACTTGAATCCAGTATGAGTTTCTGGCTATTTTATGCATCAACAACAGCCACATTGGTGAAACATTGCTGCTAAAATATACTATATATATATATATATATATATATATATATATATATATATATAAATTAAATTTAAAATTCTCAGCACCCTCTTTCCTTTATGCGCATGTGTTATCAACATAAACATCACTTTAGTTTGTCCTACAGGACAAAAATGTCACACAGAAACCTTTTCCACTTCGTCATAGTTTATCGCTTAAAATTGTTCTTGATATATAAATATATTTATCATTTTCCTGATATATATATATATATGTATATATATATATATATATATATATATAGTCTCTAGGGTGCAAGGAAGATATTTTAGGATGTTATAACACATATGTTTTACAGATTCACTATTTATGACTTAATTTTATTACTTGGCATTATTGTTTATGTCATTTTATCTATTTTTCTCACTCAAGTTATTATTGTTTGAATATGGAATTGTTAAAATAATGAAATTCTCAAATAATGATAATGAAGATTAGCAGAAAACATTGTTTAATGAAATCATACATGCCAAAAAGTATAAAATCTAAACACAAGAATTAATCTTGGATGAGTGTAATTATATAATTGTGATTTTCTTTCTAACTGTCGAGGCATATCTAGCATGGAATTCTTAAATGTTCTGAACATGTAACTTTGAAGAAAAATACTCTAATAATAATAATAATGAGGGCAAAAGAATAATACAACATAGATTTTATAATAAAAATGTTATTTGTAATTTTACTGTCACTAAAACAACTTTAATCATCAACCCCCAAGGTGTGAACATAATGTTTTTAAGGACTGTTTCTGAGAACACTTAATTTGTAAATCACTACCAACTAAAATTATATAAAGGTCTGATAAATGTGTTTTTATTTCCTGTGACTGTTAATGAAGTCATTTGCAATTAGAATGAGAATGTTGATTTATGGTTGGATGAAACATTGCCTAGAGACACAGGCATATAATATTGAGAAATCACTATCATTGTATTTGTAAGCACGAAAAAACGTAATATCTAAAGTCAGCATAAAGCAGAGAATACTAATACTTTTCCTGATTGTAATTGATAACAGTAACATTCCTGAAAATGACTACAGATGGTCAAAAAATCTTAGAAAGTTTGGTCAGTTTCTTTATAAATCTGATCTAGATTTTTGTCTGTGGCCCCTGCGTGTTGCCTCAGGGTTCTTGATAAGATCCAGAGACGGATATGCAATGTAATTGGCCCTGATCTGTCATCTCGCCTGCAGTCGCTCTCTCACAGACGCGATGTTGCATCACTCTGCCTTTTCTACAAGTACTTCCACGGTAATTGCTCCGAGGAGTTGCTTTCGCTTGTCCCTAAGCCTCGTGAATTTAAGCGTCCTACAAGGCTGGCATCCCGTTCCCACCCCTTCACCGTTGAAACTGTTAGATGTAGACGTCTTTTCTACTCCAATAGCTTCATGTCTCGCACATCTCGCCTATGGAACTCCCTTCCCTATTACTGTTTCCCTGACAAATACAATCTCCAACGGTTTAAGTGTAGCATCAATCGTCATCTCCAATTGCCTTGATCTATCCACTTCCCTTCTCCACTTCCTGACATCTTTCATTCCTATCTGCTCTCGCTCTATATCTCCCGTAACCCCCCTGCCTTGATCGACCCTCCGTCCTTCTCTTTCTCCACATCCCTTCCTTTACCACTCCTATCTGCTCTTCCTCCAACCCTTCTGTAACCCCATGCATGATAGTGGCCACCGGCCTTGCTTGGGGTGATACGCTTAAAAAAAAAAAAATTTACACAATTCATGGCAAACTGGAGAAATGTAATAAATAAAAATTAAAATGAACTTGGTTGATTTTAATAAAACTTGTCTGAATATATATATATATATATATATATATATATATATAAAGGGTGTGATGGGTAAATTGTTAGCATTTTATATTTTTAATTTTGTGCATGTTAACTGCACAGTATAGTAGTGTCAGTTGGGCACCGGCTGTAAGAAAAAGAGCACCATGAGACAATTCACTCTGCCAGAAATTTGGAAGCACCATGCTGTACTGCTTAGCATTCACACTGAAAGCTCTAATACAAACATTTCAGAGTGTTTGGGTGGCAATCTGAGGACAATGCAAAGGATTCGGAAAGAGTTGAATGAGTTTAATGGTAATTACAAAGGCACTGAAGCTCAAAAAACTCACTTTGATTGTTCTGATAAGAAATGAACTCCCAAATTTATGGAAGCCTATATCAACTGCTTTGAGGAGGTAGAGCTGCCCTGGGTCAGAGGGTGCCTGCTAAAATAGATCAGTATCTACATTTTCCTTCTGTTACACAATATGCACCTAATCCAATGAAATTATGAAGTTTAATAAGTTAGGGTTATTTCAGTTTTTTAAGGTAATCAGCTTTTCAACACGATATAAATTGCATTTATTTCCTTTGCCATTATAAGCCTTAGCTCTAGATATAATTTCCCAGTTGACTGGTGGTGAAATGCCATCATTCTTTAATTGGCAGAAATACTTGGAGAGAGCTGTTTTTGTATTTTAAATTACTTAAATATGACAGTAAAAACAAAATTTCCAAGGATTTTCCATGGAATCAAAATAAAATTTAACATCATTACCAGAATTTATGTTTTTGCTCAGTATATAATATTATCAGTTATACATTGACAGTTTAATGGACAGATTGTATTTTTACAGCAGTTGCATTTATTTTTAGAAAAATTTACATTGACTTTCTTGGAAATATATTTAATATAATGTTGTTATGCTAGGAGATGGATGTGTCTATGTTATTAATATAGCTATAGCTCATCTTATAACATTGTTTTTATTAAAGATCTTTTTAGCATTGGTGAATGGTTAAAGTGTTTAAGGATTAAATTTTTAAAATTCTCATGATACTAGTTTTGACATTACAGTTAAAAGGTGGATTAAACCATATAATGTTTTGTTTATGGTGTTTTTGCTTATTTCTATCTTTTTTGTTTATTTGTATATACTCTAAATTTATTTTATGATGGCTTAGTTCTAAAGCTTGTATATATTTCCTTATTGCTGGAGTTTATGGATAATTTAACTGAGATGGATTTATGTAAATTATCTAGAATTTTATGGTGGTGGTTTGCATGTTTACTAACATGTCTGTAGTTATATCAATCCTTTGTGTATAGTTTATAAAAACCACTATTCAGATCTAAAGTTACATTTAGAAAGTTGATCACTTTTGCATTGGTGGTGGTGGTAATATTTAGTTCATGATCCTTAAAAGATTTTTCCAGTTCTTTTCAGTCTATTGTTTGTGGACTAGTTTTATGGAGGAGAATTAAACTATCATCTTGATAGGGTCCAGTGTCCTTGATATTTTTATTTTTTATTTTATTCTTAGTATTATTTTTCTATTTATTTCTATTTTTAATTTTTAAATACGTAATTTTAATTAATTTTTAATTGTTATTTTAATTCTAATTACATTCTATTTTTAATATTTAATTTTTTTTCTATTACTATTAAATAAATATATTCATGTTTTAATAAGAACACATAATCTCCTTTTAATAATATAATTTTTAAAGAATTAAAATGTAAATATTCCCCACTCATATATATAATTTTCATTTTTTACATACATATATAATCCTGTTTATTTTAATTATCAAATATAATTTTCAAATTTAAAAAAATAAAAAACTGTAATATATGTGTATGTATTATAAGATCAGTGCAAGCATTTTTTTTCTGATTTTCATTGTTAATATGAAATGACCACAACTTGTCACTAGTGTTTGTTTTGGTACTGATTTCTGGTGTTTTCTAGATTGAAATCTTGCAAGATACACTTTGTTGAATGTTGATGTTTTGTCCAGAAATGAATGCCTTAAAGATGTAGGTGGAAAAGTTGCACTTTAAACATATTATGCTCTACAAAAACATTCAGAAGGTTTATTTGGATTGTGCTCTATCTCTTTGGTCAGTCAAAAAGTGGTTTAGCAAATTTTGTCAGTGGGAATTTAAGCAAATTGAGCAACCAGGTAACCTTCTGGCATCAATGAAGATACTCTGCTTATCATCATGGAGAATAAAACCAAAGTTTGATGGAAGAGATTGCTAAGTGTTTGAAAATTGATATATCAACAGCCTTTCACCATTTGAGGAGTTGGGTTCATTTCCAAACTCGACACGTAGGTGCCATATTCTTGGAACAGAACAAGCTCAATTGTGTTTCTGTGACAATTTTATTGCTGTTACACCATGAAAAAGAGTTCTTCTTGGACAGAATTTTCACAGGGAATTAAAAATGGATCATTTATGACAATGTTCAATGCAAATAGAACTGGAAACAAACTGATGAATTTGCAAAACTGATCAACCCATGGCTAAAGTGGTTTTAAATCGAAATAAGGTTTGGCTATCTGTTTGGTGGGATTGCAGAGGGAGATAATTCATTTTGAACTTCTTCCAGTCAGTGAAACAATAACTGCAAAGAATTTCTGCAACAAACTCACCAATCTCAATACAGCTAGTAAAACAATATAGCAGGTTTTGGCAAATCGAAAATGTTTCATTTTCTACCATGACAATGCAAGACCTCATGTTGCAAAACAAACCTTGGAGAAGCTTAAAGAGTTGAAATGGGAAACTGTCTAGCATCCACCATATTCTCCTGACTTTGCTCCTTTGAATTTTTATTTGTTCTGGTCTCTAACAAATAATTTAAATGACAAAAGACTTGACTCTGTACAACCTTCTTCCAATAAAATACACAAAATTTCTATAAAAATGGAATCAACAAGCTTGTAGAATGATGAGAAAGAGTTGTTAAAAATCATGGAGTCTGTCTACATGGCTAATAAATATTTTTTTTGTCAGTATGTAAAATTTTGTTTTTAATTTTCTAATTGGCACAAATTTTGCAAAGATCTAATATATATATATATATATATATATATATATATATATATATATATATATATACTCCCATCAATGTGTTCTACTGAACAAGCTCCTGATTTGAAGATTACATTGAAGTGTGAAACTGACAGAGACCATGTAGTATTGATTCCTATGTCCTCACTCTCTATATCTCCAATATTGAGCACTCTTTCCTGATTATTATAACAAATCTTTTACAACATATATTGATGAAAATGTAAGACAAAATAGAAAAACATTTCTTTGTAACATGTTTCACCCATTAGGACTTCATCAGGATGGATTTGTTGACATTGTGACTTCACATGTGGAGTCTGATGAAGTCCTAATGGATGAAACAAGTCACAAAAACTTTTTCCATTTTGTCTTACAATTTCCTCAATACTGTTCTTGATATATTAAAATATATATATTGTTATCTAACAATATATATATATATATATATATATATATATATATAATAAATGGATTTTAAGTTTAGATCATATCATTTTTTATTGTGCATAGTGTCACCACAAATGTATACACACTTTTCCGGTGTCTGTTCTTTAATTTTAATGTAGGTCAGCAATTCGGTAGCAAAATTATGCATTGAAAAATAATTCATAGTTAGCTGTATCTTACTGATTTTTATCTGTTATTTAACTACTCTCTTTAAAACTTCTCTCTGTTAAATTTTAATCCCCACCTTCACCTTTAAGCCTTTCCTGTTCTTCCTCAAACTTGTTTCCCACTCCCGCACATACACTCACACAGAAATTTTGTTTTTTATACCTGGAGTTATATTTTCCGATTTCTTTTTGAATTTTTAGGTCTGATGAATTGGATCGTGATTACGATTCCAATGTAATAAATTATAACCATATTTGAGCTTTTTATTATATTATTACTCTGTCCTGGACACTGAGTTCTACCTGGATTCTATCCTCTTGGAAATTTATTTATATATTTATACATATATGTATATATATATATATATATAAATGGAAATAAGTAGCTCTAAAAATGAGTCTACTGTGAATGTACACTACAGAGAAAAAATACCATGCCAGATTAAATGTCAGAGCTATGCTAAATTATAAATTAAATTTCATGCTTTTATACAATCATCAGAGTATTCTCCTGCCAGTTGTGTAAAAGCATGAAACTGACAGTAGTGGTTGGTTACTGTACATTAGAAATTTAATTTAATAATACAATGAACTCATTATTATGGGCTTACTTTATAAAAAACTAGTATTTTGCAAAGAGTATTGTTACTTTGAAAAATGTTATATGAGTATTTTAGCAATTTATTATTATGATGTTATGAATAAGAACGGTTATTCATAATGTTTCTGAAATAATAACAGTTGAAAATAAATTGCAAATAACATTAACTAATGGTAATAATCTCCCAAATAATAGCATAAAAAATAGAGGCTAATATTTTTAATGTTTATACAAAGAAGTTGACATAAAAAAAGGTTGAATTTCAAGACAGGAAACTGAGTAAAATGATAATCTGACTCTTTGTTTTTAAAATAGAAAGCATACAGCCACAGATGTAAAAAGTCAGTTAGCCCTTTGAACCCTGACCCCCATACAGTAGCCAGTATACTGCCACTCAGGTTCAAAGGGTTAAAACAAAAAAAATTATTTACATTAATTGAAATTTTGACATAAATTATTGCTTATAAAACTTCTTTCATTACTATTATTTTGTTTTTAAATTTTGGCTTTATATTGAATGATGGTATTTTTTCTCCTGGACCCTTCTTTTCTCATGAAATTCTTATTGCACTGGAAATAATAAATGAATAGAAATAATTTTTGTTTTTTTTATTAACTTTATTTTATATGCCGTTGTGTATGCATATTTTTTATGAGTTTGATTTTAAATTGAAAAGTAGCAATTTCATAAATATCTGGCAGTAAGCCTTTTCTTGCCATGTTCCACTTACAAACAGCATCCAATCAATATGTCAGATTCTCCTCACAAAAATGTAAGCTTAATCTCTTCTATGTGCTTTCGCCCTACAGGATATAGGTGATCATGACTCTCTATAATTTCCTGTCTTTTGTAGCCCTGTAAAGTTTATCCTTGTACTATCTCTCTGCTTGTTAGGTAGATTTTGTGTTATTTTCCTTCGTCACTTTTGCCTCCAATATGTCCTCAAGGACACATGGCACAGTGGATAAAGGTATTGGTTAGATCCAGTGACAGACCCAAAGAGTGTGAGTTCAATACCCGGTTAAGGCAGTGGAGAACTTTCAGAGGGTAAATTAGCAGGAGATAACTGATAACTGACATCCATCAAACATGGCTCGTGGAACTAGAACAGTCTACCCCAGTGATCGAAATAAAGGGTTCAGTTCGAAATTCCAACCACCTGAAGAAGGCCGGAGCGTACAACGGCCGAAACATTGTGACAAATATGGCGACAAAGATGAGGACAATAGTCCGACTAATGTAAATAATGTATATATTTATATATATATATATATTATTAATTAAAGAATATCAAAGACTTAAAATCCCATAGGTAATAATTTTTATTTCATGAGAGCTCTAAAAAAACAGCAGCTCTCAATCTTCAAGACCTACAAACAAATCACAAATGAAATGGAAAATAATACTCCAGAGAGTAATCAAGAGATATTGCTATCTTATTTAGAGAGTGGGAGCTGCTTTTTTTTTTAAGAGCTCTCATGAAATAAAAATTATTACCTATGGGATTATTAAGTGTTTGATATTCTTTAATAAATAATAATTTTGTTCTGTCTTTTGACATAGAGCTCGCCCTGGATCTATATCTTCCTGGAAATTCCATACAGATTACCTCATTGTATCATTACTATATATATATATATATATTTTGGGGAAATTGTATGACAATGTGGGAAAAGTTTACTTGTGATTGGTTTCACCCTGATTCTTGATATATAAAAATATATATTGTTATCGCATATATATATATATATGTATATATATATATATATATATATATATATATATATATATATATATATATCACACCCAATATTGTGCATTTCTTTGTTTATTTTTTAAAAATAATATAGTGTTCAGTAGTTGTTTTTTTAAATAAAGCATTCAGATGTCAATTGATAAAAATTGCCTGAAGATACCATAAGGTTGAAACCATGGTAGCTGATTCAACTGATCTCCTAATATTTAAAGTTATATATATATATATATATATATATATATATATATATATATATATATATATAGGACTTTCCTGTCATTTTCAACATAAGAGGGCCAAGTTCTTAGAACCAACAGCCAGAATACCTGCATATATCGTGTGTTTTCATATATGAAGGTATGTGCAGAACCAGCCACACCTTTTGGAAGACCGAAATACAGAGACCTGTTGCACAGTATGCTACAAGGTCCACAAGCCACTTTCCATTACTCCACCTCCATATATATATATATATATATATATATATATATATATATATATACACACACACACACACACGCATATATATTTATGGTGGACTCTCCCATCTTATTCAACATATGAGGGTCAAGCAGCTCAGTTCCTAGGAAGTGACAGCCAGACACCAGCACATATGATTTGATTATAGTGGTGAAGACTTTGTGCAGAACCAACCACACTTTTTGAAGGGCCAAATACAGAGACCTGGTGCACTACATGCCACAAGGTTCCCAAACAACCTCCTCAGGTTTTGAATTTAGAGTTGTCCTTCTCCTAGACCAGCTGTCATCGAAGGCTATAGAACCTAGTTTGTCCTGCTATTTACCCATATCTGGGGGGGGGGGGGTTAAGAAGAGGATTCATACCTTTCCCAAGAATATTAGCATGTAAGTGAATGTAATGGATTTGACTGAAATTCGAACTTGGCTTTCCAATTGCTCAACCGGAGCTGCTATCCACTACTCCACTGTCCCTCGTATATATATATATATATATATATATATATATATATATATATATATATATATGTATATATACACACACACAGTATATTTGGTAGCAATTATTCTTTTAAAAATATATTGTTAAAAACATGAAACATTTTGTGTCTGTTATATTTAATGTTTTTTCTAGTGTACAAATATCCTTCCATAAATGTCATTGTTGTTTATGGATAATTTGGCCAAAATTCATGTTGTGCTGTCTCAACTTTTTGATACACATTAGTCATCACCAGATGAGAAAAGTAGATTTTGTCATTATTTTTGGAAAGTGTCATCATTTTTTTTATAAACTAATGATGCTTTCATTAATACTCACATATATTGATGTTTTTTTTTTAAATTTCATAACTAAATTTAGTCACATTTTGAAAGTGTAAAACATTAAATATAAAACAACAATCTTGGAATAAATGCTTCCTATTTGTTTCCATCAGCTGGTAAATTAAACTGAAATATATACAATTATTTTTCAGTTATTTAAAAAATGTAGATGTGTGTGTAAGATAAGTGGTTATCACCATTGAAAGTGGGATTGGCATGTCTAATTCAGATTCCAGCCAAGTCCTTTTTTTTTTTTATTCATTTTTGCACAAATACACTTGGAAAGATATAAATCCCAGCTCTTCTCTCCAAAGTCTGCCAGGCTATTAATTCTCCAGCTAAGAGTTAATTGCATTGCAGATTGGGTTTTTTAGCTTCTTCAAGAAGGACAGCTCTGAATTAAAGATGGGTTGGGCATGAGGCTAGAAACTCTAACCTGTAGAAAACTATTTGCTAGGGAAATCAAAGAAGCAACACTTAGTATCATGAGGCTGAGGTCTTATACTCCACATGAGAGTATACAGGAATTTTTTTCCTTTATTTTATTATTTCATCCCAAGCAAAGCAATAAAGCCACTAAGACACAAGAGTTACTGAGTTTGAGATAATATTAAAAAAAAGAAAAACATTATTGAGGAGAGAAAACAATAAAAGGACAGGAATTAAGAAGACAGGAGATAACGATTGATATTGCATTTAAATTTTTGAAGATCATACTTGATTAGAAAACAAGAAGCCAGAAGTGAATTCCACAGACAAGAAGTGTGAGAGAAGAAACTGTTAGCATAGAACTGATGGTTACATCTGGCTATTTCAACTGTAAAATAATGAGATCTTGCTGCCAATCTAATAGTATACTTAAATTCATAAAGTCTTGGTGTCAAAGAAGAAATTTCATCAGAACAATTACCATGAAATTATTTGAGAAAAGGCACAAGGAAATTACATTACACTGGTTGGAATATGACTGAAGCTGAGAAGATTTTTCTTGGGATTTTATCAAGAATCTCTAAATACATAGCAGAAGCCCTAAACCAGATGTGCTAGTAGTATTCAACATTGGATATTACTATATTGTTATTACTGACATTTTTAGTCAGTAGTCAAATCTTAGAGTAGATTTTATTTCTAAGATTTTTGTTGTAGAAGACACAAGGGTAACTTGAATTTATACAATAATTGCCAATGGTAGTTTTATATGGCACTGAAGGTAATGCAAATATTAAGGTGGATCAATAAGTTTGTAGCTTGACAGTTATTTTATGAATACCAATACAAAATTTTCCAATCAGATGTACTGGTAGCATTTTAATTATTGTTTGGTTTGGTTTATTTTGTTTAACAACATATCGATCCTAATGGGTAATTTAATGCTGACAAGATTCTTATGATATGTTTGCATGAATAGAATATGTATTCTTTGGAAGAAATCAGTTGGTAAATTAGATTTCATTGATGTATTTTTGTAAAGAGGGTTTTTGTCAAGAGTCAAATCTATTGCTGGTAATACTTTTTTTTCCAAAAAAATGTATATAATGATCTATTTTATACTTTAATAGTATTTTGGCCCCCATTTGGGGGTTAACTATTTGCCCATAGCTCGAGTCCTAACAGGTGCTACCTCCCTGATTCAGGATGGACTGGTAACAACAGCAATTAAAAGGTGGTTCCACACTCGTCAAAACTTCCTGATTAGTGGCCTTGCTGCTGGATGTAGTTTATCGTCATACCCAGCATGATTGATTATTCTTGCAGAAAGTGTAATTGTCTGGCCATGTTCAAATACCAGCCTGGTCTGTTGTGTTCACTTCTGCATGAATGCTCTTGGGAAAAGCATTAATGCATCACTTCTCCCACCAGCTATAGATTAAATAACAGGATAGACTGTGTTTACTAGCTTTGTGTGGCAGCCAGTCAAATAGAAGGCAAACTTTGAATTCGAAAGCATGCAAGAGGCAATGAGTAACTATTTGACTATCTTTCCCAAGAAGTAATGGCAATTCACTGATAATATAGAAAATGAAGAACCATAATTTCTTAAATCCTTAAAAACATGGTGTTGGAAAAAAGAACAATGTCCAGTTTATATGAATTGTAGAAAGTACACTGACAAGGAAATGGATTTCATTGAAAAAAATATTTGTTGTGTAAAATTTTTTGTTAATGTAATGTCATGAGTTGTGTAACACCTAAGAGTCATAGACGCACTCACAAGTACTATAGCCATAACAGCAGTGGTGTGTGTCTGGGTCAAGATGGTCTGCTCTGTTATTTAACATTATAGCTAGAAAAAGACGGATTCTTGACTTGGAAAAGGCATGAAGTAAATAAAACAGAATTGATCAGAATTTTGACAGTTCACCAATTTAATTTTCCAGGCCAGTAATTATTACATTAACTATACATCCTTTATTAATGTATTTGCATATATATATATATATATATATATATATATATATATATGTATGTATGTATGTATGTATGTATGTATGTATGTATGTATGTGTGTGTGTGTATGTAAAATTTCAGATATAACTAAAAATATATCTGTAAAGGACAATAGGAATAAAGACAAAAGGAAAACTAATCTTCACTGGCACATTTCATCCTCTGATAATAATGACATTTGCCTTGATAAAGTTCATCAAAGGATAAAACACATCAACCAAGATAAGTTTTCCTTTCTCTTTATATATATATATATATATATATATATATATATATATATATAAGCCTGTTTCACTGTATCATAGCTCATCAGTGTGGCTAGACATCAGATTGCTTCAAGCCAGGATCCAAACTCAAGCAATTTGACATCAGTCAGAGACTCTACCCCAAAGCTATCAGTGCACAGCAGAGAAATGGAATCTTTTAGCATGTTATATACTTGATGTATATAAATGTCAAATCAGTAGCCAAAGTGCTCAATTCATATGAATAGCTGTGCATTATAAGCAGATACAGCTACTGTTAAAAATTCCCTTTCCCTATAGTGCTCAATCGGCAAATAATCAGGTTTTAGTTCAACATACACACAAAGAAAAAAAGAGAAATACTGGATTTTAAAATTAGACATATATAAACTAGGGTTAAACAAAGACTTGGGAATTTTAAATCTGTATAAATATTTCAATAGTTAAAAAATTTCTTTAGATATAGTTAAAAAAAACCTTTTTAAACAACATCTAAAATATTATCGTTAGATTTACGTTAAAAATATTCAAACTCAGTTGCATTCCACATCACGTGACGTCCGCGTCTCATGACGGACGCTACTTGTAAAAAAGCTCCCAAATACAGTTATTCAATTAATTTCTGAGGAAGGACCGAGGTGGTCTGAAATATCAAATATATAAAAATATATAAATAAATACTTTCACAAAAAAACATCCAATTTTTTTCTTTTAATTTGCAACTTTTCAGTTGTTTTATCCATATTATATATATATATATATATATATATATATATATATATATATATATATGTCTGTCTCTGTGTAGATGTGTGTCATATATTTTGTTTTCAAGTTGAATGCTTACATAAACACATACACATGGCCACCATCGAGATCGTAGAGTCATTGTAAGCTACATGATCCTTTCATTAGCAGCACAGCATTTATGTGCTTTGCCATGGTGACATATGGTTTTGAATTCAGAGTAGTTCTTCTTTGAGACCATTTGCCACCCAAGGCTATAGGACCCCGTCTGTCCTGCTATTTACCCATAGCTGATTGGGAGAAGAGATGGATTCATACCTTTCCCATGAGTATTTACATGTTAAAAACTAGACTGGAATTCAAACTCAGCTTTCTGATTCCTCAATCCAAGCCACTGTCCATTACTTCACCATGTCTATATATAAATAGAATGTGTGTATGTATATATATATATATATATATATATATATATATGTATATATATATATATATATAGAGAGAGAGAGAGAGAGAGAGTGAGAGAAATATGTCCACATATTTGTATATATGTATACATGTTAATGTAAGTTGATATTTGTTTTTATAAATGTGCATGAATGATTATATATTTGGAGTTAAGAACTTATTAATATTATTTCATATTTAAGATTTAAGTTGTCTGAAGATTTTGGTAAAGAGCTGAACCATAAATAAATTTCTTTTTAGTTTTACTCCTTTTTATATAAAATGTTCATAATATGATCTGTAGATGCTAATTTTTTATATCAAAGTAAAATTTCAGGTGAGTCATGCATCTTCAAAAATATGGCACCTGCCTCAAAAAGAAGAACACATATATTTTAGGAAATTGAAATTTCATCAAAGGGTCTCCTTTAAAATGGTTAAAAGTCTTTAAATAAAACAAAAGAAATGTTTTTGTAGGGTGGGGAAATGAGTGTTTCAAATGAACCTGTGTCTTTGATCTTTTAATACATTCAAAATTGCATGATGAAGAAATTACCCAGGAGAGATAGTTTTTTTGTGCTTCTCTTTACCATTTTCCTTTTTGCTAGTAAAGAATATATTCTTGTTTATCATGATGACTATCGTAAGGCACCATAAACAGTTGCTTTCAAAAGTTTGTATCAGTTATATTGATAGATCATTGCAAAATCCTCATTTGTACCCAAATCTTCACAGATATATCAAAATTAATTTATCAGGATTGTTCACACTAAAATGAAAAACTATGGCACTTAATGAAATAATTTATTTCAATGTCAAAAAATAATCACCTCTGAATAATATGCTGGAATGCTGAAATTACAAATTTCTAAATTTAATTAAACGAGAAAGCATTTTGCGAAAGTGAAAACGTGTAAAAAAAAATAGGGTTTAATTGTGAGATTTATGTCCAGGTTTTTAGAACATTTCACCTTTCTTGGCAGATCTTCTGTTATCACAATGTGGGATACTTCATAATAAAAGAGATAAAAAGAAAATCATATGGAAAATGAATGAAATTGGCTAGAAAATGTGCCCAGGCACACCTGAAAAAAAATTTAATTTAAAAATTTTGACTTTCACTATTCCAACATCTTCACTGTTTCCTGTCAGTGCATAATTACAACCAACATTTGTGTTTTATATCTCCCACTCCCCCAGTTTCTTTAGTACTTTTACATATTAGATAATATGAATTTTCAGTATTTAATCTTATTCTCAATCCTCTGTATTGAAGTGTACATTTTACCTTATTTAAAAGATGTTTGGTCACTTTTTAAAAGGCCTTGATCTTTTCAAGAAAGAGCAACATATTTTTTATCCTTAATTTTAGAGCACAGCAATGAACAAAATTGTTTTTAGCTTTGCCTTTTATCAACAAGAAAAATTACTTTATGTTGTTTTGCATGTATTTAAAGAATGGAGGAAATATTCTTTTTAAAAGTTAAGGAAACTTAAAATAAGAAACTAATATTTTGGTTGATAATGATAACTTTGAAAAAAATCGTGATTGAGTGATATAATAATCATAAAATTAGTTTCCTTTTTATCTATTTTTCTATCTATTTATCTGTTATGTACAAAATATTGTCTGAGAAATTACATATTTCTTCTGAAAACATTGGCTACATACCAGATTTTCTTCTTCACTTCTCATATATCAGTAGATTTGTGGATGTTTAAACAACTCCATATAAAAATTAAAATCTCCACAAGTTTCAGTAATGACCAGACTTTAAGTTGTAAATTTTCAAGGAAATTTAGCAACATTTGGTAATTTTTTTATATTTATAAAATCTCTTTTATTCATGTTATATAAAACTGTCATTATCTATATGTGGATATCTCTAATTTGTTTATAACCCATTGTATCAATATGTTCTGTTTTATTGATCTATCTGTTTAGACAGCTAGTCCTCTGTCTGCTACATGTCTAGCCCTGCTAATTCTGACCTTTCTGTACTAAACCGTGTCTTATCTCAGAACTGCACAGAGATTTGCATATTTATAAGAAGTGATGCAAATTCAATAGCAGAAAGCAATTACCATTAATATACGCCTTCAGCTTTGCATACCACCAAATAACGAAACAGGAACACCGTGGGAGCAGAGAATAAGTTAGATGCCAGGTACAATAGGAGACTGTTGTCAAAATCACTAGTCTTGTCCCTGATGTCCAAATAGTTCTCAGCTAAGCTTTTTTGAATCTCCCAATTGTTGGTGAATCTATCAGAGTATTACTGCAAAAATCAATGCAAGATTATGCATAGACCACTGAAGGCTTTGAATATTAACTTCATCAATCGGTATGTGACTTCATTTGGCATACAAAAAATTTATCCTGCCACTGAAGATGGCTGTGATCCCTGAACAATAGTGCATTTGAATTTCGTAGTTGTGTTGTCATATCCTGCTATGGCAACAGAAAACAACTTTGAATGTAATTAATAGTAAGGATACTGGAATTGAGAGGTTTTGAAAAAAATGCAGTGAACAAGGAAGTAATATTAATAATGCAGCATGCTAAAGGCTAATATATTGGACTAGGATTACAGGATGCACTTAATGTTTGTTCACTAACTTTATCAAAAAGAAGAACAGAGTAGAATTACTTCCTCAAATTTTTGAAAAATTTTGGTGCAAATTTGAAGTCTACATTTTACTAGATTCTTATTTACTTGTGTATGATTAGATATCATGATCAAGGTGAGCCTTCAGGTTGGTGGACATCAGTAGTGATTTGACCTGGAGACGTATAGGCTCCACCAGGTTTACTTGCTCAAAACATGCTAACAAGAATACTTCTCTGGTTTTCAACGCAGATATCTAGTGGTCAGGAGCTCAGCTGTGCAGTAATACCCAGTCATGGAACTGATGATTATAATGATGACAGATATTAGCAGACTTGGTCTTATTCCTTTGGTTATTCATTCATCCATGTTTCTTCTTTCACATCCTTTTCTCAGGTCAACATCTTTGGCATAATTTACTATCGTTGGAGGCATAGAAAAGGAATTCTCTCTCTGAAATCATGTCATTGGCTACATCCGCTTAACAATGTGTTGCTTTCGATTTGCATCTGTCTGTTTGGCTGATTTCCAGTAAGCTTATAAATATTATATAATTTAAAACCTGCATATGTTTTCTTTATTTTGTATGTCTTGAGAAATAAATACACTAAATAGATATTAAATAGAACATGATCAAAAAGATTTATTCCCTGTTCCTTATTATGATTGTTTTTGCTTATATTTTTAATTACATTTTAATGATCATCAAAGCCTGAGATGAGTATCATCCCTAACATGGAGAAGCATGATGATTTTTTCTCAGTATTTTTTCTCAAAAATACTTGAAATCAAATTTTAAAATTGTCTTATTACATCTACATTCCTCTTACTGCTTATATTTTTACAATGCATCAATTGATGCATTCCTAAGTGTGTTATTCTTTATCATATTTTCTGATTCTTAGATTTGAATATTATAGTGCCATTCTCGGACTCAAGTGGATGTTCTGTTTGTTTCGGAATATGCTTCAGAGTTTACTACTTTCATCTATATCTAGTCAAAGCTCTTTGGCAAAGAGTAAAAATACCAGCAATACATTTGGCTCTCAACAAAAACTTCTTTACAAAAATACAGTGGAAAAAATAAGTATTTCACCTCCTGCTGATTTTCTGATTCTGCAACCTTACAAAAATGGAAACGGTCTATAATTGTCAGGGTAGGTCCATCTTGAATGTGAGAGATAGAATATTAAAAAAAATTCTAGAAAATCACATTATATTAATTTTTGAACATTTATTTCTTTTTTAATGAAAAAATGAATATTTCACCCGCTACCAACCATCAAGGATTCAGGCCCCACAGACCGGTTATGTGACCAGGAGGCATATAGACTAGTCCTATTACTCAATTATTACTACTAATCAAGTACTCATTACCTGTATAAAAGACACTAGTTCACAGAATTGTTCAATGAATCAGAATCTAATCTCTCCACAATGGACAAGACAAAAGAATTGTCTAAGGACATCTGGGACAAAATTGTATACCTGCACAAGACTGAAATGCACTACAAAATGATTGGCAAGCAGCCAGGTGAGAAGGAGTCAACTGTTGGTGCAATTATAAGAAAATGGAAGAAACACCAATTGACTATCAATCTCCCTCGGTCTGGAGATCGAAGCAAGATCTCCCAACGTGGAGTGAACCTGATGTTGAGAAAGATGAGGAAACAACCCAGAACTACGTGGCAAGAGCTTGTTGATGATCTCAAGGCAGCTAGGACCACAGCCACCAAAATGATCATTAGTAACACACTACATTGTAGTGGACTGAAATCATGTAGTGCCCGCAAGGTCCCCCTACTCAAGAAGGCACATGTACAGGCCCATCAGAAGTTTGCAAATGAGCACCTGAATGATTCAGAGGAGGGTTGGGAGAAAGTGCTGTGGTTAGACGAGACTAAAATTGAGCTTTTTGGCATCAACTCGACTCGCCACATTTGGAGGAAAAAAAAAAGCTGACTTAGACCCCAAGAACACCATCCCAACCATTAAGCATGATGGTAGAAACATTATGCTTTGGGGCTGTTTCTCTGCTAAGGGGACAGGACGACTACACCGGATCGAGGGAAAGATGGATGGGGCCAAGTACAGGGAAATCTTGAGTGAAAACCTCCTTGCCTCAGCCAGATGAAGATGGGTCGTGGATGGGTGTTCCACCATGATAATGACCCAAAGTATACGGCTACGGCAACAAAGGAGTGGCTCAAGAAGAAGCACATAAAGTTTATGGAGTGGTCTAGTCAGTCTCTGGACCTTAATCCTTTAGAGAATCTGTGGAGGGAACTGAAGCTTCGATTTGCGCAATGACACCCTATACAGCTTAAGGATTTAAAAAGGATCTGCAAAGAGGAATGGGCCAAAATCCCCCCTGGGATCTGTAAAATCTTGGTAACCAACTACAGGAAATGTCTGGCTGCTGTGCTTGCCAACAAGGGTTTCTTCACCAAATACTGAATTATGTTTTGCTATAGGATGAAATACTTATTTTTTTCAATAAAAAAGAAATCAGGAAATCAGCAGGAGATGAAATACTTATTTTCAAAATAAACCAAAGCCCTGACCTGTGATGGTAGCACCTGTTAGAGTCCCAGCTATGGTTAAATCTTTAACCTCCAAACTAAAGTCAAGACACTATGAACGTATAAAAATACATTTTTTATAGTAAAAATGTTAGCAATACATTTTCATAGTAAAAAAAAATTAATACTTAATTAAATACATTTAAAAAAAAATATATTACCAGAAATACATTTTTGAAAAAAAATATTACTAGCAATACATTTTCGTAAATAAACAAATATTACCAGCAACACATTTTTGTAAAAGAAATTGCTAATGCTCCCAAGAAAATTAGATTTTGGCATTAAATGACCCATAAGGAGTTGATATGCTGCTAAACAAATTAATAAATCAAATCCTTTTCTGACAAGTCTTGATAAGTTTAGAGGAAACTGAAAGCATTTCGAAAACAAATTCAATTTTGTCACTGCCACAATTGTTTGAAAAAACAAAAAAACCTTAGAAGTAAATATCACAGTACCTTTGGAACATCTTTTTTAAAATTGTCAGAGTTTCTGCTATTTTACATTATACCATAGAGATGCGATTTTATATTGGGTCAACATTGAACTAAACCTTTCTCAAGTTACTGGTATTAACCAAATCCAGGTATTACCTTTGTCTGAAAACATGCAAGGTTTCATCAAATATTTTCAGGACTGGTGCTATAAAAAGAAAACTAAAATACATATCAATTTGGCTTATAATCTCCTTCAAGGTAGTCCCCTTCTGAAGCCACACACTTTATCTAGCATCATTTCCATTGATGGAAGTGTTCCTGGAACTCCTTTTTCTGGAAAAGCAAGCAGCTGCCTCATCAAATTCTCTTGGATTTCCTTGAAGTCTTAAAATCTTGTTTCCTTTCAAGTAGAATTTGATTTTTGGAATGAGGAAACTATGCAAGGGGTGAGATCTGAGGAATATGGTGGTTGTTAGATCTGGGGAATATTGTGTTTTACCAAAAAACTACTGCACAAGCCATGGTCACTGATGGAACATCTGTGGTGTAGTGAGATGACCGCACTCTACATACTTTCCTTCCAAGCACTGCTATAAACAGTAGAAGTTTAGTGTGCATGTGTGACAGAATTCAAGGTCAGTCTGTGTCAACTGGTTTCACTTTGCATATCTTAGCTTCATTATCATAGCAATAGTCTCCCAATACTTTTTGATCAGACCTTTGACAGGCTTTACAATATTTCTTTTTCTAAGAAATGTTATGCAAACTTCTATAGTAATATATATGCTTTATTTAATAGAGAAGTGAACACTAAATCATAAGCATTATGTTGTTTTTGTATTTCTTTAGTCTCCTACAGTTCAGTACCACATTAATGACCAGGTACTTAAGAAATATTCTTGAATAGATATGTCAAAGTTTATCTTTTATGTTCCCCATAAGGTTCAAATAGGATATTTAAATGTATTACTAACACTCTGATCTTTGAACCTTTCCAGTGAAAATATAAAAATGATCACTTACATGAATTCCCAACTTCCTTGCAGTTATCTAACTCCATTGTTACACCCAATCATACAAATCTGTGCCAATTTATTACAAACCATTCCTTTGAAAAAATCTCTCTCAGCCAATAAACAGCCATTGTAATAAACTCTAGGACTGCATTTTACATAATAGACATAAACACTTGTTTATCACATACTCCAGGGTTATTCTTTTCTTTGACATTGAAGACATTTCCTTTGGCATGAGACTTTATAAAGGAAATTGCTGAAAATCTAACCAGATATATCAATAATGCTTTCTGCTTTGCCTGTCATTAACTCATTTGATCAGTTTGATGTGCAGCCATGATCAGGTCAGTCAGCTTACAATATTTACTAGTGAGTAGCACGTAGAAGGCCAAATAAACATGGGAGACAAGATAGCCAATGGTCAACTAATCAATAATAAACTTTAGGAGTCCAATTGACCTTAGTAAACAAACAAATGGGCAGTTTCTGGCACTGCAATCACTTGGACGACTGTATTGGTCAGATGCATAGGAAAGAATTGCCACTGTATCTACCAGTGCCAGAGGCTTGTTCATATGGAATCAACCTCTGTGAAGCCTTCAAAATCTGTGGAATAGAAAGCAATTCTGTTATTCTGTTGCCAGTAGATAAAATGGACAAGGCACTAAAATTTGCACACAGTGGAAATAACCTGATTTCTAACCTCATTGGCTTATTTGTGAGTTTGGAAAACCTTTGGTACCTAAGGGGCACAGATCAAGGTGCTCTAGTTTCATGTGCTTGACTAACAAGGGAAATGAGTGTTTCAGATAAGAAATAAAATGGCTGTTACCCATTTATCTCTGTAGAATTGAGCTTATTTCTAATTTTGCTTTGTCATAGTTTATTTCAATTTTCTTGTGTTCTGTGATATTTCAGAAACTGTTTACAATTAATCCACTGGTTTCTCATTCCTAATAAATGCATATTTATATGAGATACTAGTCCTACATATTGGCTGACTTCATTGATCAAATCTGGGGAGGGGGGTAGTAGTAGTAGTAGTAGTAGTAGTTATTATTATTATTATAATAATAATAATAATAATAGCAGCAGCCGCCTTTATAATCAGGTCTTCATTGTTGAATGGAATTGTTAAAATGTTTGAAAATGGAATCAATTTATTTCTTATCCCTTAAAATGTTCACATTCATATTCACAGAAAAGACACAATGAGTTCTTATTTTTCTAACAGTGTTAAGAGGAAATCAGAAGCCACAGAGATGCAGTTCTACAGAAGAATGCTGAGAATACTATGACCAAGAAGCTGTGAGCAATGTGGAAGTTTTAAGAAAAATGGAAACATATACTTACAATGACATTTATACTTATAATCAGAAAGATGCAGTTTATATTTCTGGGACACACAATGATGAAGAAATTTTAAATTTAAATTTTTTTTTTTTTTTTAGATCAGCTATTATTACAATGTGGGATATTTAATAACAGAAGTGATGAAAACATAAACAAAAAGAAAAAGTAACTAAATGATACTGGCTAGGCTATATGCTTAAACAAATATTTAAAAAAGTAAAAATAAATAAATTAATTTAAATTGAAAATTGCAGCGCCCCCTCTACTTCATGCATATGTGTAATAACATCAACTTAAATATCTCTTTAGTCCGATGATGTCCTAAAGGATGAAATGTGTCACACGAAAAGATTTTCCATTTTGTCATAGATTTTATCAATTATGTCATATATAAAAGAATAGCATAGATACACATCTAGCATTGTATTTACTTTTACTAAAATTGATGATGTACTATTTTTAACTGCTACATTAGCAGTGCCTAGAAAGAATATATAATATACTTTATAAATCAGAATTTCAAAAATTGATCAAATAAGATCCGAGATAAATAAATTGATGCTGATCATGAGGTTTTTATTTATCACTTCTGATATTATTAAAATTAATGAATAATTTTGTTTACTTTTCATTTAAATGTGGAAACCAGATGCAATGTATTAGCATCAGATATAAATAATTATGTTATTTATGAGTGTATGTGATGCATTACTTTGAAATATTTTATTAAACTGTAAAAAGGATTAAGAAAATGATCAGTAAATAATTGGATGGAGGTCATTACAAGAATGATCAAAAGAAATAAAATTAATTAGATAAATTCTAATTACAGTTGGAGCACAAAACATATCTCTGTACACATGTACACTTGATAATCTACATTTAGTTTTAACAAAAGAAAATTAATGAAGAGGAATTATATAGGATTTTATTCTTTATAAATTTGTTATTCATATCTATAGTTTGCACTGGATATTTCAAAATATTAGAAATCTGGTTAAGTTATACTCCATCTGTGGTTTTATGCTGGAATAGACATTGCATTCAAATTTCATGCCAGACTATCAAAGGAAGTCAGTTGCAGGTTTCACCTAAAGTTACTCCCAGCTACTGAATGCAGAAGAATATGACCTCAGACGTGCATCCATTTTTACTCGTGTGAGAATGTGAATGTTGGACAGAGGGATATATAAACAACCATGGGCAGTCTCTCACACATCATAGTTTAAGAATGTAAGGGTGATGTTTGATTGAGTGTTCTGTGGGGACAACTTCATACCCAAACTGGTTGAAAGTAACTGATAAAGTATTGGAATGAATAAAATGTTTAGTAATGCAGATTCAAGTCACATGTTACCATTTAATCAACACATCCACTTCATTACATGTAGCAGAATCAGAGTAGGGTAAATTTGCAGCAATTCCTATGTTTTTACATCTACTTGTTAGTCCAGTGGAGGCACGGCAGAGTAGTGGATAGCTGCTCAGTTTGAGGAATCGAAGAGCCGTGTTTGAATTCCAATCGAATCCATTACATTCACTTATGTGCTAATACCCTTGGGAAAGGTGTGAATCATCTTCTTCTCCCCCCACCCAGCTATGGGTAAATAGCAGGACAGATCAGGTTCTATTGCCTTGGATGGCAACTGGTTTACCGCAGAAAGAAATGGCAACCTACTGCGGGAAAAAATCTGCCTCGTCAGTCATGAATCAAAAGATACATGATCGCCTAAGCATGTATCACACATGGCACATAACTGACTGACTGTTAGTCTAACTGGATATATGGTTAATGCAATGGTTAACACCATGAAAACTGGAACTAGAAGTCCAAGTTCCTATTCTAGCCTAGTTAGTTGCATTCACTTTTGTGCAAATGCTCTAGAATCCATGTCTTCTTCCCAATCTCAGCTGTGAGTTAAATGGCAATATAGATTAGACTCTTTAATATTGGGTAGCAGCCAAACTAGAAGGAATAGTCCGAATTGAAAACAATGTAGAAGGCAAAGGAAAAGTAGTCGATTAAATTTCCAAAGAATGCATGGCAATTTGCAGATAATAAAGAAACTGAATTTTTGGAAAGCCCTGCTTGCTTAAACCCTGAAGAGACATGGTATTTGAAAAAAATATATATATTACCTAAACATTTTCCCCCTTAATTAAATACATAAATATGGTATAACATAGTTTATAAGATACATGATATATATACTTTATTTATAACTTATTTTATATTTACATATACCAAAGGAGATTGCAAGTATGAATTACCTGAAAACCAAGGAAATGCATTACCATCTTAATTTTTGAACATTTGCGGCTTTTCTCTATTTTGGAATGGTAAGAGGATCATTTTAGGTATGTTGCAGTTTCAACAAAATTGTATCAAGTTGTATAGTAATAACATACAAAGTCACACACACAGATTTTAACAGTGTGTAACTTTACATGCATTATTTTTTCCTTTCTCATTGTTGATGGTGAAATTAGCCATTTTTATACAAAGGAAACATTCAGCATTCATTGACTGAATAATTTGTGTTAGTATCAGTTGAAATTTATAAAATCTTTTTCTGAAAAAAGAGTTTTTTAGTACATTTGATTTTTCAAGTTCACTGTTATTGTTCTTTCTCATATTGATGTGAGTTTTCTTCCAAACCTTTTGTTTAAAGTAGTGTGAAGAGTCAACTTTTTGATTATATAATAATTTTTCCTTGTTGTAAAGTTATTAAGTTTGTGATTTTCTAGCAGCAGTCTGATGAAGGCTAGTCTTCTTTAAGACTGGAAGGATTCATTTACTTGAAGCCATTTTTAATCACTTATCTGTGAAAACAGATGTATATAGATGACAGTTTAGAAATTTCTGATTGTGTTAAATCACATGCATGTTATTCATATGAAAGTCTATATATGATGAGACTATTAAAGAGCATGACTTGAGTTTTCAGATAAATATTTTGGTTTTGTATTATCCAGGATGTCGGACAAAAGTACATAGATTTAAAATTTCATTGCTGTTTATGTCATATTGCTATAAAGTTTGCATAATGCTCATAGTTTCTGGTTACTAAGACTAAAAGAAACACCGTGAAGATGCATTTAATCACATGAAAACATTGATTGTAGTTCAGTATGACAAGCGTATGACTGGAAAGTGGTACACCTTTGTGACCCACTTTTTCCCACCGTTCCATGAGCAGACATCCTACTCATGGATATCTCCATGTTTCAATGATAAATGTAGAGAAGGTTAGTCACTCCTTCTACGCAACACATATGGAGATAACAGAAAATCAAGATCATTTAATAGAATAAAAAGTATAAAAAATAAAAGGATCTGTCCATATCTTTTCACTTTTTATTGCATAATGTATTTGTTTTTTAAGCAAACATGCCAAAAGATTTCCATTTAGAAAGACTCTTTTCTTTCACAAGAACTTTTCCCAGAATATCATTAACATTTTCCTAATATGAAGGACCTCTAGGAACCAAATCAAAATAGAGTGCCAGATGACAATCTTCAAGTTCAGCTTAGAGTAATTGTATTTTTTTATTTTAATTTACTGAAAATACTCTTTAGTCAATTTCTTTCAGTTTTTCCTACAGCAGGCATTGTTAAAATATATTTTGTGTTGGATATGTCCAGTGTGTAATAAAAATTTAAATTGCTAAGATTTTTCTAGTGTGTGGATAAATGCAGGAATGTTCATACCTGAGGCACCACATGTACACACACAATCAGGAATTTTGCAAGAATTGAGTTATTGTTTTGTTGCAGGTGCCAAGTGGTACTGACGTGTCTTTTGCTCAAGGTCTTCTTTAAGCATTCAACTGCGTGACATGCTTAATTTTGTTCACTACATATACATATATATATATATATATATATATATATATATATATATATATATATATATATATATATATCCAGAGTAAATTATATACAACTGAATGAGATCAGAATGATAGATAATTTAAAAATATAAATAGATGTTTCAGAAATTAAAATGTGGGAAAATAAGTAAAATACAAATCTGGGCCGAAATTCAAGCCAAACTTTACATATGTGTATATCATCATTTATTATTATCATAGCTGTCAGGAAACAAATTTTGCTTTAAACAATATTTACATCCACAAGAGCATGTGTCTTTTGGACAGTCTAGTGATAAAGTTTTAAAGCCTTAAAACTAATGTCAATATTTAAGTGATGGAATTGTATGAGTGCCCTGATTCATATTGTGGAATAGCATATAGAGAACTAATTTGAAGAAGATTAAATGCCGAATTGATATGTGTTGTAGTTTTCTTTTTATAGCACTAGTCCTGATACTTTTTGATCAGACTCTGTATATATTTCTAAATAAATATAATAAGGTGTATGTATTCATTTGCATAAATATACATTTATGTATTTTAATGTATGTGAATGTACAGACATGCACATGCACACAATATTAGAAAGTACACATCCATGATAGTCAAATTTCCCAATTTTTAGCTCATCTTAATCTGCCATAACATTTTGGCTCATAATTCTTCGGACTGCTAGTATAAGCATTGCCCAAGTGACATCTTCAAGATGCTTTATTGCTGTTTCTTCAGACAGAGACACTCAATGTCTTTCATCTGTTTTCCAGTCTTGGAGGCAGATTTGATGTTGAGGATTCTTGCTTCTCTTTCGATGCACCCAGCTCCTCGGGGGATACAGTGCCATAAAACTCTACTGTACTAGTCCAGTCCCACTCATGCCAGATCTTGTCTTCACCTCACGTTCAAGAATTCTGACGTTTATGCCTGGCAAGGGCTGTTGTGGGGTCTGCATTGAGAGGTAGTCAAGAGAAAAGTTATTTGCAAAACATTCTTTTAAAATGAATTGCTTTTACTTTTTTTTTCTTTCTTATTATCTCATCTTTTAGCTTTGTTCTTTCTTTTATTTTTCTTTTATTATCTTTTGTCTCTCTTTCTTTATTTCTTCTTTTAAATCTTTTTTTCTTGTATTTCTCTCCTTTCTCCTTTTCATCATTTACATTTTTACTCTTTCTTCCTTTCATTTTTATTTTCACTTTACAAATTCATTCTCTTATATTCTCATCTGTTCCCTTTGATTTTTCTCTCTCTCATTTTCTTTTTCCTTTCTGTTTTCCACATTTTATTTTTTATTTTCATATTTTCTTTCTTCATTCTTTTCATATATTATTTTTCATTCTTTCTGTTATCCTTGCATCATTGCTGGCTTTTTCTTTTAATGCCAAACTTTTGCCAAGTAGGTACAGCTGTATGTAACTCTTAACTTCCTGTAATAAATCTTTCAAATTATTACCCCAACTCCATCACAACTTTTACAAAGTGCACAAAAAATGTGTGGTTTTGTAAAGTTATGTGTAACTTCTTTATTTTTTAAACATGGAATATCATTTGTTTTGTTATTTACACAAAAAAGTATTAAGTGTTGCTTTGTGCATTACTAAAAGCTAAGAATGAAAAGAATTCTTTCTGACCAAATTTGAAACATTTCCTCTTTGCTGATATATCGTTTTTTTTAATCAACTCTATTCACATGTAGAAAAAAAAAGTTCCCAAAACAGATTTAATTGAACATCTACTAAATAATCACAGTCTGACTTTTGAGGTACTTAGAAAATTAGAGACATGTCCTGATGTCTTTGTTAAGAGCTGAGAGAATCTATGCCATATCTGGTATATATACAGTCTCCCATATTATAAACAGCCCTATCAGTAGAGCCTAGAATATGTTGATTACATTTTCTGCAAGTGATAAGATACCTCACAAAATGGCCACATACCAAGTAAATGCTTATAGGCTCAAATATTTAACTATCCACTTCAAACCAAGTAAATACTTATAGACTCAAATATAAACAATCACTTTTTCTTATACCTAAACCAAGTAAATACTAATCGGCACTTCTTCTGCTATGTGCTGTGCCCAGGGCCGGATTTTGATGAAGAGACGCTCTAGGCTATTCCACATGCAAAACACCTCCAAACCCCCCATTCTTACAAGTAGAGGAAAATGGAAAATTGTGAAATTAAATAATTTGAGTAAAGTCGAGGATGATGATGGATGTTTAAAATTACTGATGGATTATTTAAAGTTAACAATGTGTTATAATATCATGTCTAAGAAAGGCCTATGACAGTGTCAAAAATATTATACACCTTGGCTTGAGGTACCCTAGATTTTAAGGCCCTAGCTTACAAAGCCTATAGGTAAATCTGATACTGGCTGTGTCTCCTTCAAGATTTGGGTGATAATGGCTCTCTACAACCTTCTATCTTTTATAGTTTTGAGTAAAGTTTGTCTTTTTATCACCCCTCACATTCCCTATTCCACCATCCATTTTCACATGCTCATTAGGTCGGTTACTCACTACATTCTTCTGTCCTGCTTGTTTTCAATATAATCTGTGAGAGTCAAATTCTCTAGGCTCTCTTTCCTCATTATGTGCCTTAGAAATTTCAACTGCTTCTTTCTGATTCAAAGTACAAGCATCCTTTTTATTTCTTTTTTATTACTCACACATTCTGCCTGTGTTATTCTCAGTAGCCTTCTGTCGAACAACATTGCTTTTGCCTCAAGTTTCTTTTTCATCTATGAGAAGATTGTCCAGCATTCAAGGCTATATAGGAGAACCAATATTATATAACAATTTAGCACTCCTGATTCTTAATAATTTGCTTAAGTTTTGGAAAGCATCTTTTGCTATTTCTATATGCCTTTGTATTTCAATGTCACATTTTTTTGTCCTCTGTTAAAATACTTCCCAGATATTTAAATTGTTGTACTTGCTTGATTTTGGTATCTTCAATTCATAGTTCACACGTTGAGTTATTCATCTTGCTGAAAAAAATATATCTGATTTCAGTCTGTCATATAAAAACAATGAGTGATATGTCCTAAAATCAACCAACCCAAGCTAATCCATATTCTAAAATTATTGTGTTCATATTTTTTTTATTGTACAGAAGCAAATAAATTTCAGTCATGCAAAGATTTCCAATAAAAATTGCATATTTTGCATTGAATTTCACTATTAATATTTAGATGAGTGATTTTGATAGTAAAGAATTATAAGGATTTTAAATATGTCTTGTCTTTTTTCTGTGGATGTATGGTCATTGCATTGGGTAGCAGCACAGAATGAGAACTCGGCAAACAAAGTTTAAATTCCAGTAGAGTTCATTACATTTATTTATAGACAAATGCCTTTGGGAAATGTATGAATCTGTCTCTTCTCCACCCAGCTATGGGTTAAATAGTAAGACTTATATCTGGAAGTAAAATCATTGTTATCTCTCCAAAAAATTGTATATGCAGTTATTAACAAAAAAAACTACAGTCTAAAAGATACGTCTGGACTATAAATAACCCACAAAAAAGTTGATAACCCATAAAAAACAAATCAATCAATGAATGCCATCTATGCTTTATTTTCTTCTTTTTATGTCTTCTGCCATTCTCCACTCGCTTCGTCTTGGCCAAATTTTCCATTTCTTTTTTTTTTTCATTTTTTTTAACTTTGATTTTTTTTTTTTAACTATTGTTCACCCGATACAAGGCCTGAGGGCCACTCAAAGTAAAATGTTACTAAAGTCTCTTCCACATTCCAACAGTTCTGGTTAAGAATCTGTCTGAGTGGAACTTACTCCTTACCAATGGAATATGACAAGCATGAATATGAGTCAACTCAGTTGTAAAGACAGAATATAATTAATCACCCACAAAGTGGCAAAAAATGCTTTTTGACTTGGTTAAGGCTGGAAAGTGAACATTGGACAGCTTTAGCCCAAATATGATAGAAATACTTCATTTTTGATTGGCTTATTTGTGTATTTGATCCTCACTGAGGATTCAGTCTCTGTATATCACTCTCTTATTTGTATTTTTTCTCCTTTTTTTTTAATTGTCTCTATACTTTTATTTCACTACATTTTCCCCTTCCATTTCTTCTGCTTTCTTCACTTTTTGTTCTTTGATGTCACTCTATTTTCTTTTGTTCTTTTTATTTATTTCTTCTTTATGAAAATATTATTTTTCTTTTTTTTTACAATATCTCAGCAAATCCCTGTTAGTATGAAAAATTGTTTTCTATGTTGCCTTTTCTATTCAATTGATGTTAAACTCAGTCTGTTAGGATATTCTGTCTTTTCATCATATTAGTTTAGTTATTAACCATTTTCAATCTCAATGTGATGCTGACTATATAGGTAGAACTAATCAGAAGTTGGAAATGAGAATAAGTCAACTTGTGCCAGCTGCTATACATAAAAGGTAATTCAATAATTTGCATTGGTGTGTCAATACATCCAGGTCAGTGATAGCTAAACATTTGTTACATAACCATCAGTGCACTGCATCCTATCATAAAGTTCTATTTGGACTTTCACTTGAAATTGTTGGCAACATTATACATTGAGTGTTTACATTCTTCCCTCTGTAAACAGAAGGAGTGGCTTTTAGGTTTCAGTATAATTTGCCTATGGTCTTGATTAGGGGATGTTGTACTAAATTCTTATGGGATTAAAAAGAGGAATTATTAAATATGTTTTCATCTTAACATAATTATGAACTACTTAAAAAAAATATGGCAAAATCTACTGCTGCTGATTCAGCAGTCATTATTTTTTTTAAAGCTTTTCACCCCAAACAAGGTGGAATGCCACTAGCACACAAAGCGTTACAGAGAGTGAGAGCAAGAATAAAGAGACATGATAGAGGAAAGGATGAAGAGAAAGATGGGAGATCAAGGTATCTGGAGATGTCGATTGACATTCCATTTGAATAGTTGGAGATTATAGCTACCAGAGAAGCAAGTAAGAGGAAGGGTGTTCCACAGACAGGAAATGCAAGACATAAAGCCATTGGAGTAGAAGAGACTGCTACATTTAACCGTTTTGACAGTGACAGAGTGGGACTGAGATGCCAACCTAGTAGCATGTTTAAATTCATGCAGTTTGGGAACTAGTGAAAGTAGCTTGTTGGAGCAGTTACCGTGGAAGTATTTGTAGAAAAGACAGACGGAGGTGATGGCACATCTGTGAGAGAGAAACTGTAACCAAGATGCCAGATCAGGGCCAACCACATTGCTTATCCATCTCTGAATTTTGTTGAGGACCTTAAGACAAACAGCAGGGGGCTCCAGACCATATATGACAGCAGTATTCCATGCAAGGGCAAATGGTTGATTTATAGATTTGAAGGATGGACTCGGGTGAGAAAAACTTTCTGGTGTAACACACAGAACCAACTTTCCATGCAGTAAATGAATCTATTCATTCAATGTATTTGTTCCATCTCCGATCAGCAGACAGTGTGAGACCAAGCAGTCGCAAAGAGGTCCTTTCATGAAGTTGAGCATCATACATTCTAATGGGAGGCAGGGAGGGTTCACTGTGGTGGGTAATTTAAAGAACATGGGTAAATGCTCTGTTTGTAAAGATGCCTATCCATATGTTAATATAGATAATTAAATCAGACAAGATCAAATAAAAGGAAACTAACTCCTAAGTAAATTTGCATAAGAAAAAAAAATCAAAGTAATATTTTCTATTTTCCTGTGAAGGAATTGCATCTTTATTTAGCACAATATCTGTACATTGATTAATAAAACAGGAAAAAAACAGATGTTTATATAAAAAATTTGTTTAATTCAATTTGATTTTAAAATATGATATGTTGATGCATGTTATTTATACAATTTTTTAAAACAACTTATAAAATGCCATTTATTTTTATGACAATTATCACTACTGCTGTTTTCAATATCTGCAAATGGATTATTTCTAAGTCATAACATCTGGCAATGAAATAATACAAATTGACTTCAAATATTTTGTTATAGAACAACATTGCAGTTCACAAATGTTTATTGACATTTTTAATATAAGAAATATGTTCTTTGCACATGCTTGTTATATTTATCTTAATTAAAAGCAAATAAATAAGGGCACAAAAATTAAATATAAAAAACAAACTTGAACTTTCACCTTAGATATTTTTACCTCAGGGATTACAGCAGAAAGGTTTTTGTTAAACTTTTGACTTGAATGCCTAAAAAAGCCTGTAATGCAGGGAAGATGCTCTAATTTATTTCAAGTTTTGCATAATAATGATGGAAATGTTGGGTAGAATCATGGTGCCTAATATTACCTCAACATTTTTTTCTTATTCATGAGTTAATTAAATGTGATTCTATTGTAGTTTTTGTACACACCTCTTTGTAATATATTTACATTTAGTTCTCATAGATTGTACAAGTTTGTTGACTTCTCTTTTAAAGTTCAATAAATCCCTTCAGAAAGTTATACTAACTGTACTATTCACAGAACTATACATTTCAAAGTATGTATGTATGTATGTATGTATGTATGTATGTATGTATGTATGTATGTATATATGTATATATATATATATATATATATATATATATATATATAATAAATTAACTGATTTAAAATATGGTTTTTCACTACACAGTAATAACCATGTTTCAAAAATGGAAGCTAAAAGCTTCAAATTTAATTTTGTAATTAAACTAAAGACATTAGTTCCATTTCATCCTCAAGTGAATTTTGGAGTAACTTATTTTTAAATTTACAGTTTTAAAGGCACGGCAAAGATTCATAATTCAGTGTTTCCAAGGATACAGAGAAATCCACTCATCCAAACAAGGGGTGGTAGCATATTCAATTTCAATTTTTAATTTTTGTTGTATCAGTTAATAGTTACATTTGAAAGCGGGGTTATGTTTAGAGATGGGTAGGGATGTATTTTTCAACAAATTCTGACATCTGCTAAATGCATGTCATCTAGTTATTTTATAAAAATTTTTATTGTTAACGGCAAAAAATTCTTATGCCATTTTTTCTATTTGTATACTTAAAGATTTTTTGGGGGTGTTTAGGCTAGAATATGTTTTATTTAACTACAATTCTAAAATTTTTCACTTTTAATTTTTACTAGACTATATTTCTTTTTAAAACCAAGTAAATGTATTAGAATTACTTACAGTATGTAAAATTTTTTCATATCAAGTATAAGTATGTATATTACCAGGTTACATTTTTTTTTTTATATAAATATTATTTAAGTAAAATTTATGACAATGACGGCAAAGATAGCTAAATTATTTCACTGATTCACTAAACTTTTTGTGTCTTATGGTTATTAGAAACTCTACTAACTTCAAAATAGATAAAATTAGAAAGGTATTATATAAAGAATTTAAAAGTATGGGTTTAAAAATTACCATTAACACTAAATTAAAAAAAGTTAACTTCTTTGATATAACATTAGATTTAAAGAAAAATACATACAGTTGGGTTCTGTCTGTGAGAAAAAGAGCAACAAGATGCAATTCACCCAACCAGAAATTTGAAAACAGCATGCTGTACTTCCATGTTTCAAGAAGTTGGCTGTTGGAAAACTCTATGTCTGGGAATAGGACTCTACACCATGCCACACAAAAAGGAGGACCCAGTCATGACTGTGAGACAATTTCTGCAGTACATCACCCCTTACATCTGGCCACCTAACTTCCTAGTCTGTAGCCCCCTTGATTATTATGTATAGTGTGCAGTTGTATGAGAGACCAACAAAACTCCTTGTAACACCAAAGATGAACTGAAGGCAAGGATTATGGCAGCATTCACCAACTTAAACAAGGTGACCATCCAGAAGAGATACAGGAGATTATGAAGTCGTCTGCAAGCTGTGGTTGAAGCCAATGGTGATTTTATTGAATAAATTTACTCTTTAATATTCTAGATATTTTTGTGTAATTTTAGTAAATATATCTGTTAAAATGAGATGTCAGTGTTATTTTCATTTTTGCATATTTTAGATGACAATTTATCCATTGCACTCTGTACATATTTTAGGAAAATCTATGACAAAGTGGAAATTTTTCCATTTCTCCTCTTTGTTTTCCCCATTTTGCATTTTTCTTGTGTATTTTTATATTTGTTTCTCCTTTTCCTGTTACATATTTTCAATTTCCTACTTGTAGTAGTGACTACAGAAATTTCTAACTTTATGTATGCTTCTTTTTTGCTTGTTTCCATTTTTTTTGTCATCCGATGCAAGGCAGTAAAGCCACTAAAACATTAGGAGTTAGTTTAGTGTGAAAAAATAAGGAAAAAGAGAAACATTATGAAGGAGCAAGAACAATAGAAGAGGAATCAAGAAAACAATAAATAACAATTGACATTGCATTTAAAATTTTAAAGATCAAAGTTGGTTAGAAAACATGTAGGTGAAAGAGAGTTCCACAAGCGAGAAGTGCGAGAAAAGAAACTGTTGGCATAGAACTTGAGATTATATCTAGCCAGTTCAACTGTGAATTCATAAGACCTTACCAAAAATTTAATACTGTGTTTAAATTCATAAAGTCTAGGTATCATAGCAAAGAATTCAGCCAAACTGTTACCATGAAAGTATTTATAGAAAAGTCACTGAGAAGCTATATTATGGCAAAGGGAAAGTGACTGAAGCCAAAATGCCAGATCAAGACCAATAATATTTCTGATTCTTCTTTGGATTTTATCAAGAATCTTTAAATATATTCCAGGAACACTGGACCATATATAGCAGCAATATTCAAAGCATGGGCAAATGGTAGATTTATAAATATGTAAAATAGATACAGAGGTGAAAAATTATCTAACACAACATAGGGAACCAACTTTCTTAGCAGCAGACCAAGCAATGGTTTCAATATAATCTTTCCACTTCATGTCAGCCAAGAATGTAAACTCGAAAAGATGCAAGTTACTCTCGTGGAGGTTAGTATCAGACATGCTGATGGTAGACAGGAAATTATCTTTAAATTATGTTAAATTTATTTTTACTCCTTTAATTTTTGGACACTTTTTTTCTGTTTTACCTTTGTTCTTTCATTAATTTACATTCTCTTATCTACTACTGTTCTTCATCTCATACTTTTCTTTCTTTTTCTTTTATAGTTTTTTTATTTAATTTTATTTTCAGTAGCTCTTCTTTCTTCATTTTCATATTTCTTACTGCCTTTTTTTTTACCTGTTTTCAAATTTATTTACTTATCCTCTTTTTATATTTTCTCTTTTCATCTTTCATGTTGAACATATATGATCTATTTTATTTCTCTCTTTTTCTTCAAATTTATTTAGATTTTATTTTTTCTTTGATTGTCTTCTGTTTTCTTTCCTTCTCTGTATATGCCTTCTTCAAATTTGTCTTCACTTTTCTCTCTTCTGTATCTATATTGCTCTGCTCTTTGCTTCCTTTTTCTCTTCTTTTCTCTGTATTTTTTTCATCATTCATACATCTCCCCCACTCTCTCTCTCTTTTCCACGCTATATGAAAAATACTTAAAATTCTCTGGCAGAATAATTCCTTTTAGGTATGTTTATTAATATACAAATGATCTTTCATATTCAAAATATTTTTTCCATTTTTCCCATTAAAGGATGTGTGCATGTTTAATATTTTTCTGTTAAAAAATTGAGTTACCATCATAAGTGGGCAAAGTGAAAGATGAGGAGAAAATATGTCTGACAAAATGAAATAGCATGATGAAAAAAAGCTGAATGAAATTATGAGAATGTGGGAATAAGTTTTGATATTTAAGAGAAAAAGTAAAAGAAAAATTCAAAAAGAAACTGAAAGAAGTTTAAGGAAAAGGAGTAAAGAATTAGAAATAAACAGTATACAGGAAGGAAGGAATGGTGAGAGGAACTAAGGAGAGGAGGAAGGAAGGAAAGGTGGAAGGAAGGAAGGAAAGGTGGAAGGAAAAGTGGGAGGAAGGAAGGATGGGAGGAAGCAAGTTGAGAAGGAAAGAAGGGAGGATGATGAGAGGAAGAAATGGTGGATATAATGCAGGGAAGAAGGAATAAAGTGATAAGGGAGAAATAAAAAAAGGGGGGAATATGGGAAGGAAGCAAGAAAGGAAAGAAGGCAAGAAGGGAGAGTTAGAGGAGAAACCAAAGGAAGGAAGGAAAGTTTAGAATACAAAGAAAGAAGAAAGAAAGGGTGAAAGGCATGAAATGGGGAGGGAGAGATAAAGGAAAGAAGGGAAAGAGGAAGATAAGTATGCAATAGAAACAAAAAGAAAGTGTTGGGGAAATATTAGAAAAAAGGAGAAAAAATAACGTGTGTATATGGATACAAAAAAGAAAGGATAGATTAAAAATTGAAGAAAAAAAAGAAATAAAAGTGGTGAAATAAAGACAAAATTAGGAAAAAAAGTGTAAAGGAAACAAAAAATAAGTGAGAATGAATGTGAGAGAAAGGAAAATATTAAGAAAAAACAGAAGTGAGTATTAGTTGATCAGAATAAAAAAAATATTAGAAAATGGTATGAAAAATAAGATTTAAATGTGAGTAAGAGATAAATAAAAAAAAAAAAAGAAGGAAAATCTCTGTATGGATTAGAGAAAGACAATTATAAATAACAAAAAATAAAATAATAAAAACAATAGAATCCGGAAAGAAACAAGATAGAAATGAAAAAAAATCATTCAGTATGAATGAATGAGTGAACATTATGGGAAAAGATGAAGGAAAAGAAAAGGTCTGCAAATTGAAAAATTATGCCAGGCTATTGAAATCAGCCATGTTGAAAACCAGTCATAGATATTTTGATGTAAACATTCCTCTTTCTATTTTCATTTCATCATTGTGTTAGTGACCATTAACTCCAAGATTGTTTCAGAACAATATGTCAGTTACCATCTTTCTTTTTCTCTCTCCACTAAGACAGATGATTTGACAGCATTTATAGCATCAGAATATTGAGTGAGGCATGGAAGAAAATTGCTGATAAATAAAAATTACTGAAACATGTACACACATACAATCATATGAATAATTTTTATAATTTACATTTTATTTTTATGTTTTTCCTGAGGAGTTTCAAGTTTGGGAAGTAGAAGAATTTAGAAAAAAGCCCTGCAAATTATATACCATCATGACTGTCCAATATTAGTTTCACCATTTCATTTTAAAGTGAGTTTTATAGAAATGTAAAAATAACTAAAAACAGACAAAAATAAATCTAAACACACATACATGTACATACATATAGATAAAAATAAAAATATGGTTTAAAATTTAATATATATATAGGGAAAGTGTAGTCAATATTGGAGATAGAGCATTTATAGGTATAGACAATATTGGCAAAGGAATCAACACTTTATGGTGACTGCCACTTTCACAAGTGCAGAGTTTAAACTGTGTCACTACTCCTTTAGCTGCTAAAGGAATAGTGGCACTTGGTCTCATAATTGAATTGATGCAGGCAGCTGCAAGTCACCATACGATGGTGATTCCTATGTCCACACTGTCCATACCTATAAATACTCTCTCTCTCTGATACTCAACACTCTTCACTCTCGAGTGAGATATGAGAGAAGAGATATAATGTGTTATGTTGGAGTTGCGAGATGTGAGAGAAGAGATAGAGATATGTGGAAGGAGAGAGATGTCAGAGGAGAGAGAGAGAGAGATGTGGGAGGAGAGAGAAATGTCAGAGGAGAGATAGAGAGGAAGAGAGAGTGTGTCATATTGTTGAGTTCCAATCTGATTTCCCTCTGTTGTGTTTTGGTTAGGTTGGTTGATTTTCTGCAATGTCAACCCTTTCAAATGTTCAGGCACCTAGTGTGGATTAAACTCATTACTCAATTATTATGGTTAACCAGGCTATCATCACTAACCATTGATCAAAGCTGAGGCACCTATACGTCTTTTCTTCATGAAGAAATCCTTTTATATTATTATGCTATGTAATAATGACAATTTTCAATGAATCTATTTGTTTGCTTGATTACAAATCAAGTAAACAAATAGATTCATTGAAGATTGTTGTTAATGACAATATATTTGCAAACACAGTCTGGCTATGTGCAATATGTTGTTAATTTTATCAGTTTTATATTCTTCTAATAGCTTTGCACATATGTTCTTGATAAGTGAGACTTCCTAATAATTCTAGACATTCATTGGAATCAATATTTTTTGTTTCATATTTCATCCACAATATTCTCATGATAGCATCAACAGTCATTGCTTGCATCAGACAATTCTCTAAGCATCTTGAGAAAAGAAACTGCAGAGATATCTGCATGCATATATAACTATTCATTCTTGTGTGGTATATTTAATATTCAAAGCAGTAATTACCATTTTCTGCAAATAATTATAGATTAAAATTGCAAGTGAAACTGAATTGTATTGAAGAGATCAGATTTGGGTTGAATAGGATTTCCATTTAAAGCCAGCAGACAGAGTGAATAGTAATGTTATTTGCATCCACCAGTTATAATGTATAGCTAATGCCTGAGTAGATTGTCATAAATTTGTATTTCATTTTACAAGTTAATACTGAATAAGATAGTAATGTCTTTCACTTTATTTCAAAAACATTACTTGTTAAATTGACATCTCTTTTCTGGTGGATTAAGATTTTTGATGGAAAACCAAAACGAAGAAAATTTATTTTGGTGGCTAAAAATCTATATATAGAGGAACAAAAAGCAGCATCTCACTTTTTGCACATGTACATGCATGTACATATATATATATATATATATATATATATATATATATCAATTTTGTAGTGCGTAATCAATTTATGTAACGTAAATCATTCAAACGAAAAAAACAAATACTGAAGCTAATTATACGGCGAGAATCACTCTCACAAACAATATTTACTAATAAAATACAATCAACTTTGAATTTGTTAATGAATGGTGTGATCCTTGTTCATAAATTCCGGGTTTATCAGGTGTTATTTTTCTTCTACGAGCCGGGCTTTCAGTCGTACCAATCGATCATCTTCAGGTAGACAATTTAGTGTGTTTTTATTAAATTCCGAATAGTAATGCGACATCAAAATGTAGTACGGTCCGAAATAGTGTTTTTTTAGCAATGAGATATTGTTAAATGTTAGAATAATTTTGGAGCATGCAGACGCAACGCTGTGGTTGAATTTTTTAAATTTGAACCAGTTGTACCAATAATAAAAACACACTAAATTGTCTACCTGAAGATGGTCGTTTGGTACGACTGAAAGCCCGGCTCGTAGAAAAAATAACACCTGATAAACCCGGAATTTATGAACAAGGATCACACCATTCATTAACAGATTCGAAGTTGATTGTATTTTATTAGTAAATATTGTTTGTGAGAGTGATTCTCGCCGTATAATTAGCTTCAGTATTTGTTTTTCGTTTGAATGATTTACGTTATATATATATATATATATATATATATATATATGACAAACTGGAAAAAGTTTCTGTGATGTGCTTCTTCTGTTAGGACTTCTGGGTTTGTTTACATCTGCACAAATGAGAGATGTTGGGAGTTTCAAATTTTAGATAGAATTTTTTTTCCATAAAATCAGGCCCGTTTCATTTAGATTATTTTTCTTTTGGTTTCCATCATCTCTGTTATAAAATATCCCACACCATGATAACAGAAAATCTGCCAGGAATGGTGAAATGTTGTAAGAACCAGGGATGAACTCGTGATTAAAGCACTTTCTAGACATTTTCAACTTAGTTTATTTATTTTCTCTTTTAATTAGAGTAGCATTTTTTTTTATCTCAGAATCATGGTCATTTTTGTTGCAGTTTATGCAACATTTATTTGTTTTCCCCACTGAGTTAATATATGATGTGTCATTCACAATAACAAACAATAACAAACAAACAAGAACTGAATACAGTATTTACATTAGTCGGACTATTGTCCTCATCTTTGTCGCCATATTTGTCACAACGTTTCGGCCGTTGTACGCTCCGGCCTTCTTCAGGTGGTTGGAATTTCGATCTGAACCCTTTATTTCGATCACTGGGGTAGACTGTTCTAGTTCCGAAATGTTGTGACAAATATGGCGACAAAGATGAGGACAATAGTCCGACTAATGTAAATACTGTACATAATACCTCATCTCAGAAATATAGACAGACTCTGAAGAACTGAATACTCTGAGCAGTTCAATCAGGAATGTTATATAATCTGTCTTTGAATCAAAACAGGCAGTAAGAACTGGATTTTGTAGAATTGGGACTGGTAACTGTACCAAATATTAAAAGCTGCATCACTTGAGGTCTACCAACAGCAGCAAAACCTAAAATGGATATTACATGTAACTTAAGGAGAAAATAATGACATGATCAAAATGTTTACATTTCACATTACTTCAAATAAAATGTTTGGAAGGAAACTCCTTTCAGTACTGGGAAAAACAATAACAGCTACTGGACTTGAGAAACCTATTTTCCTGAAAAATTATTTGTAGAAAATGTTTTTTATAGATTTCAGCTGACAGTAGTTCAAGCTTCTTTATGAATGAATGGCAAATGTTCCCTTATAAGATAGAATTTCTTTGCATTAAGGTCAGGAAGGAAACACCCCATCAATACTGAAAAGAGTGATAACAGTCACTGGACTTCAGAAACATATTTTCCTGAAAAATTGTTTTAAGAGAAAGATTTTATAAATGGCTGCTGAATCAGTGAATGCTAAATGTTTCCTTGTAGGGAAATGGCTAATATTGCTATTACCATTAAATTATAACAGAATATTCTATAAAATGAATTTACTGATTAGAATTAAGGTCATGATATAGAAACATTCATCTACAGTGTTTCACAATTTTTGAAACAAAATGATCGGGCACAAATCAAGGAACATTCTCTTCAGTACTAGCCACTAAACTATTAATATTCTTAAGACATGTCCTTCAGCTTAAGCAGGTTTTCAACATCCTTGTCACCATGCATTATTTTCTTATAGAGGCTTCTGAATCTGGCGCTGACATTGGCTTGTAATATCATCCTAACACTTCATAACAACTGATCATTTTGATTATCCTCAGCAGTCTACCCACTCATCATTCACTGCTCACTGATCTGAAGTTAATTATTTGAACAATTTTCTAAACCCTTAAGACTTGAAGCATGAAGACAATCAGTGGGGACTTTGGAGTTAATCTTGAATAAACAAATTCAGGAAGAATATTAAATTGAGTCTGTGGGTCTCATCATTCATGATCAAATTCATATTTGTCTATCACACACAATAAAAATAGAGATAGGATTAAAAAAAATAATGGATAATTTCATACAAACCTAAAGCAGAAGCCTTTTATTTCAACAGAAATGCATTTAAACTATTTGTTAAGAATACAAGAACATAATGTTTTAAGGGAAATTCAAAGACCATATTTATATATCAATTCATTTAACAGCATTTATACCATTATGTTCCACTGCCTTTTGCCATCTTTGAGGTAGATTCATGAAACTATCCTCGCAGAACTTGGCATCTTCCTGGGTGGTAAAAAGGTTTAAGTGGTTTTTACAGGCTTCCAGAGAACTGAAGTTCTTCCCATTAAGAATTCTTTAAAAACTGAAATAAGTGTTAATACAAAAGTGCAGGATCAGGTGAATATAGCAGGTGTAGTAGGATATCTTAGCCAGGCTGTACCCATTTCTGCCAGATCTGCAAAGAGTTTGAGGTCTGGCGTTGACCTGATGGAAGACAATGCTCTTTCAATTAGCCAATTCCAGAAATACTTTTCATTGATTGTTGGCTTTAATCAGTCCAATTGAGAACAGTACTTGTATGAATTCAATGCCTGCTTTTGTGGAAGGAGCTTGTAATATACAATACACTCATGGCCTGTGCAAAGGTTTCATGGGCTGCCCTCGAATCTATCCAGGCCATTCACAAGGATTTCAGTATGAAATGTCATCAATAAGTGACAATTTTTCAAACCAGTTTTTTTTTATTCATTTTCTCATAATCCAGTTGTTAAAGCTTTTTCTACCTTTCAGATAAATTTGCACACACACACACACACACACACACACACACACACACACATATATATATATATATATATATATATATATATATATATATATATATATTTATATATATATATATCAGAATAACAAAGATTATATTTCAACAAAAATGGTTGATCAGAGTAATTCCACAAGGTAACATTTTAAATACAAGCAGTTTATGTAATTATACTCAAGATAGACCATTAATAATAAATTTGTAAACTTATCTTATCAATGTTTCTACACTGAGTTTCACAGAATTGCATCCACTCATCAGGAGACTAGATGGAATTTAGCAGAATATTGCAGTATACATCTAACTACTTTGTTATGTATTTGTGAGCATGTGTGTGACGAAACATTCTTTTTGACTACTCTCAAGATAATCATAGGTGATGACATTAAGAATATTGCAGTGTGCATATCTGTATTGATGTGTGCATGCATGTGATACAAGATCGCTTTACCAAAGATATATCAAAATATGTTTCTGTAAGGTATTCAGTGAACATGTAACTGTAAATTGAAATTTAGTGGGAGTGAGGTGGAAAGATGAAAAATAATAATTTTTGTCAGGGACTTTGGAAAAAAGAAAGAAAAGCAAAGAAATTCTCATTAGAAAGAATAAAACTAGGCAGAAGGTAGGGGTTTTGAGTGAATAATTTAATCCATTTTGCCCCTCCCCCCAAATCAGTCTTCATCTATTTGAAGCTAAACTTGTTTCATCACACTAATATAGCTAATAAAATTCAACATCCAATAAATGTGATAAATACAACTAATTTTTAACCAGATACATATAATTTTTCATGGCAAAATTTGTATGCCAATACATTAAACATTCTTAGTCTTCTATGTGCCATGTCCTTTCAGGATGTTGACTGTCAGCTCTCCACAATTTCCTGTCCTTTGTATAAATTTTGTCCTTTTGTTATCTCTCCTAGGCCCTGTTCTTCCATGCATTTACTCTAGCTCACTAAGTAGGTTATGCGTTGCTTTCCTCTGTCCCTCTATCTGTCCTGTGTGTATCAGAGAGTTAAAAGTTTATTTTTGGTTGCAGGATTCTTTGAATGGCAGAGCAGAATTCTTCCAATGCAGTTTACTAAAAAAATAAATGAAACATAAAAATAAAAATTCAAAAGAAATATTAATCCAAAATAGTCACTCTGTTGGAGATAAAGAGAAAAAAATCTTCCCACCCTCCCATTTCAGAGAGAATTCTTTGTTTGTGGTTGGAATGCAAGTGAAACCCCAAATCCTGCAGCACAGCAAATTTTTACTGACTGCAAACCATTTGATTGTGTATACAGACATTATGGCACCTGCAGGCACTGGCGCCATTTCATGATAATGATATAATTAGACCAAAACCAGATCAATTGTATCTCACCAAGATCTTAAATGTATCCTCTTAGGGATTATCATATTCCTTAAAGCTTGTGTTATATTCATTTTTGTTACTAAAACGGGTACAATTCAATTCATATTTGTGGAAAAGGAAAGTGCTGTTAAAATAAACACTTATTCAGCACCAAATTTTAATAGTTACTATGTTTAGTCTGTGCTTGTTTCTAATCATATTGTGGATATGTTTGTTTTCCTTTTTGATTCAAAATTCAGAAATTTTTTTTTCCAAATATGGAAACTCATCCAGTGTTTCATTCAGTAGTTGTATTTCTGAACTAAAGAAAGTGACTATTTTCACATCACGATTACATAAATTTGTTAATTACATTATTTGGTCTAATGTCCTTATCTTTGTTGTTATTGTCACTGTGGTTTGGGAATTGTACCCTGATCTTCTTGAGTTGTCCAGAGGAATGGACTATGCCACCAATTTCATGATCCAATACTTTAATCCACTAGTCTATTGTCCTGAATTGAGAACTTGGAATCTTAAAGTTCCTCTGCCTACCTAGTACTTAATTGGATTGATAGACACTTGAGAAGGCTAGAGGGGACAATCACCAAGGCACTGGGACAGTGGTAATGGTAATAGTAATATTAACCATTTCCCTACAAGGAAATATTTAACATTCATTGACTGAGCAGCCAATACTGTTTTTCGTTGAAATGTATAAAATTTTTCTTTTAAAATAATTTTTAAGGAAAACAGGTTTCTTAAGTCCAGTAGCTGTTATTTCTCTTTCCACTATTGATAGGCATTTTCCTTCCTAACCTTTTATTTGAAGTAGTGTGGAATGTCAACATCATGATGATGTCATTATTTTCTCTTTAAGTTACATGTGCTATCCATTTTAGTTGTTGCTGCTGTTGGTAGTCCTCAAGTGATGTGGTTTCTGTTATTTAGTGAAACTTTTTGTGATTCTGCAATGCCAGACCACAACGTTCAAAGAAAGATGATTGTTGCCAAAACAGGCTTCACTCACTCAAAGCCTTTTTTCGCCATTGATTTTAGGAGAAAGTTGTATACAACTTACAGTTTAGATATTTATGAATGGATTTGGTGCCATGCAGGATATCCATCTGATGAGGCTATTTAAGAACATCACTCAAAGCAACAAATATATGCATATTAGCTGGAATGTAAATTATGATAACTTTTCATCCCAGAAATTAAAACAGAAATGGCATAAATTTGATTGATTATTCTTATACATCAATATCAATTAATCAGAGGCAAAGAAAAACTCTTGATGGCAATAAAACTGATTGGTTTACATCCTGATTAGGATGAATTCAAATACAGCAAAACTTTATTTCCCTTTTTACAATGCCAACATTTATTATAAATTATTACTTATTACTTATATCTTAAATATGTAAACTGTTGACTTTTGTTTCCTGTTTGGAAATCTTATATTTCTTTAGATAATTACTTATATTGCCCACTTGAATTTGACTTATAAACTATATATTTCCTATTAGAACAATCTGCACCATTCCCGTAGTAATCAAATTGAAACCCACTCCATAAGATAAATGTAAATGAAAGAAATTGAAATTAATGTATAGAAATATAAAATAAAGAACAACCTTTGGAAATAAATAGTTTGTAAAAAATGTATTTCTATTTAAAGCATCCTAGACAAAAGCCATCAACTGCTCAGGATTTATATTGAATATGAAAGACTCAAGCCTTTATATTAGCATTTTATTTATATTTCTTAGTTTCTTATAAAAACAAAATGAAAAAAAACACAATCTTAATCACATGTACATTTTTAAACATTGAAAAATTATAAATATTTATTAAGTTTATAAACTATTTTTTAAAAGAATTTCATTTTCCTATTTATGAACTGATAACTGAAGAAGCAACATTTTGTCTGCACAAATAATTAGTCCTGGTATAATTTGAAATGTGAATGACATGAGTTTGCTTATGGAAAATAGAATATGAAAAAATAACTGATAACTTCTTACAAACTTGAATGCAAAACATGACTGATGGGAGAATGGAGGATTATCTTTATCAGATCAGCTATGACACCCAATTTTAAAAACATTTTCTATTTGTTCTCTCCTATTTCGGCAACATCAGATGCATTCATTAACTGAAAGATATATTTTCAACTATTTTTTTTGTTTTTTGAATCAAGTTCTTGATGTTTTCCTAGATAAATTTTCACATCATAACATGTAGAATGTTTTAATTTTTGCATCATTCCATGGCAAAAATGAATCCATTTTCTCCATCTAGTATCAGCTAGTTTTGGTATAGTAAACTCCCCAAAATTTTATTTTTCTTTATTCTTGTCTTCAAAATAGACATTATTTGAAGTTTGAACCATAAAGCCCTGGGCATCACATCTGATGTTGTAAACATATTACCAGCTCTTGGTATCTCTAAGTGTGAACAAAATATTAATTAGTGCAAGGGGCCTGTGCTCTTCTTACACTTTAATAAGATATATGTGCCTGACGGAGCACTAAGCATTTTAGAATGAAAAAGAAGATAAACAACTGTTATTGCACAGTTCCTTGTACTTGATGAACTTTATCTTTTAGAGAGTAATAAGTCATATAAATAAACCCAGGTACATAATTCCTGCACATCTTATAAACAGTCTATATATCAATATGTAGCAATCAAACAATATATGCCTTCATATAACTTTCTTTTTATCCCTTGACATCAGATTTGAATGTAATTCAATCTTTATAGTTTTAATATATACAAGAATGGTATATATACCTATTTCTGGGATGAGGAGTTGTCATTATTTATACTATTTTCTTGCAGACTATTGTCCTCATCTTTGTTATTATCACAAAAGTTTAGTTTTTGTGCTCTCTGGCCTTCATTAGGTATATGTTAATCCAGGTAACCTTGAGGTAATTCCAAACTAAACCCTTTATTTAATCTATATGGGTAGACTGATCTCATTCCACTGTTCATGCCTAGGGATATCTCATCCAGTTCTTATTTTTATTACTGCTCAGCTATTGCTCAGCCTGTTTCCACTAAGTCAAGTACACACTTCCCATGTACTCATAATTACTATGCCATCAACTTCACAAACCAATGCTTTGGCATTCTTAAAAACATTTTTTGAAAAAACATAGATGCCAGACCTTCCCAAGCATTCTTCAAGCAATGAAAAAGTTTACTCTCCCATATTGGATATTCACTTTGAATTCTCCTATTCAATTCATCTATACTAATTCAATGGGAGAAAGGTCAGGAGATTAAGGCAGTCAAGTCATAATTTCCAAAATTTTGTTCCTTTTTTGACTCAGGTAATTTTGATATAATTTAGAAGATTTTTTTGGATCATTTTCTTGTTGAAAGTTGAATTTTTCCCCAGTTATGCCTAAACCAGATTGTATAGTATGTCTTTACAAAATTGAATGATATTGTTCTTTTTTCATGAATCCTTTTACCTGAATAAAATCTCCAGCCCTCTCACCCACGAAAACACTCCCATGCCATAATAGACCTACCACCATGCTTAACTGCTGGAACTGTATATTGACCATCCAGTTTTTCTCCTGGTTTTCTTCTCACATACATTCTCCTCTTACTACCAAAAAGTTCAAATTTGGACTCCACAATACATTTTATTACTCTTTCAATGTCCAGTTCTTGTGCTATTTTTGTCCATAAGAGTCTTTTTTCTTATTTACCTTCTGTAGAAATTTTCAACTATTTGGCAATTTGTCTTTGAGAGTAGCCTTCTTTGAATAAAATTTCATTTTGTGCTCTTAACTTAATGCTTTGCTGCTTTGATTTTGCTATTTTGTGCAAATTACTGTGAACAGAAAAATCCAAATTTGAACATTTTTATAGTAAGAGGAGCCTGGAGAAATACTGAAAAATATATATACTGTAGTTACTGAAATTTTATCTTTTACTCTGAAAAATACAAATGTATCTCATTTTAAGGTGTTTTTTAAAGACATTTCAGTTCCCCCAAGCTTCTTGCATGGAGATACACACACACACACACACACACACACACACACACACACACACACACACACACACACACACACACACACATATAAATATATATATATATATATATATATATATATATATCAAGTATGTGGTGCAGTTCAATTTACATTACATGAATCATTCATACAAAAAGCAGATAGTGAAGTTCACTATCTGCTTTTTGTATGAATGATTCATGTAATATATATATATATATATATATATATATATATATATATATATATATATATACAAGTATAGGTTTGGTGTATATGGAATAAATTCCAATAACCAAAAACTAATATTCTTAAAAAGTGCTCAGTCCAGAGTAGAGCAAATATAATTAATTTGAAAATTATAACATAAATATGTTATAAAATCACTACAAAAATAGCCATTTTGTTTCATCACTTCTAGTGTCTTATCAAGTGATGGTGTTGAATGTAGAATAAAGAGTTCCATCACTTGATAAGATACCAGAAGTGTTGACACAAAATGCCTATTTTTGTAGAGATTTATAACATATTTATGTTATAATTTTCAAATAAATTCTATCTATCTATCTATCTATCTATCTATCTATCTATCTATCTATATATATATATATATATATATATATATATATATATATATATACATACATACACATATACATACATTGTTGTTATGTTAACCCTTTAGACATCCTGTGGAGTTATAGAGTCATAGCCTCATCATGCTAAGTGTTGTTATTGTATTTTCTGTAGCAAGCTTTATAGGGTAGAGTTACTAGCTATTTACTAAATTACTATTTAAAACTAGAATGTGTGAATCTATTTTAAAAATGTATTTTAATTTGTACTTCCAGCATTCTTTCCCTCACTTTCTATATATATATATATATATATATATATATATATATATAGAGAGAGAGAGAGAGAGAGAGAGAGAGAGAGAGAGAGAGAAACGAAGGTATATTCATATCAGTACATATAAAATCATGTTTATTTTCACATGTATATTATTACTAATATGAACTTAATTTGTGTTAAGACAGAAGCATAAGCAACATTTTTATATACACATATATCTCAGTAGCTATGTACTGCCTTCTCCCAACATACTTTGTGTGTGTGTGTGTGTGTGTGTGTGTGTGTGTGTGTGTGTGTATATAAATGTACTTAAAATATTATGTTTATGCTCTAAATTTTACTGCTTCCTTCTATACCTTTCTCACTGCATACCTGGTTTCTTTGCATGCACCTTTTTTTGTTTTATATCTCTCCAGAAATATATGTTGACTCTCACTACATGCATGGCTTGTAATAATCATTATGTCAGAAATGGATAAAGGAAAAAGAGATTTATTATCCACCCTTATACCCTGTGCATCTGGGATGTCCCATCACATCTGTTCATCATTAAGGGCCAGACTGATTTAATGATGATCCAGCAGCACACTTACATTGATTAGTGCAAAAAAAGAAAGAAAGAAGAAAAAACTACAAACTAGAAGAGTAAAAATAAAGCCATGCACCAAGATATTAACAAATCTTACCTTTTATATTAAATATATAGCAACAAAAAAACAAACAAAAATCAGCGAACTTATATGACCAAGGGACTGGTTGGCAGTTGGCCCATTCTAGGACTGACACAGGCTCTAAAGATTACTCATAGATGCCTAATAAAGGGGGCATTTTTATAATCATATGGCTCAGAATTTTTCCAAACATGCAATAATTCTTTAGCAGGTCTTAACAAGAGTTGGAACATTGAAAAATATTTTTGAGAATCAAAAATGCAAAAAATGAGGTAGTCTTAAGTTCAGGCGGGTTGACTACCCCCATTCCCTCACCCGAACACTGTTTATTAGACACCTAAGAGTATCTTTTATGAGCCGTTGATCTTCTGATATTTCAGTGGTTCTTGTCACTAAAGTGTTTATTATTGGAGACTTGATCAAAGTATTTTTATATTATATTTCATATTCAAGTTTTTTTTTCTTCTTACTTGGATGTTTATCAAGTTTGAAAGGATATATTATTTTTTATTATTGATTTCTATATCTGTCATTGATCCTAAAACACTATAATGAGGTATATTTTGATGTCTTGTTGTCATCAATGCTTTTTAGTTATCATAAGACATTACACTGTTGCAATGATATATAGTATCATCAGACATGCCTTAATTTGTTATAGTTTTATATCAACTATTTTGAAATAATATTTGCCTGTCATCTGAACTGTTACTTTAAAAAAAATTATCACAGTAGTTATTTATTCATGCACGTAATGTAAGATAGTCTTTGATTTTCTACAAGTCATGAATATTCATATTAAAATTGCTATCATCATCACATTATAAATATTATCTTTACAGTAAAATTGCTATTATCTTCATGTTAGGATCACCATTATCTTTGCATCATAATTACTATTATCATCATGTTAAAATTATTATCTACACAGTAAAATTGCTATTATCTTCACATTATAATTACTTCTATCTTCATATTAAAATCAATATCATCTGCACATTAAAATTACTATTATCTTTGCGTTATAATTACTATAATTTGATATTAAAATTACTATTATCTTCATTATTACGTTTTTATTATTATAACTCAGCTGCTATTATCATTATATCTTGAAATGAATAATTATTATTGTTTTAACTATTATCTTTATTATAAAACAGTTTAGCTATTTATTAAGATAAATACATTTATTTTGTTTGTTATTTGTATCACCATAACAATTATTTTCATCCCAGAACAAAATTTATCAGCTATTTTTACCGTATCCTATATTGTATAAACTATTATCTTCACATTACAATTGCTATTATCATCATGTTAAAATTTCCATTATCTTCATGACCGTATTTTATATTGTATAAACCATTAGATTTTCTAGCTTTTCCAAAACTCAGCTCTTCATTTTCTGACACTGTGATGAGAATTTTGTATATTTTCTTTCAATTATTATCTTTAACTTCATAATCTGTTATTCCTGACAAGTGATACCAGTGAGGTGCATGGATATTTTTATTATTTTCATGGATTTTTACTTATTTCATCTAGACATGAAAGATATCAAACATTATTGATCTTTTTTTCTATTGTTTCAATCCTGCTTTCATAAAGTACTACAAATTATTATTGAACATTTATCTGTTATTTTTGTCAGTATCTTCAGATCTTCTTGGTCAAGTTCTACTTTTTTATGCTTTTCTGACAGTGTCAATGCATTTTTGCTATCTTTGTGTGATTGTAGGCTTGGTCAGCATTCATTGATGTATTTACAGTATAAATCATCTATCATCTCTTCTCCTTTTGTTTGTCATATATTCATAAAAAGAAGATGCAATTGGATGAGTTTATAATCATTGTCATTGTGAAACTAGATACAAAGAATTAGAAAGTTATCAAGAATTAGAAATCTGTAGAGAATTAGGTAGAAGGATATAAAGAATTAGAAAGAATTAAGTTGAAAGATAGAACTTCTTTTTCTTCTATGTGCCATATCCCCTCAGGATTTGTGCGATTATGGTTCTCTACAACTTCCTGTCCTTTGTAGCTCTTAGTAAATTTTGTCTTTTTGCTATTGCTCCTAATCCCTGTTCTGCCGACCATCTACACAAACCTGTTAAGTAGGTTATACACTGATATCGTCTGTATCTCTTGCCTTCAATATGTCCTGTGGGTATCAAATTTTCCAAGCCCCCTTCCCTCATTATGTGCACTACAAATTTCCACTTTTTGATGCTAGATAAACGTGTCCTTTTTATTTCCATTTTCTCTAAAACTTGGTTGTTGCTTACATGTTTAGTCCCTGGTATTCTCAGCATCCTTCTGTAGAACCAGATTTCTTTTGCCTCAAGTCTCTTCTTCATCTGTGAGGATATTGTCCAGCATTCACTGCCACTTAGGAGGACCAGTATTACATAACAGTTCACTACTCTTTTCTTTATTTCTAAGGAGATTTTCTTGTTTCTTAATACTTTATAGATATAAAGTATTAGAAAGATATATAAGAATTAGAAAGAAAGGATTATGATTCACATTGCAGTTTTGTATTCATGAGATTAGAGGTTATGACCTCATTTTGGAGTAACATAATTTTTCTGATTTTCCACAACAGCTAAGAATTAATGAAATAACATATTAGTGAACTATTTTCATATTTACACTTTTTGTAACTCCACTCCTATATTCATGAGTTGGTGTGTTTTTGATATTTCTGATATCTTTTTAAGTATTCTTTATAAATACATTTATGAGATGAACATTATTTCTTTCATTCATCATTATCAATGAGACTTCTTTGAGTGTTCATAACTTCATGTAGTGTTCAAAAATGTAATATTAAGTCAGCAACAAGTATGAAGTGGTTAAATTACAATTTTGATTCTTTTTTCTTCAAGTTAAAACTTCAAGCCATCTATTGCTAAGATGAATTTGATGGGAATATTCAAATAAAATTCTTGTCTGAACCTATTTATTCAATAAGGCGTTGTCTTTTTATTGTTAGTCTTCAATGAAACAAATGCAAGTATTGAGAAACATGTTTAACAGAAGTCACTTTGGATTTGTGATCAAGATTGCTATTAAAATAAGAGATGAACAAAATAGAATTTAGCATCCATTTTTCGTTCAATGCTGAGATTACTCCTAAGAAAGTTTGTCATAGAAAGTATATAAATGAATTTGGCAATTACGCTTTAGTATAAAAGGTTGATATTGTTACCTTTCTAATAATTACAAACTTCATTGCAAAAGAATCAAAAATGATTTGTTTAGTATATCTTCATGTGTATTCTATTTTCTATTCAAATATTCTATTCAAATATTCTATCTTAAGATAAGAAAATATTGCAAAAGACTTTTTTCCTTCTCCTCTTTGCAATATTTCTTTCTTTCTCATGACTATTTTAAAATTTGTATTTTGGATCTTGCCTGAGTTTTTTTCTTTCTCACTATTTCCAAGGAAGCCTCATTTAACAAAGTTTTATTTTAATGTCACAAGCAAAAAAAAAACAAAAAACAAAAAAGAATTCAAGTTTTCTTTTTTTTTTCTTTGTCAAATGAGATGGAAACTAAGTATTCTTCCAGCAAAGCAAGTATATGTGTGCTAATTTGAATATTGTCTATGAATATTGGTTTAGTTGTATAAATTAAAATTATTATTTATAAAAAATAAAAACACAGTCTACATAAAACAATATTTTAACTTCATTCTATAATATAGAATTTTAAAAAATTTAATAAAATTTAATTTTATCCTATAATATAAATATTTTTTAAAATATTAATAAAATTTTACTTCATCTTATAGATATTTTTAAAATGTTAATAAAATTTGACTCCTTCCTATAATAGATATTTAAAAAATTTTAATACCTAACATATATACATTTTTAAAATTAAAAAGTGATTTCATTCAATAATATAGATATTTTTAAATATCTATATTAACTTCAACTTAAATAAAATTATACTTAATCCTATTTAAACATTTTAACAAAATTTTACTTCATCCTATAATATAGATATTCATGAAAATTTTAACAAAATTATAAAACACATAGTTAACCAGATTGTTGTAATTAGATTTTTCAGAAACATGGCAACATTCAATAAGATGCAATCTGAATTTGTGAAAAAATTCTAGAGCTTCCTTGTTTGACTTTTTAAAAGTTTCCTGGCTTTCATTTTTGTGATTGAGCATATGTTATTTTGAAGTCTAAATTGATAGTAAATGTTGTTTTCTGACTAAATATTTTCATTGTTGCATAATTTCACTATTATTTCTATCTTTACTGGGGCCAAGATTATTGTGTTTGCGTGAAAGTGAAACTCAAACTGAATGTCAGAAGAATTTTATTTTTATTTTTATACTTGCCAATTTTTACAACTTTCAGAAATTATTTTAAAATATATTGTTTTTATTGATTAGATAAAATCAAATGCTACTAAACTAAACTGTTTTCCCTAAAAGTAGTGGTGGTAGCAGTAAGAATGACCAATAATATCCATAACTATCAATCAGGACAGATAATTAACAATAAAGAATTAATAATAATAGCTTATTTTTAAATTCTAAGATTATTAAAATATATATCAAGTGCACTTCTATAAAATAGAGGCCAGACAAATGTTGGTAGGTGAGGGTTATTAATTGATTTGTTTTTTTATTTTATGGCTTTTTGGGGGATATTTAAAGCTGAAACCTATTTTGGGTTGTAAGATCATTTTTTCATGAGTGACGATTGCATTAACAAGTTTTTGAGAATAACAAGGATTTTCCAGATCAAATTCCTACTATTCAACCCATAGCAAGAGTAAGAGAAAGATCCATAACTTTCCAAAGAGTATTTGTACACAAGTGAATATTATGAACCTGACTGGAATTTGAACTTTGCTCTCTGATTATGAAATCTAAAAATAGCATATCATCTCTTCCATCCAACGGCATGTCATTTAGAGCGCAGTTTAATTGGAAAAACTTGCATAGAGGGAATTTGGTTTCCTCATGAGATTTTGGTGGAGTGATGAATACAACATTCCACCATCTGCAGCAGTTTTTTAATCAGAAATGTCAGCTTTTCATTTTTGCATCACATTATTATAGGTGATGAAAAATGGGTTTTGCCCATCAACAGCAAACAAAAAGTACAGTGCTTATCACAAACTGAGAAAGCAGTGCCAATGCCAAAACCAGGGACCCATCTACAGAAGTCCTATTTTGTTCCTGGTGGAATATGATAGATGTTGTTCATTTCAAGCTACTGGAACTTTGAACAGCCACCATTGCAGATGTCTATTGCCAGCAACTTGATCAGGTAAATGAAGCATTACTGCTTTTGTAAATAGAAAAAAGTTTTATTCTCCTGTATGACAATAAAGGGGGGGGGGCACAGTCTGTATGAGAAACCAAAGAAAAAAAGGATTGAAGATTCTTCCAGATCCTCCTTACTCACCAGATTTAGAACCTCCCGAATCTCATTTGTTTTGATCAACAGAACATTTTGGAAATGGCAGAACATTCAGAAAGGAAAAAGAAGTTTAAAATAGTCTTTAAACTTTTTTCAAGGAAAAACTCAGATTTCCTTTGACCTTTCTGTTGGCCGGCAGTCACTGAAAATGAAGGTGATTACATTGTTTACAAATAATGATTAAATAAATTTAACTTACATTTGTTTTTATATTCTTCTTATAAAATTCAATTATTTTCAAAATACATTAATCAGAAAATTTAAGTCATGCTTTTAAATAAACATGTCCGATCAAGACTTATATGGATGCCATAAATGGTTGAGTGGTTAGAACATTCACTTTCTGTCCATGAGACCCAAGTTCAAATCTCACTATGGTCAATTTGTCAGGAAAGTGACAAATTCTTCTGGAGGAGGTGATCTTAGCATGCAGCATCTTTGGAAAGTGCCTGAAAACCATACAACGGGTTGACCTAAGCCTTGTGAGTGAAATTGGGTAGATAGAACCCTTTGGAAGCTGTTGATGGTTGTGCTAGCATGAAGTCACAAGTCATTGTGACCAAAGGTTTGAGTGTGCTGGTCTTGTTCAGACTGTAGATCATGCTAGATAATGCACTCTTTCCCAGAAACTGTAATTAAGGTCCCCTCGGCATAGTTGCAGTATAAACCACAGGTGGACTCTGTAGGTTTTAAACAAACACAAATGTACCTGAGAAAGCATCTGCAAAAGGGATTAGCTAGCCATGCTAGTATGAGTGGCCATCCATCCATGTATGGTGTCAAATCTGTTGAGAAAGATATAAGGTATCAGCTGTAAACAATAAATGGTTAAAAATGGCTTTGAGTGAGTGAAGTCTATGGGTCTTGGGGAAGACCACATTTATTCAAACCTTGTAGACTGGTGCTACAGAATCACAAACAAAGAACCATATCAAATAATGTAAACTACATCACTTGAGGATTACTAACAACAGCAACAACTAAAATAGATAGCACATGTAACTCAGAGAAAATAATGACATAACCAAGATGTTGACATTCCACACTACTTCAAGGAATACTTGAGAAATCTATTTTCATGAAAAATTGTTTTAAGAGAAAGATTTTATAAATTTCAATGAAAAGTAGTATTGGCTGCTCAAAATTATTTTTTTATATAAAATGTAAATGACTTGAATTTGTAAATATTTTGCTTCGGGTTAAGTGGGCTTCACTCTCTTTGTTTCGATTACATTTTTGTATAGGTTTTTGATAGCATCTGGGAGAAAAAGAAAACATCTTTCAGGTAATTTTAGGCTATGTACTCTATTTATTCAAAACTGCAGACTGAATTATACCAAAGCCAAATTTCAACTGTTTTACCCACTTAAATACAGTAGGAAAAATCAAATCAGTCTTTTCTTCATCACTGAAATTCTATTGCAATTTGTCTATAGATCCTGAAGCCATAGAAAGAATCAAAAGAAAGGCAATATGGCAAAAACTTCTGCCTCATTATCTTTGAAAAGCATTTGTGAAAAACAGTGAATGAAAAATGTAGTACAGGTTTTTTGAGCTGATTCTAAACTGAAAGGACAATGCTGAACCAAAGAAAAGAAAAGATCACAGTAAAAAGTGAGGAATATTATGAGGAAAAATTTTATGAAGTTAAAAGTTTAGACATCAGATTGATGAAGATTACACTGTGGACCTCTGATTAATAAATATTAATATGTGAACCTCTGATTTATAAAAGTTAACATGTGGATCTCTGATTAATAAAAAATAAAATGTGAACTGCAAATTACCCTTTTCATTTGTAACCACTAAACTGAAATTATTTGCAGCAATAGAAAAAGTTTTGAAGAAAAAGCAAGATGTAAATTTAAGATTATGACTTTAAGAAGAAGGGTGAAAATGGATTTATATTGAAAATATACTGTGAACTTCACATTACTCCATATATATATATATATATTTCTTTTTTTACAAAAGAATTAAATGCAGTAAAATGTTGCTTTGAGGATTAGAATGTACTTCATAAACTATAAATATCAGTATTGGTTAATTAGCTTTGTAGGATAGACAGGTGCAAATCAAAACCTAGTTTCAAACTGAATATATTTGGATGTCTCATCTACCACTGTACCATGTAATTTAGTAAATTTTATATAGTTTTTCAAGATATGTGAACTTGTGCCATTAATGTAAGTAAATTTTGGCTTGGCTTAATTCATATTGTGTATTTGAGAATAAAGACAAACTCTTCTATATTAAATCATAGTTTCGTTATATATATATATATATATATATATATATATATATATATATGTGTGTGTGTGTGTGTGTGTGTAATCACCTCAAGCAAGGCAGTAATCCAACTAAAACACAAGGGGTTACTTGATGTGGAAGAATTAGGAAAGAAACATTAATGATGAGCAGAAAGATAGTGATTGGCATTGTATTTAAATTTTTACAGATTAAAGTTGTCTGGAAAGCATGGAGCTGGAAGGGAGTTCCACAAGCAAGAAATTTGAGGGAAGAAACTATTAGCATAGAATTTTCAGTTACATCTAGCCAGCTCAACTGTAAATTGATGAGATCTTACTGCATGTCTAGTGCTGCACTTATTCATAAACCCTAGGTACCATAGTGAAGAGCTCATTTGAACAATTACCATGTAAATATTTATAGAAAAGACATAGGCAACCTTATGGCAAATATACATATACATATATATATATATATATATATATATATATATTCAAATGTAATAAGAATGAAATGAATATACATTCAAACATTCACAGCATTAATTTAAAAGAGGGCTCAATACCAGGAGTAGAGTTATTTATTATAAAATTTTTACATACGGACAAAAACAATTACTCACGACAAAGTAAATTTTGTCCATGTTTGCCGTTTAAATTGTCAGCAATAGATCAATTTTGTCCATTGTTTTTGTCTGTATGTAAAAATTTTATAATATATATATACATAAGTCCATTTCATAATATATGATGTCATTTGTTTACATTAATATACACTCTGAGCAGATATAATTGTTTGAGAAAAATATTGTAAAATTTGTTTAAAAACAATGATTTGACTTTGTTAACCAGGCACTTCCTCTGTAGTCAAATGGTATAGCATGCCAGGCTATATGATATTTCTGTGTAGGATACAAGTTCAATTCCAGTTAGAGGACACATATTTTCTATAGAATTTCTCAGACATTCAGGCTAGAAAATGTAGTTAATGTGGTTTATTATAAACAGAGCATTTACTTAAATATTTGTATCTATAAAAATAACATACAAATAGAAAATATATAATATAAGTAGTATTTGTTTTATATGTTTATTGGTGCACATGTTCAGTTGGTAACCTATGTCAGGATTTTGTCTCCTTTTCATCTAGTATCCATTGCTTTTGATCAATGAGGCATAATATAGGTGGACCAGCTGTCTGGGGCTGTCTGTAATAACTACCTGTGTATGTTAGTTTTAAACTATTTTTATTATATATTATAATATTTATACAACATAATTATCGTATTTAAAATGTTATGTGTGTGAGGCCTATGGGTCTTGGTGAAGGCCGTACATCTTTGAACCTTATGGACTGGTGGTAGAGAATCACAGACAAAGAATTGTACCAAATAACAGAAACCACATTACTTGAAGACTGTCAACAGTAGCAACAGCCAATATGGATATCACATGTAGAGCAAATAAAAAAATAATGATATAATCAAGATGTTGATTTTCTACACTACAAACAAAAGACAAGGAATTAAACTCCCATCAGTACTGGAAAGAGTGATAACAGCAGCTACTGGACTTGAGAAAATGGCTAATATTACCACTACCATTCAGTAACATAAATTGAACTCTATAGCAGACATCCTCATGCATGTTCGGAAGTGCCTAAAAACTATACCATGGGTTGACCCAAACCTTGTGAGTGAAATTGGCAAAATGGAATAGTTCAGAAGGCGTTAATGTTTGTGCTAATAAATAATCACTAGTAAATTGGCAGATAAAAGTTCTTTTGCCATTGATGGCAATCTATCTAGAGACAGTGTCTTGGTAAAAAAAAAAAAAAAAAAAAAAAAAACTATCCCCGAGCAGCCTGGCTATTCACAGAGATGTATTTGTCTGATGATACCTGAAATTCTAAAAAAGAAAAATGAGTCATGAGAGTTAGTAATCTGCTGTAATATAATGATATGATGAATGTTTATTTATATTTACTTATTTTTAATTTTAATACATATTATTGCTCTTCTGATAAAATCATGATACCATGTTTTTATTTAAACTAGAATCTTTTTGCAATATGCTGACATGTTTTGAAACCCTCCCAGTATTTAGTATTGTTGAAGTTATCATTAGCATTTTGTGTGAAGGTTTACAAACTCTACGTTTCATTCAATTTCACAAACCAATGAAATTTGAATAAGCTGTTTTGATTGGAAAAATACTTTGATAAAAACCCTACTTCATGGTTTAATAATTTCTTTAATTTAATTTTATAGGACTTCATGGTAAACAATATTTTGAAGAAAATTTCTTTTTTTCCTTTTTAACAGAAAAGAATAAATTCTTAGGATTTCTTACTCTTGAGCATGCAACATATAACTGGCCATGCAAAAATGTTTCTTTCTGAGGCCAAATTCCAACTTTTTGAAGCATTTGGCCTTGGGATTTGTTTATAGTTCTCACAAATGCAAGTTCAACCTGGAAACTGGTTTCTTGTATATACAAAAAACTTAAAGAAAAGATATGCAAAAACAATATTGCATTTTTATTAAATAAATATTTTTTTTTACTTTTATCATTAAATTGTTTTTAAAATAGTGGGAGTATTTTGTATCTTAAATAATAAAACTTTTAATTTTTCCAAAATAATTAATGAAAATTTATTGTACTAAACTGCGCACCCTAATAAAACCAACTGTACTTTGCACTTACCTGTTTGCACTTCTCCCCAAAATTTGGTTCTGATCAGTCAATGTATGGCTATTTTAGAGGGTGTGATGGGTGGATGGACTAACAGATATCAGAATTTTATATATAGATTACTGTCGTACTTTATACAAAGCCTATTCAAATTTATACGTAAGCAAAGGTTAGCTTTTAATAATGGCCTCAAATATTATTTTGTTTTGGACTGTGCCAGATTATCTTGACAGCTATAAAGTGTAAAATTATTTATCCTTTATTTCTAATCTGAGGAGATAATTTGTTCAAAGTACTGAGCAAACAAAACCAAAACTGGATCTAAAAGAATCCTCATAAAAATGACAAATTCTTTCAAATTCATCTTGTTACATGTCATCTTTCCCCAATGAGAACAGGGCTCCAGATATGTTTTGTTATAACAAAATAATTTTGGCAACTGACAGCACTGATGATATATTTAGAACAGGACTTATCTGCAGCCAATCAAATGGGAATACCTATCAAGTATCCAAGTAAACAAATTAGCTTTTAAATTACTAATATCGCTGTAAACTTGTTGATTTAATGTACACATTGCATTTGGCATATATCCATTTTAACCAATTCATATACTTATACATTTCATGCTCATTAACAGAAGTGAAAATGTATTCAATTACAATAAATATTATTTGGAATCATGGGATCATTTCATGGCATTTTTAGAGCCATCTTCATGTAAAAGATGAAAAATATTTCTCTCAAGTTCCATCAAAATTGAAAAAATCTACTTCACAATATCAGTTTGAGAAAATTGGGACATTCATTCTTATTGTTTCAACATAAAATAAACTATAATCATTATACATTCTGATAAGTTTCTTCATAATCTAAAATCAGTATTTTTTTTATTTGATGTGTGTTATTTTCACAGTGTTTGTGAAGACTTCCTAATTCACACTTCATGAGGTATACATTGAAAATACATTTCAAAAGATTAAATCATTGGAAGCAAAGAAAAGATTGCTGAACAGCTATAACATACCTATCCTCCTCTTTAGCAATAAATGCTGGACAATCTCCTCAAAGATAAAAAAAGAGACTCAAAGTGAGAGATGTGCCTTTAAAGACAGATTCTGAGAAAATGGGAACTAGAAGGACACTTATTCTGAGAATCAGAACGTTGAAAGATGGCTTGAAAAAATTCATACTCACAAGATGTATTGAAGGCAAGAGGGGTAAAGGAAACAGCAATTAATTCTCTGAATGGATAGTAGAGTGGAGACAAAAAGGATTGGTAAAGAGTCAAATGTTGTTTAGAGCTGAAGGAGATAGGAAGTTGTGGAGAGCCATAATGGTACATGTCACATAACTGAAGATATGGGACATGGCATTTAAATGAAGACAGTTTTGAATAGAGATAAAGGACTGATAATTATCTCAGAATTAAGCAAGCAACTTAACCATTCATTGAAGAAAATCATAGAAGAATAAAGCAGGTATTTCTCTGTGGTTTGAGTCCTTAAATCTGCCTGCTTCTTATCACTTAACATGAAATTAATAAACTCTGACACTTCAAATATCTCAGAATATGGATCACTTATAACAAATTTAGTATTGTAGATATTAAGGAAATTTAATATAGGATGGGCTGTGGTAGTAGTAGTAGTGTTGCCTAAAACCAAAACATTAATCTAAGAACATAAATAGCCTCATCAGATCTAGACCTCTTGATGGAAACCATGTATGGCATCTAACTCATTCAGAAATGTCAAAACAATCTTCTGCATACAGGTTGCGATGGGTAAATTGTCGCCATTTTATATTTTTAATTTCATGCATGTGCATTGTTTGTTTTTGATTTTGCCAACTGCACAGAATAGTAGGGTCAGTTAGGAGAAAAAGAGCACCGTAACACAATTCACTCTGCCAGAAATTTGGAAACGGCATGCTGTACAACTTGGCGTTTGAAATGGAAGCTCCCATTTGAACATTTCGAAGTGTGAGGTCAAAGTGCAGAGGATTCAGAAAGAGTTAGTTAAGTCTAATGATTATTACAAAGGTGTTTGGAGTAATCACTAGTCATGGTAACATTATGCCTCCATTCATCTTCCCACAGGGCCTCAGACTCAACACAGAGACCTATATCAAGTGCCTTAAGAAGGTAATGCTGCCCTGGGTCAAGAGGGTAACTGCTGGAAGACCCTATATCTGGCAACAGGAGTTTGTACCATGCCACACAAGCAGGCGAACCCAGTCATAGCTGTCAGGCAATTTCTATGACCACATAACCCTTTAAATCTGGCTACCTAACTCCCCAGACTGTGAACCTCTAGATTATTATGTGTGGGGTGCAACAAAACTCATTATTTGTAATACCAAAGATGAACTGAAAGCAAGGATTATGGCAGCATTCACCAACTTAAACAAGGAGACTATCAAGAAGAGTCGCAGGAGATTCCAAAGTTGTCTGAAGGCTGTGGTTGAAGCCAATGGTGATTTTATTGAATAAATTTACTCTTCAGTATTTCAAGATATTTTTTGCATAATTTTGATAAATATATCTGCTAAAATGAAATGTCAGTGTTATTTTCATTTTTGCGTTAATTAGTCAACAATTTATCCATCGCACCCAGCACAGCATTTTTTCTCAGATCCATGATTAAAAATGGCTTCAAGTGAATGAATCCTTGTACCCTTAACCTTTATCATTCTGTATGTGACTTCATTTACTCTACAAAAATGTTTATCCTGCCACTGAAGGTGTCTCTGATCCTTGAACAATAGTGTGTTTAAATTTTATAGTTGTGTTGTCATATCCTGCTATGGCAACAGAAAACAACTGAGTGAAATTAACACTAAGGATACTGCAATTGAGAGGCCTAGAAAAAGAATGCAGTGAGTAGTAATATTAAAAATGCAGAGTGCTAATGGTTAAGACAACCATTTACCTGATCTTATAGACTGGTCCTAAAGAATCACAAACAAGGAACTTCCCAAATAGTGAAAACATACCACTTGAAGACTTCTAACAGCAGCACAACTAAAATGAATAGTGAATGTAACCAGAAGAGAAAATAAAAAATAATAACATAATCATGATGTTGACTTTCCACACTACCTTAAACAAAATGTTAGGAAGGAAACCCCCATCAGTATTAGAATGGGTGATAACAGTGGGCTTCAGAAGCCTATTTTTTCTGAAAGACACTTTTAAGAGAAAGATTTTATAGATTTTGACACTTGTAAATAAATGCTGAATGTTTCCTGTATGGAAACAGTTAATCTCTTTATTACTATGCATAATTTGGGCAATAAATCCAAATTTGAATCATGTTATTTTTTAGAGATTTCTAACATATCTTTTGATTTAATTATAAATTCCAACTTTCCTAATTAATTAACCTTGATAATTAAATATTGTAGAAAATGGCAACAAAACGAACACTTATACTCAGAATCAGGAACAGACAGCTGAAATTTCTTGGACACATAATAAGGAATGAGGGATTGGAAAAATTAATCCTCACCGGGTATACTGACGGTGAGAAAGATAGGGGAAGTCAGCAATCCACCTACCTGATGAGTTTATATGAATGGGGAACCTTAGCAAACAGAAAAACTGCTAAGAGCCACAACAAGGGATAGGATGTTTTGGAGAGCTATGATCACCAATATCCTGAAGGGGCATAGTAGAAGAAAAAGAAACTTCAATGAATACTTATCACCAAGTTTTACAATTTGGATATCTGGTAGTATCTTGCTGCTTTTTATTGTATTTTCGATCACTAAATTCAAGAAGAATGATCAGATGACACACTTCTTTGATTACCTTTTCTCTGTGAAAAAATATAGAAGAAATATATAGAAAGAAAAACAATCAATGCATAAGTGTGTGTATAACTGAAAGCTATATCTATTTGTCTTTGTTTACTTAAATTGGTCTCTATTGATGTAATTCAATAGGTAGACAGTGAGATAGTCAATCACATTGGGTGCATGCATCACTGGATTGACACAGATGTGGGTATGCGTGTTTACAGCCATGCCTGTGCATCATATTGGAGAGGATGTCAGATTAATTGAAGTGGAAAGGAAAATGAAAGTGAAAGTAGAACAGAAAATGAAAATGGAACAAAAAGAGAATTAGTATGCGGAGCCAATTCCACCTTGCACAGTTTCTCAATAAGAAAGAGCTTTGAATTCAACCTACTGATTAATAGTAGAATCTCTCCTGTATCACAAATCTGTCAATTTATGTCCCCTGGGGGGTTCTGTAGCTGTCAGTAAACTATTGCCTTCCACAACATTTCTTCCCATTTCCTTCTCAAGACCTTCTTCAAATCTTCTTCTTCTCATCCCCATTCAGATACTGTAAAATGATTCATCACTTCATTGAAAGTGGAATCCACTGTTATATCATCCTCATCTTCCCTGACAAATCTGTCTGAGAGTCCATCCATCCTACTGATCAGTCAGCCAGTTAACTAACCAGCTGACTTACCAACTGGTATCTCTATCCATGAGAGGTTCAGCATAAACATAGCAGTGAAGCATCAATAAATGTATGGGAAGTGAATTTGGAGTACTTAGTAAATTTCAACACCCTATTGGATTTACATAAGAAGCATTAAATCCAAAATCATGTACATTTAGAAGATAACAAGATAATGGGAATGATGAATTAGTTATTAGAATTTCTGTAGCAGAATTGGGAAAATGATTTTATTACAAAACTGGCATTTGACTTTTTGTATACAAATATTGCTGAGTGATAAATGAATTTCAAAAGAATATGCCTCACCTTAGGCCACAGCTAAAAAAGAAAGAGATGTGCAAAGGAAATCACTCATATTTACTAATCCAAAACAGTACCATACTGTTTCTCAATTCATTTCCTGTCTATATGCAGGCATTCTGTCCATAATAAATATTCTGAATTAATAGTGCAGTTATATAAAAATAGAAAGGGGCATATGTCAAAGATGCATCTTCTCACTTGATTTATTTTACAGCAAGGCAATGCTAAACAACTGGAAGTCCTACCAGGATTTATAATCAGTAGGCATTGTCTTAACAACATAGGATATGCAGATGAAAACCATGTTGATGGCAGGCAGAGAAAGAAAACTGCGCAAGCTACTAGACAATGTAGTGAAAGAAAGCAGGAGGAAAGGACTATCAATTTATAGAAGACAGCGAGAGAAACAGCCTATGTGAGAGTCTGGCAAGTGTTTTAACAGATGATGGAAAATGTGACAGTGAAATCTGAAGTGCAAGTTACAAGTTACCTTAACCTTACAAGCTTGCATAAATGGCTGGCTGGACATGGGCTGCAAGGGACAATAAGAGTACAAACATTACTAAGAAATACAAAGTGTAGGAAGTTGTAGAGAGTCATGATAACCCCATGGCACATAAAAGAAAGGATCACACTGTTATTACTATTTTTCTAAGGTAAGGTTTTAGTGTAAATATGACTTAAAAACAAAGAAATGTTTTTTATCTTTCTTGCCACTACGCAATGTCAGTTCTCGTATGTGGCAGTGAATGCTGGACAATCTTCTCACAGATGAAGAAGAGACTTGAAGCAGCAGAAATGTGATTCTACAGAAGGATGCTGAGGATACCATGCTACAAATGACAGGAAATTGTGGTGAGCCATGATCACCATGAAGGGACATAGAAAAAGGGACATTTTCTGTATAAAAAAAATATGCATTAGAAACAATAAATAATTGGGAGTCATATTAATTATTTTTAACATCCATCCAGAAATATTCTTTACTGCAAGATTTATTTATAACTGACAGAATTTTTCTTTCTTTGAGGAAGCCATTTTTTACCACAAACCTTTGAGTTGGATCCTGTGCGTTCTTCTTGAGATTACTGTGTTCAGTTGTTCATAAAAAATAAGCAAGTTCACTTAAATACATCTGTTGTGGGGATGTATTTAGTGTTAACAAGATGTATATTTAGTAAGAGAGAGTGTAGAAATATCAGTTAATAATGGATGCCTTGAAATTACTGCAAACAAGAATGTATAAGAATAATATATAAGTATGCAAAATTTACAACAACATTTTATATTTCTTTAGCAAATTAAATATAAAATACAAAAGTGTGCGTGTATGTATGTATGTATGTATGTATGTATGTGTGTATGTATGTGTGTGTGTGTGTGTGTTTAGACATGTCTTTTTACATATGTTCATTTTGGGCAAAGTTTATTTAAGAAATTGTGACAGAAATTTTGAAAAAGTTTCTTTGTTAATTTGGTACAATTAGTAGAAAATTCCCATTATTTTTTAATTGGTATCACCCCATGTAAGGCAGTAAAGCCACTATGACACAAGGAATTACTGGGTGTGGAAGAATTAAAAACAGAAACATTAATAATGAACAGAAAGAAAGAAGAGTAATCAGGAGGATAGTAAATAGCAATTGACATTGCATTTAAATTTTTGCATATTGAAGTTAACTGCAATGCTTGGAGCTGGAACAGAGTTTCACAAGTGAGAAGTGTGAGAAAAGAAACTGCTAGCACAGAACTTATGGCTATATCTAGCCAGCTCAACTGTAAATTGATGAGATTTCAATGCCAGTTAAGTACTTTGCTTAAATTCAAAAGTTCTAGCTACCATAGTGAAGAGTGATATTTATTCTGTTAAATACACAGAAATGTGGCACAAGGCCGAAGGGGGGATTGGGGAAAGGACGGTCTTCTTCTGTCTTAACTATAACTTAGCTAGCCGCAAACACTGACCCAATCATACCAACAATATTCCTTACACCAAAACCATAGTGAAGATCTCATCTGTACAATTACCATAAAAGTATTTATTGAAAAGGTACAGGAAAGCAACCTTATGGTGGTGGGAAAGTAACTGAAGCCAAGCCACCAGATTAGGACTGATAAATTTTGTTGATTCTTCTTTGGAGTTTATCGAGGAGCTCAAAGTAAATAGCAGAGGCACTAGACCATATGTGGCAGCAATATTCTAAGCATGGAGCAAAGGTAGACTTATATATATGTTAGATAAATTCTGCACAGAAAAATTGTTTTGAACAACAGTGAACAAACCTTTTTAGCAGCTGACCTAGCAATGGATTTGATATAATATTTCCACTTCATGTCAGCTGAGAATGTTAGCCCAAGAAGATGCAATGAGTCAATTTCTTGGAGGTTAGCATCAGCCATGCTGGTGAAAGGTAGAGAGGGTCTCTCAATCATTTGTATGCTGTGTACTATGTTATGTTGTGTTCTGGGAAACATGTGGTTCTCTAGAGGCCAAAAGTTTTCCTCCTTGCAGAAAATGAGACAAATGCTATCTCTAAAGAATCCTGTGGTTAAAGTGAAAGAATGAGACTTTGTATCTTTTTCCTGTATACTGCAGGAGGCAGTGCCATCTGCAACAGTTCTTTTGCAAACAAGAAGAGTAAGCCAGACATGCATTTATAATTCAATATCATGTCTTGTATTTCTTGTGCAAATCACTTTCACCTTCATTTATATTTTTAAACAAATGTTACATATTTTAATTTTTTATTTTGAAAATTATATGTGACCAATTGGTTAGAACATTCTTGTTCTGACCATGAGTTTCAAGTTTGAATCTGATCAGGATTGGTTTGTTAAGAAGTGGAATTCTTGATGATAATGACCTGTGGAGGTAATCCCAGCATTCTCAACCATTGAGGATGCCTTAGGACCAGACCATGGGTTGACACAAACCATGTAAGTGAAATTGAGTAGACTAAACTGTTCAGAAGATGTTGATGGTTGTGCTAGCATGATTTCACAGGTCGTTTTAACTGAAGGCTTGACCATACAGGCCTTGTTCAAACACTTGATCATGCCACATTATGTACTTTCTCAGAGAAACTGTAACTAAAGTATACTCAGCATAGTTGTATTATAAGCTGTAGGTTGACTTTGCAGGTGTTGAAGAAACACAAATGTGCCTGAGTAGGCCTCTGCAACAGGTATTAGTTAACAACCCCAGCAGATGGCCTTCATTGGAAACCACTGGCCAGTCATTATATGTATTCATGTATGCAAAACCTGATTTGGTTTAGTAGCATATCAATCTCTAAGAGTTATTTAATGCCAAAATCTAAATATTTTGAGTTTTATGGCTTCAACTACAGATAAAATGTACTTTTGGTCATTTTGCTATAAAATCTATTGTTGCTAATTTTGCTTTAAATCTGTATTGTTGGTAATTCTTTATATAAAAATGTATTGCTGGTATTGTTACTATAAAAATGTTTTTTATACTTTCATAGTGTTGGTGGGGGGTCACTATTTGCCATAGCTTGAACCCTAACAGGTGCTACCACCTAAGTCAGGGTAGACTGGGAACAACAGCAATTAAGAGGTGGTTCCATGCTCATAAAAACTTCCAATCTTCCAATGAAAGAATTTCCTGCTGGATGTAGTTTATCATCATATCCAGGACTATGCAAAACTTGTAACTCTATATTGGCCTCAAAATGAAGAGTTGAAAAAGTAGAAAGCCTTATTGAAAACTGAATGACATATATTTTTTAAATTATTCTAATAATAGTTTTATATTAATTTGTTTAAATTGACCTATTTTGGTTTATTCTTAAAAAATCAGTTATTATGAATTTGTATATTTGGCAATCCAAGAGGCACCTGTCAAGTTTTCATTGTAAATCGTATCTCATTTCATTAATTTTCCATTTTCCTTTTTATGAGATTCTTCAAAGATTTTGCTATTTTTTCATTTGCTTTTCCCTCTGGTCCCCCTCACTGCTTGACTTTTATGGGGCAAATCATGTCTCATATCTGTTTTTGTTTCATTATTTCTTGTCTGTTTTCATTTCCACTTTGTATTGTTTTGTTTCCGTTTGATTTTGTTTTTTGCTTGTCATTATTTTGTTTGATCAGATTTCAATCTTTTAGTCCATAAAAATGTTGGCTGCAGACACTTTTCTCTAACATGATTCTTTTTCAAAACTTATACAACTTAACGATTTCTCATATTAATCTAGAACTCAAGATATAATACTGTCAAAAAACAAAGAGTAGGCAAAGATAGGGCTTCTAGTCTGGGTAATTTTCTTTGATGATTATAAATATGTAGTTATTTAAATTTGCAGCACACCTATTTTGGTACTATTACATTTATTATCTCTCTAAATGTTACTTTTAAAGCTTTCTTTCTGAATAAAGACTATTTTATGCACATTAGAAAATATATTTTTTTCTCATTATTTTTGTACTTTGCATTAAAATTAGTCCAATTAGATTTTCATACTTCTGCCTTGTTTTATTGCTCTTTTGACTGATCAGGTTACCATCTTTTTTTCTTTTTATTCTGGCAAACACACCAAAGGTTCTAACTTGAATTCACTGCTCTGCAAGAAATTGCTAAGGTGGAATGAATATGTATAGCATTGTTTATTTTGCAAATAGCTAACATAATAACGTGATGATGGTTTTTGTTATTATTATCATAGTAACAGTAAATTATAATAATGTATTATAATTTTATAACATTATGAAATAATATAACAGCAGCTCACCATTTGTGAATCATTTTCAAAAGATCATGGCAAATTTCTTTAATGGGGACATAACAATTAAAGAAAGGAACAAGAGAAGCAGAAGAAAAGGGAAAATAGTAATTCAAGCTAAATTTGTACAAATAGATAAAGGAAAAAGTAACACAAAGGAAAGAGGGATCATAACAGAAAAAATATTGCTAGGAGTAACAAGTGACAACAAGTAGCATAATCACCTTCAGTCCTGAAGGGACATGATGCATAGAGAGATAGAGTTTATTTTTAGGCAATTATTTTTAGGAATCCAAAGCAATTATGACATAGAAAAGCTGAGGTGGATATATGAAAAACCAGATTGACTATATAATAATCAATATGAGCTTTCAGAAATGCAGTAATGGCACAGTAAAACTTATCCAAGTGATGACTGTGGGAGTGACCACATTTCTATGTTATGCAAAATTTGATTATGGTGTAGGAAATTAAAGAAACCCAAAGCAATGCCAGTATGATGGAATCTAGGATGAATAAACTTGCAAAAACATTATACACTGAGAAAGTTGAGGGAATTTAATAGCATAGATGAGGCAAGAAAATAAAAGTGGGTCAAATTAAATGAAGCTCTTTGGATATCAGCAAACAAACTCATCCCTAGGAAAAAGAGACATGAAAGATAACATTTTTAGCATAAAAAAGAGACAGCAAGCAATACCAATGATTTCCCATGTCCTAAAGAATAATACTAATCCCTCAAGATATGGGTTAAATAGCTTTTATCTGGAAAAATCAGTTATTCGCAAAAAAATTGTTAATGCAAAAAAAGAATTACTCTTGCAATTAAAAACATGTTTTGGCTTTAAATAACACACAAAGGGTTGATAAACTGTAAAATACAAATCAATCAATCATTCAGTCATTGCAACCCAGGTGCAGCTGGAATAATTACATGGGTCTGCACTGTGTAATTAAGAAGTTAATTTAAGTCAACTCTACAGCTGGCTCATATGATGGTCTGGTGAGACATTGAGTCCAGAGTTTATTTTAGTATAATTTCTGGTGAGCCCAGTACATACATCGTAGGTTTTCACTCTTATACAAATTCATTTAATAAATTATTCTTCATTATTACCGTTTATTTATGACATCACTGGATGGAGGGCTTCCAAGAATGAAGTCAGCAGTAAGGGTGGAGTGTCTCCCCTGATTGAATAAAGAGCCACATATCTGTGACCAAGACAAGTCATCAAGTAGGAAGACATCAGCTGTGGAGGGATGGGCTCAGTCAGGTTTCTTCTGCTCAAGACATGCTATGCATGAATGGATACCAACCAAGATATATGGTGGGAGCTGTCTAGGTGTTCAGCTGCACAGGGACCCTATGACTACACCCAGTCATAGGGCTGATGATGATTGTGATGATTACCATTTTTATTTAACCTTTACTGTTATTCCCTTTATTACAATGTTCATTCTACTTCTGGAAAATCATCATCATCGTTATTTTCATGCCAATTTCTTATTTCTATTACGTTTTTATGACTGTCATTGTTATTGCATGTAAGTATCTTTTGTTGCCTGTTTTGTTTACACTTGGTTTCTCATTACATACTCAATCATTATTTGTGCCATAAAAGTCAAAAAGAAGAACGATGAAAACCAGCCATGAAACCATAGCAAAGCTTGATATGAGAGTTAAAAGTGATAAAAAAAATGACAATGCTATGCAACCGTGTGGCCTGGACTGCTATTATTTGCTTCAGTTTTCTCTTTGAGTCAATCATTTTGAATGATCAATGTGGACAAGTCAGAAGAGAGTTGAATGGAAAGTGTAAGGCCAGAGGGAAAGAGAGAAATAATAAAAGTTAGAGAAGTTGACAAAGAAATGAATTTGGAAATGCAGAAAGAAATCAACAGAGACAGAAGCTAAAAACAAAAAATACAGAGGAAAACTATTCTATGGAGAAAAATGGCAGGAAAAAAAGATAGAATTGCATAAGAAAGGAAGGACTGAAGAAAGAAAACAAAGTGAGAGAGGTGGTGGTGGGGAATTGTAACATAATGAAACATTGAAAGAAAAGGTTAGCACAGAAAAAAGAAAAAGTACGGAATAAAAGAGGAGAAAAAAGAAAGGATGAAAAATTGAGTTAAATTTTGATCTGAAATTTTCACTCTATAATATTCACTATATATGATTAATATTCACTACTGAATTTAGTGTATTGTCAGATAAGATTATACTTGTCAAAGAAATTTATGTCTGAAAATAAATATTTGTGTAAAAATAAATAACTCTTCCCAACCTTAGGATACAAACTTATTGATGTACATACTGCCCTCTCTCTTTCAACATATATATATATATATATATATATATATATATATATATATATAGTCATCCACAGACATACTGTTTTGCTGTATCACACCTCATCAATGTGGCTAGATCTCCGATTGCCTTTAGCTAGGTTCGAAACATGGCTGAATTAGTGTCAGTCGGATTTCTACCCCTAAACCGTTGGTGCATGGCAGGGATGAAGGTGAATTTAAGCATATTTATTTTTAGATAAACACACAACCCTTTGCAGGTTGTTTAAAGACAGAAAATAATTTTAGATTTTAATAATTTCTTTTAGATAATAATGATTTTAGTGATACAAGTCTTGCTGGGGGAAGAAGAAGTGGATTCACACCTTTCCCAAGGGTATTTGTGATTCTGCTCTCCAATTAACACTTCCAGGCCATTATCCATTACACCACTCACACATTCCAAGCAGTCACCCACCTAGGTACTGACCAGGCTCGACATTGCTTAACTTCAGTGATCATATTGGAGCTGGTGTTTCAACACTATATGGCCGTAAGCAATCTAAGTAGAAAGAATGGGGAAAAAGACTAGAAAAAAACGTAAAACAATATATCTGCTTTGACAAAGAGAAAGAAATGCAGACAGAATATGAAGAAATATATTTTAAAATGGCTGAAACAAAAAAACAGACAAAAAATATGGGAGACAGGAAAATTATTTAAAAAAAAACATATTGAAATAAAAGGAGAAAAGACAATAAATATCAAACAGAACAAAGAAATTATAAGCACAAGTGAAAAACAAATAAGCTGATGGTTTATTTTCAACTGGAACATTCTATGTAAAATGAGTGACTGCAAAGAAAGATAATAGAATTATGAAAAGGGAAATTTTAAGAACCAAATTTCAAATAAAGCCTGAAAAAACTTTGTTGAATTTGGAACATAAAAAATCTAAATTAAAAGGGTAAATGTATCTGTCTCTTTTCCCACATTTTTATGTTCAAACTATTCATAGGTCATGTCTTATTGGTAACATATTAAAATTAACTCTTCAAAGAGTTAAATAAATCTTTTGTAATGACAATCTCTATATAAAATACACTTTATTTCCAATACATATCAACATTAAACAATTTCCAAATTACATAATACTATATTACTTGTAATGATATCTTTATTTTTTTAATTGGAATCACCCCAAGCAAGGCAGAAATGCTGCAGAACACAAGGGGTTACAGGGTGTGGAAGAATTAGGAACAGAAACATAAATGATTAGTAGAAAGAGAAGAGAGTAATCAGGAGGACAGTAGATAGCAATTGACATTGCATTTAAATTTTTGTAGATTAAAGTTAGCCGGAAAGCAAGAAGCCAGAAGTGAGTTCTACAAGTGAGAAGTGCAAAAGAAGAAACTGTTAGCATAGAATTTACAGTTGCATTTAGCCAATTCAACTGTAAATTGATGAGATCTCGACGCCAGTCAAGTGCTGTGCTTAAACTCAAAAATCCTAGGTACCATAGCGAAGAGCCCATTCGAACAATTACCTTGAAAGTATTTATAAAAAAAAGGCATAGAGAGGCAACCTGATGGTGGTAGGAAAGTGACTGATCAGGACCAATAATATTGCAGATTCTTCTTTGTAAGAAAAAGATTTAATTTCAGTAAAAGATTACTTGAACTGAATTTTTCTATGAAATGTAAAAGCTAAGACTTTTGTTAAAATTTTATTGACAATGTGATGAATTTTTAATTAAAATAATTGAGTTTTCTTTGGAATAATTACTCAGTTGTTAACCTGTACAAACCGATCAACAACATAGAATTACCAATTTTTTCTTAAAACTCCAGACCAAAGTCAATTCAACATATTCAGGCAAATCCTTGAGAGAAAATGAGTTCAGCTTTCAATCTTCTGTAAAGATTTGATATTCCAATCCAATCTTTTCAAAGCCTGAGACGATCTAAGCATTCAGCACTACATTAGCATTTGTTTGCAAATTCAGGTGCATTGTTTGACCTGGCACATTACCAAATTGCTACTTTGTGGAATCAAGGTGGCACAAAACAGTGCAAGGCATAAGAATTATTTAATCCTGTGGTCTGCTTGCTCAAGTCTGTTTTAATGTGGTGCATTCTGCCAATTAATTGACACATCATATTTAATGTTGTGAAGATGACGTAACTGACAACTATATTCCATCCTGTCTGTTTCTCTCTCTCTCTCTCTATCTATCTATCTATCTATCTCTCTATATATATATATATATATATATATATATATATATATATATATATATATATATATATATGGTATTTATTCAAAAATTATACCATAAACATGTAACATCACTACAAAAATAGCCATTTTGTATCAATACTTGTGCTGTTTTGTCAAGTGATGGTGTTGATGAATAAAGAGTTTTAAAAAGTTATAACATGTTTATTTTATAATTTTTGAACAAATAATATTTGCTTTACTCTGTATTAAGCACTCTTTTAAGAATAGTGTTTTTGGTTATTGGAATTTTATTGCATCTATACCAATCCTATGCTTGTATATATATATATATATATATATATATATATATGTATGTATGTATGTATGTATGTATGTGTGTGTGTGTGTGTGTGTGTGTGTGTGTGTGCAGGTATGCAGAAAAATAGGAAAGAACACGTTAGGTAAATAATCCGGAGTTCTTTAGTATTTTTGTTTTTATTTTTAAAAAGACAGTGCTCCATACAGAAGTAGAGCTTAAATTATAATTATTTTTTCGAAAATATGATTCCTTCGTTACATAAGAGTTCTTATGTTTAAAAAACGAGAGCCAAAACCCTCAATATTATTATTAAAATTAAATTGAATTATGGTATGAAGCCCTGTTTCATCCTCAAGTGAAAATTTAGGAATAACCAATCTTGAAGTTTATGCATCTTTATAAGCGTGTGTCTGTTTAAAATAGGATATAAAATCCCAACAAAGTTTTGAAGAAATCTGAGAAATGTATAAATATTTTATTGAAACTAGATTTTATCATGCATTTTGCCTTTCTAGGCATCATCAGATAAAAAATAAATGAACTTATAGAGAAAAAATACAGAATAAATATTAATGCCTTTTTTAAAGGTTACTCATTTTCCTTCTTTTCTTTCATCATGAGAAAGACCTGCTTGGGAAAAGGTATTAATCCACCTCTTCTCCCCCAGCTATGTGTTAAATAATAGGACTTGTTTCAAGAGAAAACTCAATGTTGTCTTTACAAAAATTGTTAAATCAATATTTGCTCACATGCAGTTAGAGTTGTCAAGCTCACTGATCAAGTGATTAAACTGCTTGAATGTGTGTTTGACTCCTACATCAGAAAAATGGTCAACATCGATGAAATGCTGTATGGTTTTGTACCTGGGAGAGGCACCACTGACACAATTTTCATTGTGCATCAGGAGAAATTCATTGCTGCTGTGTAACCTCTCTTTTTTGCCTTTGTTGTTCTGGAGAAGACGTTTGGTGTGCCATGAAAAGCCTTGGAGTTGAGGATTAGGCTATTCTTTATCATGTTGGAGGCACTCTTTTGAGTCACTGCTGTACCAAGCTCTTACCCATTCTCACATCCTAATGTGTATTGTTGAGAACTTGTGGCAAATTGTTCTCTGTGTGTGTTCAATCTGCACTGTTTCATAGCGCAGTGAGACTTGGGTACCAAGTGCATCAGTTTTGCACTGGCTCCACCATAATAACTGCTTGATGATTCACTGTATCTGCCACACCAAGCCTCAGTATGAAACCCCCCTCATCTGAATTGTTAACAAGTCTTGGTATTGAACATATAACATCAGCTCTGTGAAGCCATCATCTTAGATGGTTTGGTCATGTCCAACAAACTTTAGGCTCTCTCAGAGTTCCTGCACAGAGGTCAAATTAGACCTAGGAAGACATGGAAGGATATCATTGGGAGGGATGTGCGGGAGTGTGACCCTGCCTACATTAGCCTTGATGAGAACACATGGAAAGGGGCAGTGAGAGCTAGCCAACTGCTGCCTGCTCCAGTCACTGGTAAATCTGCAGCAGTATAATCAAAGCTCAGGGTTTTGACATGACTTAATCTAAAAAAGGGATTATTCTTAAAATCCAAAACATGTTTTGCCTTTAAGTAACTCACAAAGGGCGGATAAGTTGTAAAAAGTGAGTCAATCAATTATGGGAAAATAATGTTAGGGCAGTACTTTTGGAGCATGACCAATGACGTTGGCTCCATTGGAAAACATTATTTTCTAGCTGAAAACTTGCTCTATCTAAACTTGTTATTGTGTTCCTTTGTATCTGTTATAGTTTCTATGAAAATGAATAAGAGGCATTACTTTCAAAACATTTCACATCTTTCTCTGCTCTGTTCACACTGTGGAAACACAAAGTTTACACAAAATATGAATGCAATCTCAGAATCTTATACATCTATAAATATTCTTCTTCTTTTTCCAAATGCAATCTCCCTTCAAATTGTGGCCAATCATGGCTCTCCACAATTTCCTCTCCTTTGTAGCTCTTTGTAAGTTTTGTTTTGTTACTATCTCTTCTAATACCTTCTCTGACAACCACTTAGATTAGTTCCTTAGGTAGGTTAGTCACTGCTTTCCCCTGGATCTGTTGTCTTTAGTATATTCTGTGAGTTGGCTATCTTCTTTATGTGTCCTATAAGTTTCAATTGTCTCTTTCTGATTTGAAGTATACATGTCGTTTTTATTTCCATTTCCCCTAAAACTTGGACATTGCTCCCATGTTCTGTCTCAACATCCTTCTGTAGAACCACATTTCTGTTGCCTCAAATTTCTTCTTCATATACAATGAGATTTTCTAGCAATCACTGCCATAATAGTTCAGTACTCATTTCTTTGTTTCTAATGAAAATACGATAAAGTTAAATAAAAGCTAAAATGCATATACATGTTTATATACATTGACTCAGACATATGTGAGTAAAGAGTGAGTGTGTAGATGCATATTAAAGTATATATTATAAATAAAATATGTTGTATAATCTAGTTATAGCCTTTGATTAGGATCATAATACTAATAATTTCAGTGGAAGGAATTACATTTATACACTTATTGTTTTATAAGCATGACATAAAAATTGGCAAAGAAACCAAAAATGATATTAAAAAAATAAGCCAATCAAGGCAGCTGCTTATCACTTGCCAGCCTCAGTATGATTTGTGATAATTTGTGTTGGAATAAGATAAAATGCCTGCTTTGGCTGGATTATTTCTCCAATCATTGCTAAACTTGTTATCATGCATAATCGAGAAAAAGAGGGTAGAAAGAAAATCTCTAAAACTAAAAACAATAAACAGTTGGAACTTAATATCTGTTGGAGAAGAATTATTTTCCATTCTCCAAGCTCTCTCTCTTATTGCTCTGTCACTACTTCCATGGAAAGTGCTCAAACAAACTACATTCCTTGGTTCCACCAGGTTTAACCTTCATGGCTAGGACCTGCCATGCCACTTACATAGTAGCAAACACTTAGTAGTAAGTTACACTCAAACAGCTTCTTTTCATGAACGACTGCTCTGTGAAACAGACTTTCAAGAGGGTGATCACTACAATCTTAACCTGTTCAAGTCTAGAGTTATCCATTATCTTTCCCATTATCCATATAAACTACAGCTTAGCGTTACCCCTCTACTTCAAGTTGGTCCTGGGCCTTGTACAGTGTGAACCTTACTGTAAAAAAAATAAAAGCAAATTTTCAAATGTGAAAACTTGATAGCATATTAACTGCAACTTTGTCAAAAGTCTGACATCAGAGTTTACAATTGACTCCAGTTTGTCATATTATTGATTACACCTTTAAGAAGCAACATGCCTCTAAAGCCTATTTAGATATTTTCTTAAGAAGCTCTAAAAGAAAATTTACAACCTAAGGACCTGTACTACAATTGTCCCATTTGCTGGATCAAGCAAGTATTTTCTTGGATTAAAGCTTTTAAGTTTAAGTAATACACATACCATAAAGATACTTACAGGACAAATTGAAGGCAAGAGGAACAGAGGGAAAAGAATGCATAATCTTCTGAGCAAGTTTGAGTAACTGGATAGCAGAACAAGGTTTAGGAAAGATAACAAAAAAACAAAAAAATTATCAAGAGCTGCAAAGGACAGGAAAGTGTGGAGAATCATTATCACCAATATCCTGAAGGGACACTGCACACAGAAAAAGAAGAATGCACATGCTGGATTCTGTCTTAATTAAAAAATAAAAGCATGATGGCTTTCCATAGTCCAAATTCAGAGAGAAAAGTTAAGGCTTTAAAACTAAAGTCCTTTCAAATTACAATACCTTCTCCAGCAGCCACTGTCTCTTATCAACCATGCTAATCATCAGTTAGCAAGCAAAATACATAGAACCTCTTGTTAATGCTTTGCAGACTCAAGCCATAATGATGTTATTAGGCACTTTTTATCCCTCATTATCAATAAGATGGTCATAGTAAACAAGTTCCTCACTAGGTTTGTGTATCAAAGTTAACTAAATCTCATAAATAATTATAGATATGTAGCTTACTGAAGTATAAAGAAGAACATCAGATGTGCTGATTAACTCTATTTTTTATTTCGAAGAATTAAGCATGATTTTCTATTATTTGTTTTCATAAAGAAGCAAGACTTGTAAATAGCACTCTCATCTCAATGGAGTTAAAATCTTGGACAATTTTTAATAAATTTTAGTAATTGTTATGGAAAATTGAAAATAGGGATAAAATATAGTTGCCAAAAGCTGGTCCTGGTAAAATATTTAAAAAAAAAAGAAAAATGAAGAATTAAAAAAAAATACAAAATTGTTTTGTTATCCAGCCACCATCATTTTGAAAGATTCTGTTGGTGCTCCCGCTACATAAATTTAAGCATGCTACTAGATTGGCATCTAGGTCCCATCTATTAACTATTGAAATAGCTAAATGCAACTGCCACTTCTCCTCCAAGTTTCTTTTCTCACACTTCCTAACTGTGGAACTCCCCTTCATGTACTTTCTTCCCTGATAACTAAAATCTGAAAAAATTTAAATGCAATGTCAATCGCCATCTTCTTGCATCCCATTTATCTGTTGTCCTTTCCTCAGTCCTCCCTATACTCAGTCTTTTCTCTCACTTTCACTTCCTCTAACCTCCTGCATACTAGTGGCATTCCTGCCTTGCTCAGGGTGAAATGACTAAGAAAAAATCTTTGTGAAGTCTGTCTCATTTCCAGAGATCATTTAACTTTCCAAGACTTCACAACAGAGCAAGAGAAAACAGTTGCAGAATATGCCACAGCTATATGTGTGTGCGCTTTTTTCTTAATAAGAGAATAAGAAAATGTGACAATATGGTGTTCGCAATTTATTTGTGTGATAAAATAGACACAACAGACAGAAGTAAAAAATATAGTTTCAAGAAGTTGAGGAAAAGAATTACAAATAAGTAAACTACTTGAGCAAAGGAAGGATATGAATTCTATTGAGATATCATGGGGGGAACAAAGCAAATACAACTAAGGGTATAAATGACATCTGTGAATAGAAATATGAAGAAGATGAAGATGGTTCTAAATATGAATCTCCAGAGGGGATTTCACAAATAATGTTAACTCAAAACCATATTATCTATTTTTTCAAACTTAATTATTTGTCTTCATTTATTATTTCTATTATTATAACATTTCTATCATTTACATCTATTAATAGGAAAAGCAAAACCACAGTTAACATATTCCCACCTAACACATTTTGAAAATATGATCAAACTGATGTGTCTTCTCCTCAGACTTATTCATCTGATACAGTGAGGTGATTCTAGAGAATTAGAAGTCCTAACAGGATTCTTTATTGGCAGCCACAATCTTAACATAAGATATGAAGATATAACAGTGTTGATAGGATGCATAAAAAGGAAACTAAAAGGACTCTTGCAGAAGGTTGTGAGGGAAAGCAAGAAGAAAGACTAGATGTCAATTGCAATAAAATACAATGCATGGTTGTCAGCAAAAGGAACAGCCCAATATGCAAATTACAAATTGGAAATACCAAAATGAAGCTAGTAGAACAACTTGAATATCTGGGAAGTGTTTTAACGTAGGACAGAAAGTGTGACACTGAAATCTGGAGGCGCATTAGAATAGCAAAAGATCTAAAATCTAAGCTAAGTATTAAGAAATGAAAAAACTTCATCAGAAACAAAGAAAAAAGTACTGAACTGTTATGTCATATCAGTCGTCCAATATGACAATGAATGCTGGCTGGACAATCTCCTCAGAGATGAAGAAGAGACTTGAAGGAGCAGAAATGTGGTTCTGCAGAAGAATGCTGAGAATACCAAGGACCAAATATGTGAGCAATGATGAAGTTTTAGTGAAAATGGAACAAAAAGGACACTTATACTTAACATCAGGAAGAGATTGTTGTAATTTCCTAGAGTGCATAATGAGAAAAGATGGCTTGGAGAATTTGATACGCCGAGGAAAGATTGAAGGCAAGAGTGATAGGGCAAAACAGCATATTAATTACCTAATGAGCTTGTGCAAATGGATGGCAGAGCAGGGTTTAGGAAGGATAACTAAAAGACAAAATTTACTCAGAGCTACAAAGGACAAGAAACTGTGGAGAGCCATGATCATCCACATCCTGAAAAGACATGGCACATAGAAGAAGCTCTGTGAGCTCAGTATGGTCAGGCATCAATGTAGACTGCTTTTTCCCTGACACACAAAGAAAAAAATTTCAATTAGATAAGGACACACGTCATGAATATGACAATAAAGATGCGGACAGTGGTCCGAACAATGTAAATAGTGTAAATACAAAAAAGACAGTATTCTCCACTGATTAAAACACGTAAAGAGCTATCTGCTTCTGGTTAGTAAATGCATCATGGCTAGTGACCTTACATTACACTTCCATTATTTCTCAAAAATCTCTTTGTGAAAGTTAACTCTATTTGCAAAATGTTAACAAAATAAGTCATGGTACTTTTTTGCAAATCACTCTAATGCTCTGCCCAGTGAAAAACTCTTATGTGCTTCTATTTGATGCTCAAACCATTAAGCTACCTCTTGGGACATATTTTTGTTGAAGTGTAGCTGTTGTCTTTCCTAATTGATATTTTGCCAAAATAGAAATATTAATTGTCCTTCTTGATGGTAAATTTGATGTCACCTTTTTCACATTTTTGTTAATTATAGTGTCTGTTCTTTGTTGGGGTTTTAGTGGGGAAGAGAAAGATATAAGAAAGGAAAAGAGAAAAGAGCAAAGGGAAATGAAGAAAGGTATTAGAAAGGAAAGGAGAAAAGAGCGAAAGGAAATGAAGGAAGAAGAAGAAAGGAAAACAAGAAAAGAGCAAAAGGAAATGAATGAAGAAAAAGAAAGGAAAGGGGAAAAGAGCAAAGGGAAATGAAGAAAGATATGAGAAATGAAAGTAGAAAAGATCAAAGGGAAGTGAAAAAAGATATGAGAAATGAAAGTAGAAAAGAGCAAAGGGAAATGAGGAAAGATATTAGAAAGGAAAGTAGAAAAGAGCAAAAGGAAATGAAGAAAGAACAAGAAGGAAAGGAGAAAAAACAAAGTGAAATAAAAGAAGAATGAAAGGAGAAAAAAGAAAAGTGAAATGAAAAAAAATAGAAAAAAGAAGAAAAGTGCAAATTGATTGAAGATAGGAAAGGAGAAAAGACAATATATTATTCATATAATCAGAAGAAAAATATGATAAAACAGAAAAAAGTAAGTTATCACAAAATTAAAGTTGAAGAACAAAGGCCAAACAAAAAATGATGATTATAAGCATATGTTAAAAAAATATAAAGATGTTTCACAAAGCCCCAGATTCTTCAGCAAAAAATAATTGAAACACACACACACACACACACACACACACACACACATATATATATATATATATATATATATATATAGCATGTACACACACATTTATATATAGAGAGAGAGCTAGGAAGAGAAAGAGATATAGACAGCGTGAATGTAAGAATCAACACTGCATACTGAGTGTCAGTTTCATGTCAGAGTGCAATCTTGATTATTTATATTGACTCTGTTTATACCTTCAAATATTCTATCCTCTGTACTAAGTACTTTTCCCCATAAATGAAGTAAATTTTAAACAATATATATATATATATATATATATATATATATATATATATATATATATATATATATATACAATAACAGAGCTAGAATTTATTCTAAAAATAAATTTATATTTCTTCCTCACCACTTGGTACAGCTCTGAGTTTCATACATGAAAATCAGAGTTGTGCTTTTGACAAAATACTTTTGACTAAAGCTTTTGGAAAGCTGGAGGTTTGAAATAGGTTTGAAACAATTGCAAACCTTCAGCTTTCCAAAGAATTCTATTATGAAGACAAAGAAATTGTTTCTTGACAATCACTTAGAAGGTCAAAAACACTTGAACAAAGCTATAGAACAATATGAACCAAAACTTTGAGCACCTTATTCAAAAATTAGAAAAATACAGTATAAAATTAAACAGAGAGACCAAGTCAGTGTTTTTTTTTTAATCAGTCTTTACCCATTCTTATAAGTGTTCTTCTACTTGTAATATTTGGTTACTTCAGTTTAGACTTTAATCTTTGTTTAATTTTAGCACAACACCATAAACATGAGACACCCTGTGAGTATCAAACTCACTACTTAGCCATAATGATCTGCAAGATTAGGTTGCTAACATTCCATCCTGTTAAGGTAGTCTCAGAATAGAAAGATAGTTTTCTATGCAAAAAAAAAAAAAGATAAAATCAAAAAAAATTGGATGGTTCAGACAAACTTTAATTTTCAACTACTCACATGAAAGAATTTTAAGTGCAGAATATATATATTAAAAGCGTAAATATAGAAAGTGTGAAAAAAAATTCTTTGAAGATTTTATCTCTGGAGTATAGCTTCATCCTTTTTCTCAATCTTCACACTTCTGACTTTAAGAATTATCTTGAACACTTTGTTTTTCTTTGATAAGAAGAATATGGACTTTTCTCCAAAATAGAATCATCTTACAATTCAACATTTTGTGGATTTTCTACTTTCATTTTTTCTTCTTCTGATAAAAGATATTACCATGCAGAATTTTAATTTTTTGTAAACATGAAATAAAGCTAGATGTATTTAACCCTTTTATTAGAATATGATTCTGTTTTGGACAGTAAATGTGTAGAATTACTATATATGTTCATGAAAAATTTACAATTTAATGATGTTCTCTACTACATTGGCCTTGTAAAAATAAAAGGTGATATTAATGTCAGGAAATTAAAATATTTTTCAATTATACAAAATTAATATCCGGATAAAATTCTCAGTTTCTTAATGAATTCAGAATCATCAATGATATGGTGGCAACAATATTTTGAACAATTACAACAACTGAGAGTCTCATATTTCTTCTAGAAGGGAATTTTGAAATGGCTGAAAACTATTTCCCGACAATAGTTATTCTCTTTTTGCTTAGAGAATATACAGAATTTAGAGGTAGGCATACAGCAATGATTTACTCAAAAATTGTTCATTTTGTCCTATATTGGATTCTTGTAAAAGAAAGAAACCATTCAATGAATTTGATTTAAATTCTACTCTGTCACTTGATAATGGTGCAGCCATCTGTGTATGAATAAAATTCCTTTTCCAAAGATTAATTCCTTTTAATAATATGTGGAAATATCCACACTTTTCCTGAAGAAGGTCACAAAACCAGAAACTTGTATAGGAATAATATGGAAATAAAATATAAAATATATATAAAAAATCCACATTATAACCAAAAACGTTTGCGGTTTCTCTCTTCTTTTTGAAACATACATTTTTCTTTCATTGGAACAACCATAACCTCTTCCCTATATATATATATATATATATATATATATATATATAAATGTGTGTCTGTGTGTATATATATATATATGTATATATACATATATATATATATAAATACAAGATATGATTATATGTATATGAGTAAGTATTTGAAAGTAAAACAAATGTATGAATATTTTTGCAGGTATGCACCTTTATATGAAAACATATCTACAAGTACATAACGTATACATGTGTATGGGAGGTGTGAGCATGTGCATGTAAATGGAAATGGGCAATGTTGTATGCTTTATCATATAATTTTAAAACAGATATTTAAATAACATATTGTCAGTAATTTCAGATAATATTGTCTTTGAAATATTAATAACGTGTACTTGTAAGGAACAAAGACAATCTGAGCCCAAGAATAACACTGTTAAGTATACTCTGGTAGTAAAAGTCAGAAATAATAGATTGGAAGAACCAATCCATAGTTGCTTCTGTATGGTTATAAAATAATGGTTACTTAGAGGATAACAAATATGACTGCATTTATACATGAAAGAACCCTGCAAATGTGCTTATGACAATTTTCTAAAATATCACCTTTTCCAGGAATTTCTATGATTATAAGTATATATGTACCATGGAGATATATATATATATATATATATATATATATACATATATATATATATAATATGGAGAAAACAACTGAAAAGTTGCAAATTAAAAAAAATTGAATGTATATATATATATATATAAACAAATAAGTAAATAAATATTCAGTAACAACAATAACATTTACTCACTTTCATTTATTAAGGATTCAATTACATCACTTAACATCCTCCACAATTTACTTATAATTAGATAATTAACTTTAAGATATATTAGAGCATTCTTAATGTAAAGATTTTGAAAACTTAATATTTTTCTTCCACGTTATGTATGTTTATAAATACATGCTTTGAAATAAGGAAGGGTAAAGTGTTGTTAGACTCGGATTCAAAGGTAAAATTTAATGCGGGTTCAACATTATTAAGTTTGTTGACAAGATCGGGTAAAATTATGTTTTGTGGATATATTAATAGTGAATCATCTAGTTATCTGAAATAAGAAGACTTTTGTGGTAAAATATTTTTTAAAGGACCACTTTCCAGAAATTAAAAAATAGATAAACCAAAGTGACACTAAGAGGAGACCCCCATCAGTTAACCAAATTTTGTCTATAAAAATTGTTACTGAAGGGGGAAAAACATTTATTAGTGATTAAATGGCATATAAACTAAGTAAAAACAGACACATATATATATATGTATATATATATATATATTTGGATGGATATTTTATCCATTATTACTGTAAACATTATTTTTATTGGGTAACACTTTTTTTTACTAGGACTTCTCAATCTTGTCTACTTCTTATTAATTTTACTGTTTAAGAAAATAAACAAACAGGGATGGCAAGTCAGTTATACGTACCCATTAAAAGTCATTTTTATAATAATAAAGGAATATGTATAAAAAATAAGCATTTGTAATGCAATCATTTGAATAAACTATCAGAGTCTTTTAATTATTCAGAAATGTACATGTTTGTAACATGACACAGTTTAAGAATGGAGATAAAAGTTAATCCATTAAATATGTTGCAAGCAGCTGTTTGAAAATGAAATATAAACATTTTAATGCATATCTTTATTTATGTATTTTCCATATAAATGTAGGTGCACGCACATATATATATATACATACATACACATTATTGGAGAATTCGCCATTCAGTTATCTGTCTCATTCATTATAGCAGAATCTTTCCTGTTTCTTAGAAATTGAATAAAAAGAAGTGAATATGTTTCTTATTACTGAAACACTTTCCTTTTCTATTTTGCTACCTTATGTGATTGACACTTGGGTCTCATTTTCTCTGTATAAATTCAACATCAACTGCACAATCTGTTTAATTAATCTGTTTAACTAATCTGTTTCACAAATTTACAACAAAAAACAGATACAATATAAAACAATACCATTCAGCTTATCCTTATCCACTTCTAGAATAAAGTCATAAATTAACTCAGGCATATCTCTGAAAGTGTATATTTCATGCAAAATTCTGTTTTTGCTACAGAATTAAGTGCATTGACAAGGAAGAAGATTATATTTTAAAGTGCAGAAAATAAATGCTCTCTCAACATTAGGTTGCATTCTTTTATTTGTAATTAAATTTTCCATTTCTTAATACTCTTGGAAGACATAGAAGCCATTTACATTCAACTGAAGCAACCTTTCATAAATAAATATAATTATTGTTTGAGACACCACATTCTTTAATCTGTATCAAATGTATAAATATATATAAAAGTATCTATGTTGTTACATATTGTCATTATATGACTTGTTGCGTTTAGCTACATTCAACTGAGTTTTCAAAAAATAACAACTCTTTCAAAATATAATGATACAATCTACTTCTTAAAACATACATAATTTTCTTTTCTCACTCACATTGCCAATGATGAATCATGTGAGTTGAAAGCTTGGACTATGCAACATGAATTTTTGCCAGTTTATCTACATGCAACAATCACATTTGTAAAATGATATTTGCACATTTGAAAAAAGTTTAATAGGCATAAAATATCTATTTTTCTGACAATATATGGTAAACATACATGCACACACATATATATGTATATTTAGGCAGCATATGTTCATTCAAACATGTTTCATTGAATCATATAGACATATTATGTCTATTTATTTTTATAATTATTTTTATCATTTTTATTTTTATAATAATTCTTTCTAGTTCTCTAATCAGTTTGTTGACGTTAAGTTGAAATTCCTCGAGGAAGGCAACATAGTTTTTATTAACCCAAGTACTTTTGACATCTTCTAGAGAAAATTATATGTATATAGATAGATAGATACTATAAATGTTATTTTTAATGAGTACATGTGTTTGAGTTGATATTCCTGTCAAGTTAAACAGTTAAATTAATGTCAACCTGATTAGAAATTGAGAAGTCCTTATTAACGAAAAATAACTTTCCTAACAGGAATTGAACCTGTATTCCTCTTTTTCATGAGGGTAACCACTCTCTTAACTGAAGTGTGCCCTACCAGTTAAGCTAAGGGAAAGCATGATAAAGCAAAGCTCAATTACTTACTTAAGGAATACTTAAGGAATGTTTCTTAAAATTTCTCTATCTTTTGCAAACCATCTACATTCAACTTTATCTGCCATTCAGATTTAATATGTAATATTATGTAATATCCACACAAAACATTTGTTTTGTGTGGAGAGATATACATGTACACTGATTTAGGATTGTGCTATATCTTCAGACAAGTATTAACATTGCACAATTTGTTCATCACTAATTTGACCATCTTTTAATCCAGTTCCAATGTAAATCTATACAGAATTTCAGTTCTTGAAATTTCAAATTTCCTTGGTTATCATAAAGTAATCTTCTAACTCTATATAATTTTTTAAATTTCAAAATCATTTACACAGCTTTGTGGAGGATGACTTATTCTTCACCCTTCAGCTCTTTTCCTATTGAAGCAACATTACTAACCTATTTCTGCTCTGTTGCTACTTCCATGGCAAATGTTCAGGTATGCTCCATCCATTAGTGCTACCAAAGAAAATTACAAGTCTGTCCACAGGGTTCTATCACCTTCATACCCTCCATTTTCTTTTGCTAAGAAAGGGTGTTAGGCTCAGAAAACCTTTTCCTGAGACCTGCTAAGTTTGTGGAACATACTTCCTCATGTATGCTTCCCCAGACACTAAAACATGAACCTTTTCAAGTCTGGGGTCAGTCATTATCTGTCCTCCAGATCTTCATTATCTTTATTTCCTCTTTCCTCTCCTTATATTCTTACATTCATATACTTCATTCAGTAACCCTCAACCGTAGACCTTTTATTCGGTAGACTTTAGTTATAAAACAAAGAATTCTTCCAATATCATAATAAATAGGTAACTCATTTTTGTAGACATAAACCATAAACCTGTTTTACAATAAATTGATATTCCTACTGCACTCAAAACAAAGTCTGATTTCATGAAAAGTGTTTTCAAAGACTTGAACTTTCTATTTTGTCAATTATTGAATGAACTTTTGTGAATTTTCTTTGCCTCGCAGAGGATGTAGTTACTCTTTTTTTTAATAAACAGCTTTATTTCAGACTTGGATTAACTGAATAAATACTGAACATTGATGTGACTTCTAAAAATGTCCCTCTGAGAAAAAAAGATGAGATTTAATCTGTCAAAACTAATAAATTGGACAGACAGAAATTACAAAATTTTATTATAGATTCTATCTAACCTTCACTTCAAGGCTTTCATGACCAGTAAGAAAATTGTATTATGATACAGTCTGCTAAAAAAGGAAAAAGAAAAATTGATTACTGCCAAAACAAACAGATGTAGAAAGTACCTTGAATCAAATTCTTTCCTTATGTTGGCATCTTTTCAGATATTAACTCTTCTTGTTCTTATTATGCTAAATTTTGACTAATATCTCACTACTTCATTTTACAGCATATTTTAAAGATTGCTATTCAAGCTCTCATCACAGAAGATCACAATAGTTAACAATATCTTATTTATAACTCTACTCATTGATAGACTTCAGTGATTAAATCCAACCTGGAATTTTTTGTTCTTTAAGATCAATTCAAAAAGGCTGTTTTCAAAATAAACTTCCAAAAATATTTTTTGATTTCAAGCATAAAAAAATAATATAAACTTCAAGAATGAAAAGTTTTTTTTTTGCTGTCAGATGTTCGCAAATTTGTCTAAATAATTTGGATGAGACTTCAATAATTAAAAATGTCTCTTTAAACAATTTATGATAGTCACTACACACTTGAAGTCAGTGAAGATTTCTTGCATAAAAATGCAAGAAAGAAAAGAAAGCCTAGTTAGAGAAAACTGAAACTCAATCTTTGTTATTGTTTCTTAAGATTTTAGAAAAACTGGTTAAATACACAGTACACTTTTGTTATTTAAACGTTATGTTTAGTGGATATCCATATTTGAATAAATTCTCCTTTTATTTCTTAAACAGTATAGTTATTTATTTTCATCTACCAGCTGAATATTTGAGAAATCTTATTAAAGAAAAATATGCCCTCTTTGGTAGAATTCAAATTCACAAAAAATAATGTTTAAGTAATAAAATCTGTTGGATTATTAAGCAAGTATTATTAAATAAAAATGTATTACTTCTTTAGAAACTGCTTTGTTTATGTTACGATGTGAAACTGAGCAGATATTAATATTTTGAGAGTCAAAGAAAAATTTGCATTATAAGGCACTATTCAACTTTGCTTGAACATTGGTGCACTTTGTGGCTAATATGTCTAAAGCACATCGGGTCTAATGATGGTTTCCCCTGCTCAGAGGGATACAGGTTTGAAACCTGCTGGAGAGCATATATTTTTCTTTAATTTCTCAGATATTCAGGCTGGTAGACAAAAATAAATAAAATTACTGTTTAATAAATAAATGGAGCATCTATTCAGATATGAAATCGATGTGCAAGATAAAATAAGATGAGTGAATTAGATGATGCATGGTCATGAGTCTTATCAGAAGACTAGCTGGTCACTATTTACTGACCTCTCCACAAAAATAGGATTTAACATGGTCATATTTAATGTGAAGTACCTATACACAAGCATATGGGCTAAGGCCAGAACGTTTTACTCAATGCCTTTGACCATTTTCACACTGGTGTTGGTTCCACCAACCCTCCCTCTTTCTGAAAACCATCTGAGAATTTTGATATGAACCTGAATTTATAGACAATAAATCTGTATATCTACAGGTTTAGCTCGTGAAGAGAGTTATTTTAACTGTTTGCTCATTGATTACTCATATTCTTTTTTGGGGTTGATTAGAAAAAAATAGTATCAGAATTTTGGGTGATCCACATTTTAATTAAAAAAACATTTGAGTAATAAGATCTGTTGGATTAATAAATAATAGTTCCATTACTTCTTTGGAAACAGTATACTTTTCAATAAAACATAATTTTATTTTTTCTTTGCAGTGATCATATCTTTTTGGCTTTTGCATAAATATGCTTAAGAAATGAAATAATAATAGATTCCTATTTTTTCATAATTGATAATAGACAACTTCAACAGTGGCAATTTTTTAATGGATTGAAAAAAAATTATATTTGGTAGTTTAAATCATATTTGCATAATGATTTATGACGCATAATTATCATACATTTTCAATGTAAATCATTGCATGGTACTTACTTTTTCCCTTAGCTTGGATATAACTACAATCAAACAGAATCTTGTAGTGTAATTTGTTTTGTTGAAATGGGTCACCATTTTGTTGACTGTAAAACTGTCTACTTCTTCAAAATGCAAATTGAGAAAGAGATTCATTACAACAGTAACAAAAATTTAACAAACAACATAAAATTTACTATCTGTGCTTTAAGACATAAAGGGTTCTTTTGTAACATACCTGCAAGTAGTAAAGTCACAAATGAAGAAGTTAACATGTTGAAGCTGTAATAAAAGTTCTTGATGGTAAAACTTCTATTTTGTTACAGGTTTATTTGAGTGGTGTGTAAGTTTTTATTCTGTAAGTATGTGCTTTAACAACAAAAATCATTGCAAAAGCATCATTACCTCTGAGATTAAATTTAGCCTCTAATATAGAAAATCAGTCATTCATTTCTGTCTTGAAAATTCTGGGGATTTAATTGTCAGACATTTCACTAGAATATCAAGTGATGTACAATTTTAATTAATTATTCATTTTCTATCAAGGAAATTCAACAGTCTGCCTTTTTATAAGAAAGGTCACATTTAACTTCTTTTCACAAGGTCACAATTTTATAGTGGGGTTGGTAATTTATCATAGTCATAATTAACTTCATAATTAATCTACCTACAATTAGGACAAAATTTAAAACTGCCGTTTATTTAAATTACAACAAAATTTATATAAAGATGTAAGTTGTTTTTTTTGTGGATGTGCCTTTTCATTTTAAACAGTCTTATTATCTGAAGTGGTCTTAAAAATGGATGTGTGTCTGATATAGAGAAAGTTCTGTACATTTTAGTAACTGTCATTACTGAGAAATTAAAGGAGAAAAGGAAGTACAATTGTATTGGCTTAGAAAAGCTGACATCTAGTTTTAACTCTTATTGAGTATTTTGATTTGTTTTCCTCTTTGGGCAAAACAATTTGATCAGCATAAATTTAAACATATGACCTGTCACTATTTAGTTGACTGACTAAAACTTGTTGCAAAGTTTCATATTTTTGATTTCAGGAATCACGAATGCCAAGGTTTTAATTTATACAAACCAACAGTGGTTGGTTGAAAAATATTTTTTATACCTTGTGATTTGTCTTCTACTACATTTAAAATCTTATTTTAGATTTTATTTTTGTCCACTTTTTTTTGTGGACCCAATCATCTTGGTGTTAATATTCTTTTTCTGTGGCTCTTCAACAAGCTTTATTATATTTCTATTATTACTAAATTTTCTTACTGTGTGTATACACATGATTCTCTTCTTCAGTGGTTAGTGATTTTTCACTTTGCCTGCTAATTTCTTTTGTCAGAAGTACATAAAAAATTATTTCTTTTTAACACAAACAACACTTTTCAGGACTTTCTTTCTCTGCTTTTCTTCTCAAACCTTCATTTTACTTAATGCATTTTGATGCATTAATGAAGCAACAATTTGATCTGTTATCAATGATCTGTTTTTGAATGATACATTGAGTCAGATGTCTCATGTTTTTTAATTATTTCACCCCAAGCAAGGAAATAAAGCCACTATGATGTAAAGGATTACTGGGAGTGGAAGAGAATGAAAATACTTTAGTGAGGAGAAAGGACAATAAAAGAACAGAGTCGCCATGAAAACAGAAGATGTCAATTGACATGAAATTTTTGAAGATTCTAGGAAAGAAAGAAATCAGAAGAGAGTTCCACGGGTGAGAAGTGCGAGAAAAGACACTATTAGAATAGAACTTACAGTTATTTCAACAGTAAAATGATGTGACTTAATAGTCAATATAATAGTATGCTTCATGTGGCTGAGGTACCGAGGAGAGCTTATTAGAACAACTGCCAAGAAAATATTTATAGAAAAGACAGAGGGAAACCATATCATGGTAGTGATAAAGTGACTGAAGTCAAGGTGCCAGGTCAGGACCATTAACTTTATCGACCCTTCTATGGATTTTGTCAAGAGTAGGGCTATATTGCCTGAAAACCAGTGCTTTTCTAGCAGCCTTAGCTTTGCATATACTTGGCGTAGTATGATGAAATTCCTTCAGTTCTTTAAAACTAGATTGGAATTAAAGCATTCAGAAAAAATTATCAACATTCATTGCATCAATAAACTTCATTCATACATATTTTCATTTTTCTTGTAATGCTAATGGTAATATTAGCCATTTCTCTATAAGGAAACATTTGGTATTCATTGACCGAGCAGCTGGTACTGTTTTCGGTTGAAATTTATAAAATCTCTCTCTTAAAACACTTTTTTTTAAAGGAAAACCGGTTTCTCAAGTCCAATAGCCACCATCACTTTTACCAGTATGGACTGGGATTTCCTTCTGAACCTGTTATTTGAAGTGGTGTGTAATGTTAACATTTTGATTATGTTATTATTTTCTCTTTGAATTACATATTATCCATTTTAGTTGTTGTTGCTGTTGGTTGTCCTCAAGTGATGTGGCTCCATGCATGACATTCATATGAAAGTCCCAATCTGATGAGGTTATTTAAGAAAAGAGAAGATAATGATAAAGAAATCTCCATGCCATTAGCATATGTGTACTTAGTTTTTACTGTAAATCTTTTTAAAAATTAAAACAAAATATTTCTCATCATTTACTTCCTTTTGTTTTTATCATTTTTCTTGTTTGGAAACAAAAAGAATACTTATACTTAATAATTAGAAAGAAACAGTTGAAATTTCTAGGGCACATAATGAGGAAGGAGGGCTTGGAAAATATGATACTCACAGGACATACTGAAGGCAAGTGCGACAGAGGAAAACAGCACATAACCTACCTAACGAGCTCATGTAAATGGATGACAGAACACGGATTAGGAGAGATAACAAAAAGACAAAATTGACTAATAACTACAATGGAGAGGAAATTGTGGAGAGTCATGATTGCCAATGTCTTTGAGGTATATGGTATATAGAAGGAGGATTTCATGAATGTATGCATATATAGTCATGTGGCTGAGTGGTTAGACCATTTGCTTTTTGACCATGAGACATGGGTTCAAATCTCACCATTGTTGATTTGACAGGAAGGGGACTTCTTAATGTTATCAGCCTTGGGGTGATGATCCCAGAGTGCAGCATTTTTTGAAGTGCTTGAAAACCAAACCACATATAGATCCAAGCCTTATGAGTGAAATTGAGTAGACAGAGCTGTTTGGGAGCCATCAATAATTTTGCTAGCACAAAGTCACAAGTCATTATGACTGAGGATTTGTGCATACTGACCTTGTTCAGATTGTTGATCATACCAGTTAATATACTGTCTCCCAGAAACTGTAACTAAGGTCCACTCAGCATAGTTGCAGTATGAACCACAGGTCGGCTCTGTGGGTGTTGAACAAACACAAATGTGCTTGAGCAGGCATCTGCAACAGGGATTGGATAGCTGCCTTAGCAGACCAGCATATTCAAATACAACTAGCTATATATGTATGTATGTATGTATGTATGTATATTAACCCGGTGTTAATGATGTGCTTTCTGTAGGAAGTAGTTTTTTTATGGGGGTGCAGTTGCCATCTTAACACACAACTAGATTTGGATTCCTTCTCCAAGACTGGTTGCCAACCAAAGCTAGTTAACCCAGTCTTCATTATTATTTAATGCTAACTGTGGGGAAGATTCATACCTTCTCAAGGGTAGTGCGTAAAAGTGAACAGAAAAGTCTCAGCTGAAATTTGAAATAGTATTTCATAAATAGGTTAATTTTTCTTAAGATAAATACTAACTGATGTACTGGACTGCATGTTAACCTAATCAAGATATAAATCCAGAAACTCAAGATGAACTAACATCCAACTGCTGGTAGGAAGGAATTCATTTTGAAACTACTTTTCTTCAAAGTAGTAACCTATGGATAATAACTTACTTTAAATTGGATATTTTGCCATCTTGAAATGGGTGCAGCCATTTTTGACACAAAAAGCAATTTCCTGAAATATAAATGGAGGAAACCATTTTGGTAACACATTTAATTTTAACAGAATTAAATTAAGCCAAACATGAATCCCAGTGGATCAACCAACAAAATAAAATCAATGAAATGTTCTTTCTACCTACTTACCTACAGCAAACAGTAATAATCAAAGAATTTGGTTCCAAACAATTTTACTGACCAGTGTATTATATTCCAATGTTTAATATATGTCTATATTGTTGAGACTGTATTAACAGAAGTTACTGTTGCAGTGAAAAACAGGTTTGAGTCATGTCATTATGAATCACAACTTAAAAGTAACTTAAAGTTGCTGTTGTAATTTTTTTTAATACTAATGTTCACCCAATACAAGGCTCAAGAGTCACTTAAGGTAGAAGGTTAGTGTGTAGCATTGTACGGGCATAAGAAAAGGCAAAATGTGAAGTTTTATGCAAAAAAGATAATGGCTAAGTCAAGATTGAAAAACATGCTGTTAGGAGTCTGTTGCATGTGGAAGGCATATTTGAGTCATCTTATCATGAAACACAACTTAAAAGTACCTATCATAAAGTATAGAGGAAAATCTGAATCCCTCATGTTTTGTTTAATAATGTAGAAATGGGTGACAAATTTCCTCAAGAGTCTTGTCAAATTCATTATAGTATATTTCTTATGATTAGGAGCAAGATATGATATATGAAAAGATTTGTGAATGAAATATGGATAGGATATCATCTCAGTGACAAGGAAAATGAAATTGATGTGCAAGATAAAATATGATGAGTGAATTAGATGATGCATGGCCATGAGTCTTATCTGAAGACTAGCTGGACACTATTTACTGAAAAAGTAAAAAGTAGGATTTAACATGGTCATATTTAATGAGGAGCACTCATACACATGCATATGGGCTAAGGCCAGAACGTTTTGCTCAGTGCTCATTTTCACACTGATGTTGGTATCCACCAACCCTCCCTTTTTCTGAAGAGCATCTGATCACCAACAATTTTGATATGAACCTGAATTTATAGACAATAAATCTGTATATCTACAGGATTAGCTCCTGAAGAAAGTTATTTTAGCTGTTTGCTTATCGATTACTCATATTATTTTTTGGTTGGTTAGAAAAAATTAGTGTCAGAATTTTGTGTGATCCACTTTTTAATTTTCAAACACAGATTTTTATTTGCAGTAAAAATACTGATTTTCTAAGTGTAGCTTGAACTCACTCTCCAGTTGCAACTGTTTTAGCGAGACAAGCTTGCTAACCATTACATGGCCTCGAGGCACCCAAATTTGCAGTAGAAATAACATAATACTGTTTGACATTTTCAGAATCATATACAACTTGATGAAAGAAAATCAGTATTTTAACATTTAAAACCTATTTTGAGAATATCCTGATTAGTTTATTCAAGAAATATACCATAAACCTAACTGAAAAAGCTTACGAACAAACCTTTATATTTTTCAGACCTAACAAAAATATTATCTCTTGCATTTTTCATGGTTCCACAACTATTAGGATACATGTTTATTTTCCCACAAATTTCCAAAAATGATTCTTTATTCCTTATAAGAACTTGAACATTCAACTGATGAATATTAAAATGCCACAGAATTCCTTGGGAGCCATAATGACTTCATACTTATTTAAAATCTATTTACAATAATTAATTTAGTTGAAAAATTGCTCAAACATATTCATTGGATCATATCAGCTTAGTCTGTATATTTAGTGGAAATAATTAATTGCTTCATTTTTAGAAACAAAGAAAAGAGTGGTGAAATGCTATATAATATCAATCCTCTTATGTAGCAGCAAATGCTGGACAGTTTCCTCACAGATGAAGAGGCAATGAAAGATGCAGAAAATGTGAGCACCTAGAAGGTTTTAAGGAAAATGAAAACAAAAGAGGACACTTGTACTTACAATCAGACAGAGACATTTGAAATATCTCGGACACAGAAATGAGGAAAGAAGACTTGGAGAATTTATCATTCACAGGATATTTTGAATGTATGAAAAGCAGTGGGAACCATCAATTAACATTACCTAACAACCTTGTGTAAACATATAAAAGAACATGGACTAGGAGGGATGAAGATGAGACAAATGGTGCTTACAGCAACAAAGATTAGGAAGTTGTGGAAAGCCATGATCATCTCCCTCCTAAATGGACACAGCATATAGCAGATATGCATCAGTCTATCCTGTTTGTCAGCTATCTTTTCATTTCTTTCATTGTATATCCTCACATGGTCCCATTTCTCTTAATATAGCTTTTACTTTTAATTCATGTATCTGTTGTTGTCATCATCATCATCATCATCATCATCATCATCATCATCTATTTATTATATCATCTTTTCTGCTTCTAAAGTACAATTTTATTGAAGGCAGTGAGGGTATCAAATCAACCAGTTACTATTTTCTGCAGAAGTGGACAGACCAAATTCCTTATCTGCTATGCAATATTTTTTCTTTTCTCCCCTATACATTTCTTTCAACACAGATTAACTTCATGAAAACAACATTCTTCTTCAGTGATTTCAGAATTCTCCTTTTTCTTTTACCTTTATATTTAGCTTTCTTCCATAATTAAACATAAGTGATTTGACGCCATACCTTCCTATTCAAAGTTCCCATCTGGAAATTCTCCATAAAGTCCTCATAAATATCCAAGAAAATCAATTTCCCATTGAGTAAGATACTATGTTTTTGTTTTGTTTCATTTTTTTTTTTTGCTTAATTTTATTTTTCAGAGAAGTGAGTGTGAATGCAGATGCTATAGATACTAATTGATAGGTAAAAATATATATTTAAAGAAGGCTTTACAGCAAAAGAAATATTTTCCATAAATGTTACTGAAATTATGCTGCAAAGGAGTTATGATGATTCATATCAGAATCTATACTAGAACTGAAAAGCAATATTTTTAACATTGTAACATACTGTATTGATATATGTACTCTGATTTAAAGACATATCCTCAAGTAAAATACTTTTTAAACTCATTACAGATGTCTCATATATGTTTCTCTACAAATCCCATCAGATTGTTGTGTTTGATATCTTGTTGCAAAATGACAGGACTGTAAAACATGATTTTAACATATTCACCTGCTGGTGTCCAAGAGAAATAAATCAGGTTTCATTTAAATCTGTATTATTCCAAATGTCACAGTGAAATTTATTTCTTTATCCAATTTGCTTTGCTTTTCCAAATTCACCTTGAACATATTCAATTATGGTGGTTACATGAGAGAAGCATCCATTTTTACTTCTGTATCAGTAAAAAACACTATTTTCATTTGGCTTCCTGTATTTTGATGAGAATCAAAATCACTTTTTGGCTTTCTCCAGTTTTGTAACTATTTTGTTCCTATTTTAAAAAGTGTAATAAATGTATATATCTTTAAAAGAACTATTGATGGATTCTGGGCAAGTGGCATAAGAAGTGGATTCTGTAGACAATATTGGGAGCTGTCAGGAAATTTTCAAAAGAATTTTAAAGCAAATATTGCTTATCATACTGATTTTTTAAAGATTTCTTTGGTATTTCTTTGAGGTGATTTTAAATTTTTTTTAAAGGTCAAATTACAAAATAGCTTTATTTTTTCAGTCTTTTACTACAGTTTTTGAATGTTTGTTAGATATTTTTTTTGTTGCGTATTAAATGTTTTACAGCCGTAATTAGAAAGAGAACTACCACAGTTTTTCCTATGATTTCTATTTGCTATTAATTATATTTATATTGAAGTACTTTTTCTAATTATATCAAGTCACTCTAAGGGGGATACTGATACCATGTAACCCAATACTACCTGTTGCATGGTTGGGTCATCAGTAACTAAACCAGTTTTCACCACCAGGTTTTTTTTAGTGAGAAGGATGACGAGACACTATGCAGTTTAAAAACAAGACCTGTCAGACCTTCTTGTTGGGTTAACAGCCATCGAACAAAAAAGGGTAGACTGTGCTCCATAGATGTACTGTGATGACATGTCCTCACTGGTTAAGGGGTTTCCTAGACTGAGTTATAGTTTTGCCTGGAAAAGGATAGGCTTCATCAGGTCTAGTTGCCCAAGACATGCTACATGTGAATGAATACCTCAACCCAGATATTTAGAATGGAATTAATCAGGTGCTCATCTGCACAGTGGTCCTATGAACACACCTGGTCATGTGGCATCATGGTGATTTTTCATGAAACTCATTGTTCAAATGTTATGATTCCAATGACACTTAAATTTACACCCCTATCAAAAATAATTTCCTTTCCCTATTGTTTTTGCTTTTGAGACGATGGATTGCACAGTACTGAACTGACATCATGATCTCATTAATTTACAGTTGAGCTAGCTAGATGCAACAATAAGTTCTATGCTCAAAGTTTCTTTTCTCGCACTTCTCATTTGTGGAACTCCCTTCCGGCTTCATGCTTTCCGGCGAACTTTAATCTTCAAAAATTTAAATACAATGTCAATTTATTTCTGCTGTCCTCCTGATTACTCTTCTTTTGTTCTTGTTCCTTAGTAATGTTTCTGTTTTTTATTTCTTCCATACCTAGCAATCCATTGTATCCTAGTCGCTTTACTGCCTTGTTTGAGATGAACTCGATTAAAAAGAAAAAGAAGCCTTTATTTATCTTGTTCCTTAATGTCTTTGATCTGAAGTTCTATGGCTGAATTTATTTGTAGGGTGCCAAAGTTTAATGCATTTACAGTAGTTGGTCAAATAGTTAATAATCCATTAGTTATAGTTACTATTTAATCTCATAATCCTCCTCCTTTCCAGATTTTGCTGATAAATCCATTTGAAAGTTATTCTACTTATTTGCTTTACCAAACTGAGAATTATATTCATCAAATTTGCAATAATGAATTTTAATTCCATGTTTATTATTTTCATGAACAATGATTATATAATTTTTCATAATCCTTGTATAGGATAATAATTAGAATTTTACAACTGGTAAAAATTCTTTCCAGAGAATCATCTGAAATATAATTTCTCTTTGATCTTCTGTTTTGCCTTATATAATTGCCTCTTAGGCTTGTTCAAAAAGTTTGTGGATTAGTGTTAGGGTTTATATAATTAAAGATCCTTTACTTATGGTCACATTTTTTTTTTTTTGCGCAGTCACTCAGTTCTGTTTGACTTTCATTCAAGTACATAGTAAAGATTTTAATGCCAACTGCTGATAGAATGCGTATTACTTGAATCCTTTTACTTGTTCTTAATCTTCTAAATAGGATTAGAATAGCCAAGAATTATTAACCTGTTTCTCATTTCATGCTTCTTGTTATCTTGAGCCTACTTTCTTGCTTTTGATTTCATACACAGATCTGCCCCAAGTTAATCAGTGTATTAACCTTGGCTTTGATTATTCTTTTTGGCTTTATACATTTTTCTTCAATTCAGATTTTATTTTTATTCCATATTTCTTGAAATCCTAAGTGATGTAACTACACCTGTTGCTGATCGAATATCGATCATACATTTAGGTTTATGTTCTTTCTTTTTCTTGTTTGTGATTCATTTTTGAACTTGGTTTGAATAAAATTTTGAGAATTACCTTACTTTCTATTGTCAGGTTATCTTATAAACATGATCCAACATCTATAATTGTTTGTCTTCACTTCTCTCACACTTGAAATCATCCAATCATTTTAATTAACTCATCTCACATCCTTTCAGTTTCAAGTCAAGATTCTAATAACATAATTTTGACTCTCATTGTTTCTGATCTACTGCTATAATTTTCTTCAGCAAAGAATCAAATGAAAATCTTTAGTAACTGCCTATGATTTAATATTTCTAAATATAAAATTTAGGTTCCAATCTAAACATGCACTGATCCAGTTTTTATTATTTTCTTGATCCTAGTTTGATTTGGATTTCAAATAATCCAGACTTCAATTCTTGGCTCAAATCATATATTTAGAATGATAGAATGTTCTTCAATTGTTTTCTTTTTGGTTTTTGGAAAATATCTTTTAAACCTACACTCAAGAGTAAAGCCAATTCATCAGAACTTGTCCACCAGTTTAATCTTACCTATTTTAGAGCTTCAAGTTCAAAAGGTGCATACTTTTATTCTCACCATAATTATTCATTTATTTTATGAATAAAAAAAAAAAACAGCTTTACAACTGCTACTTATCCACTAAAAAACATATAACTGGGTATCGTTCTTGATCAAAATAACTCAGCACTTTAACTACAAGTTCATGGTGAGATCAGTTGACTCTAAAGCACTGATCAATTGCACTCAGTGCCTTACAAGTGGATTTATCCTTGTGCTTTGTAGTTTTTCTTTTTACAGATTGCAAAGAAATAACTGAATTCAAGATTTTTACTAAGCAAGATGCAGAGAAAGGAATCTTAAAACAGTAAATAGTGGGAACATAAATTCTAAATTTAGTAAAAACGTTTTAATACTTCCTTGTTTCTGGCTTAGATTAATCTCAAGTGCAGCAATAAGTTTTTCTTAAAATATGCACAATATAATAATGCTGGTACAGAGCTTGATGAGAGTTACATCTTCAATATCTCCTGACATTAGATACTCTAAGTATAACGTTCTTAGGCTGATTCCAACTCTTTAAATTCATTACTAATATTAGAACTCAAAATCACAAGTGAAATTGAATGAAATACAGTTGTAAGCATTCTTTTGATGTGCTTCATGATAAATAATATATAAATAGTTATAAAAATGTTATGATGAATAATATGTAAATAAATATAAATTTTATGGTAAATACGTAAATATCTATAAATTTCATGATAAATAACATATGAATATTTATAAAATGGTATGATAAATAATATATAAATATTTATAAAAATGTTATGATGAATAATATGCATATATATATATATATATATATATATATATATATATAAATTTTATGATAAATAATATATAGATATTTGTTATGATGAATAATATGCAAATATATATATATAAATTGTATGATAAATGTGTAAACATATATATAAATTTTATGATAAATAATATGTAAACATAAATTTTAGGAAAAAATAATATAAATATTTACAAATTTTATAATAATAATACTGCTATTTCACTGGAAATATTTATGCTTTTGCTTTATGGGATCGCAAAAACAGAAAATATTTTTGCTATCGCAAAAATAATCCTAATTGTTTTTGGTATTCATCAGTCTTGGGAACCTATGAAATTATACTCTGGATGATGTGCCAGGCATCTCATGGTCTGGGTAAGAAGATATAGGAAAGAGATTGTTACCCATGCAGTAGGTCTTGCTTTCCCCATTGAAGAAATGCTTCAATAAAAAGGCAAGTGCTGATACAACTGGTTCCAGCAACATTCAGATTTGTCCTTTCCTGAGACTAATTGCCAACCAAAGCTAGAGAAACCAGTCATCACTGCTATTTAATCCATAGATGGAGAGAAAGATGATTTATAAATTTCCCAAGGATAGTTGTGTGAAAGTGAATGCAACGAACTGAGCCAGAATATTAAATGGAACACTGATCTAATTTTCCATGCCAAGATGCACTACATTATAGGAACATCATTTTTTAAAATGATTAAACACAAATACAAGCAAGACCTGGGAAAATTCCACCACACATTTTCACCAGTAAGGTATAAAAAAATGAAGAAAGTGATATATTTTAAGAATATAGTAAAAAAAAAAAATAACAGTTAAAATTTTAAATATTACTTTTACTTCTTTTTTGTTTACCTTGAAAAAAATAATAAAATTTCATTTTTATACACTGTAAATCTCTTTGTCTGTAGATTTTGCAATATGAGTGAAGTTCATTAAGTTGCAGGTGTTTTTCTCTGAAAACTGTTGGAACTTCAGTGAAGTCTAAACTTTTCCAAAAGATATTTCATTAGCAACAAAGAAAAGTATACTTAACTATTATGTAATATCAACTTCAGTGAAGTCTAAACTTTTCCAAAAGATATTTCATTAGCAACAAAGAAAAGTATACTTAACTATTTTGTAATATCAAATTCAGTGAAGTCCAAACTTTTCCAAAAGATATTTCATTAGCAACAAAGAAAAGTATACTTAACTATTATGTAATATCAGTCCTCCTATATGGCAGTGAATAATGGAAAGTGACAAGACATGAAGCAACAGAAATGTGGTTCTACAAAAGATGGGCCAAACATGTGAGCAATGATGAAATTTTAGAGAAAATGGAAACAAAAATGACATTTACACTTAACATCAGAAAGAGATAGTTGAAATTTCTAGGCTATAAGGAAAGAGGGCTTGGAAAATTTTATACTTACAGGTCAGATTAAAGGCAAAATGGACAGAGGAAAACTATGCATAACCTACCTAGCAAGTAAGTTAGTGGATGTCAGAACAAGCTTTATAAGTGATAACAAAAAGACAATATTTACTAAAACATACAAAGGACAAGGAATTGTGAAGAGCCATGATCACCAAAATCCTGAAGGGACATGGCACATAGAAGAAGAATGACATTTACAATGTATACAGTAATATTTCACTTGACACTACGTAGACTTTTGCATTGCACTTGCTGATACTCTGTAATTTGATGCAAAAAGTCTTCTAACAGATTTTTCTGTATCCCAAATTACAGACTGAAGTATTGTGACTGAAAACAAACATCTTGAAACTTAAAAGTAATTGTTAGAAGTGTTCATTAATATTCTTTTTCAAGTTGTATCAATTTCCTTTCAAATTGTGCAGTGTAATTTCCTTCAATATCTTGGAAACTTTGCAGGATTTTATCATTATGTATATCGATCACACAAGAGAAAAACTTGAAAGGAACTCAATAGCATGATACCAATTTGCATTTGAATATAAATCACAAAGATAGCTAGAAGCATATATGAAAATAACATTGTGGATTTTACAGATGAAATTAAAAATATTTCCATTTTCATCGATAACTATATCTATTTCATTATTTTTTCCTTGTGAGGTTGTATTTTCTCAGGTCTCAATTTTTGGAGTGAGGTCGAGGGGCTACCAATTGTTGAACACTTAGCTGAAATGTTTATTAAAATGAAACTAATGTAGAGCAAGATATAATTTCTGGATTTTGTTTTCTGAACATTGATTCTTATTTTTTATTTTTATTTATTTTAAGCATTTCACCCCAAGCAAGGCAGGAGTACTACTAGCATGCACGGGGTTACAGAGAGTGAAAGTAAGAGTAAAGAGATGACTTACAACTTACATCATGTTGAAACACAAGTTCCTGTATGATCACTGAAGTTAAGCAACTTTGAACCTGGTCAGTACCTAGATGGGTGACTGCTTGGGATTATGAGGTGCTGTAAGCTTGGATTTTTGGGTTGTGTAATGGATAATGGCTCAGAATTGTCAATCAGAAAGCCAAGTTCCACTTCTCATTGGGTTCGTTATGTTCACTTACATGCAAATACCCTTGAAAAAATTATGAATCCACCTCTTCTCCTCCCCAGCTATGGGTTAATTAGTAAAACATGATTCGTTAAATCATTATTTCTCAAAAAGTAAAATCTTAAAATGTAAAAATATTTTCTGTCTTTAAATAACCTGCAAAGGGTTGATAAGCTGTAGAAAACAAATCAATTAATCTTTAGATTTATAAAGCTTGCTTTTTGCAGGATGGGATGAATAATCAGTTTTATGACCCCGGGTATTGTCTATCCCACAAACAATATTTTACAGATTTATATGTGTCTGAATAAATAAGGGCTCAAGACGAAATTGATAACATTGGCAGCAGTTTGATAGAAAAATTCAACATTATATTAGATGAAAAAAGATGAACAAAATAAAATCACTTGATAAAACATGTTTACAATCTTATTAATGTTTCATTGGTATAATTATACTGAAAAAAAGACACATCATCATTTGCAGTTGTTAAATGTTCATACATGATTTCCAGTTGAAGATTCTGATGTGTGGAACTACTTATGTGTGTGTTTGCAAGAGGGAGAAAATGTTGCTTCAGTGGTCATCAAGTGAGGCTTTAAAAAATAATCCCATCTGTAATTCTAAACCAGGAGCACTAATCATACAACTTATATTCTATTTCCCATACACTAACATACTGTAAGTGGTAACACCCCCCCCAAAAAAAAAAATTAGCTAAGTATTTTTGAAAAAAATAATTTGGGGATTTAATAGCTTATCTTGCTAGCAATTCCAAGTTGCTAATCCTACATTGTCATTTTCTTTCTGTCTCAACAAATTATCACATTTTAAATATTTGTAGTTATTATTAATTAGATTTTCAATAGTTTAACATAATTATTATAATACTTATTCACAGGAGAAACAACTTATACTTATACCATCAAAAGACACAAGGCATCTCAACACATGGCATGTTTCCATCCAACTCCCAGCTGACATTTTTCTTGCATTCAAGTGTGAAAATGGTGCGTTGCTTTTGCATTCTCATCCTGTGTATTCATGGCTGGGATTGGAGTTTGTGAAGATACTGTATAGGATGCCTTGATGAATGCAAGACTTACTGTACCAGTAGGAAGCTGAATACTGGTTATCTTCAATACTAAAAAAAAAGTAAACTATATATATGGTATGATACCAATGGTATTGCTTGTATCTTGTGACTGGGGTTCCTCAGGGTTGGTAAACTCCTCTCTACAACTTCACCTTTCAGTACAGAGATGCAGAGTGAATTTTGAGAGCATTTTTCTAGAAAAAATTTGTCTTAGAATGCATGGTAATTAATTCCTTCCTTTTCTTCTCTTACTCACTTTGTTTTTCTTATTCACCATCATTTTTAAATGCCTGTATTCTTTTCACCAACCACTGGTATCAATCAGCATTCAAAATTTCAGCAGTTTAGCATTTCAATATGTTTATCAATTTTCTTCATTTTGTAATGTACGATGCTTTCATGAAGTCCAAGCATTTCTCAGCAGAACTGTATTCTGTCATGTATTCAAAATTAGTTTACCTGGAGACATTGTCTTTTTCATGCAATCAAGCCAAATTCTAAACATAACTTGGAAGGAAGTACATATTTACATCTTTATTTTTTTCTTGTTATACTACTACTACTACTACTACTACAAATAATAATAATAATAATAATAATAAAAACAACAAACTGGATCCATAGCAAATTCCACAGATGTTGACATATACAGTTATCCATTGTTTTATGCCTTTGCTTTTTCTTTGCCTGTATTTTCTTTTTCTCTCCCTGATCCATTCCAATCTTCATTACCTTACCATATGTGTGTTTTCCATGAAGTACTTGCATTTCTCAGCCGGATCATATTCTGTTATGTATTCAAGATTAGTTTACATGAAGACATTGTCTTTTTCATGCAATTCAAACTATGACAGAGAAGGAAGCTGACATTTAGATCTTGATTTATTTTCCACATTTCTCCCACTTTCCTCTTGTTATACAAATACTAATAATAATAAATGTAAACAACAACAGTAAACTTAATCCATGGAAATTCCACAGATGTTGGCAACTAATATTATTCATTATCTTATGCTTCTGTTTTTTTTTCTTATTTTTTGCCTGTATCTTCTCCTTAATGTCCATATCACTTCCAAACTTCCTTACCTGACCATGTTTTGTTTTTTTCAAATATTATGCAAACACAGATTAGATCCTTATGTGAAAAAAAGAATAAGAGATGTATAAGATGAAAAGAACATTTTGTTATTCATGTGGTCAGAGCAAAAGAGAAAGAGATGTTCAAATATCCTACTGGGAGTGTTAATCTTAGAGATTAATGTTTTAGAATTCAAATAAAACCTAAATTGAATGGACATGCCAAAGAAAATGGTAAAATTTGAAGACTCAGTTTATATTAATATATAGCTAAGTTAATTGGGTAAGTTACTTTATTTTTCCATCTGCATTTCCTGCCTTTAATATACACTGTAAGTGTCAAATTCTCCAAGCATTCTTTCCTCATTATGTGTAATAGAAATCTCTTTCTGATTCTAAGCACACTCATTCCCATTTTCTTTAATGATTCCTTGTTCCTCACATGTTCATTCCATGGTATTCTCAGCATCCTTCTGTACAGCCACATCTCTGTTGACTCAAGTATCCTCTTCATATATGAAGAAATTGTCCAATATTCACTGCCATATAGGAGGATTAATATTATGTAGCAGTTCAGGAGACCTTTCTTTGTTGAAATGAAATACTATGTTTTTTAGTACATTTTGCTTTTGGAAGGCATCTTTTGCTATTCCAATGTGTCTTTGGGTTTTTCAGTCATCTATTATAAGACATCCCAGACAGTTAAATTCTATATATGCTTGATTTTGATGTTTTTAATTCAAAGCTCACATCTTCAGCTGTCCTTTCTGACCACCATGTTTTAATTAGTCTTCAAGTTAGGAGATTTACTTTATTCATTCTCTAACCACTGTCTCTTTCTGATTTTACATTTGCATTTCTCTTAAATCTTCCTTAGTGTTCACATGTTCAGTCTATGGTAGTCTCAACAACTGTTTGTTGCTTTGAGTCTCTTCTTCATCTGTACTTGCTTCCAATGTTCAACATCTCAAATTGAAAAACAATCTCCACTCATTTCAAGGGAGAGTCCAAAAATTAGAGGCAGTTATAAAACACCATTGAATAAAGTAGAACAGACGATGTACAGTCAAAAAGAGAAATTTGTAATTTCTAGGATACATAACGAGGAAAATTTTACACTCACAGAAAATACTGAAGGCAAGAGGGAGAGAGGAAAATGGTGCATAACCTACCTAATGAGCTTGTGTAAATGGTTGACAGAACAGGGATTAGGAAATAGCAAAAATACAAACTATATTAAGAGCTACAAAAGATAGGAAATTGTGAAGAGCCATGATCGTCAACATCCTGAGGAGACATGGCACATAAAAGAGGAAGATGTGTGTGCGCACACTTTCAGAACAAGGAGAGAATTTTGCTAGAAAGAAGATATTAAACATTATATGCATAAAAACAGTATGGAAAATTGTATGAAATAATTTATAAACAAAAGACTAAAAATATTAAATATCACTTTCTAAATATTTTTGATGTGTACAATCATATATACAACAATTTTATCATATCAAGAAGCAAAATGCCATCAAGCAAATGAATCATTTAGACCTTAAAGAAGACAATCCTTCATAGACCCTATAGTTTGACAAAATTTCAAATGAGCTTTACCGAAATAACGAAAACCACATCACTTGAAGGTATCCAACAGCAACAACAACTAAAATGAGTAGCATGTGTAATTAGTAGTGAAATATTAGTACAATGAAGATGTTGACATTCCACACAACCAAAAACAAAAGATTAAGAAGGAAATTCCCATCAATACTAGAAGGAACAATTACTTGACTTGAGGAGCCTATTTTCCTGCAAAACTATTTTAACCAAAATTTTATATATTTTAACTAAGAGTAATGCTAATTTGTTCAGTCAATGAATGTCAATTTTTTCCTTTATGAAAATGACTATTTTCACCATTACCATGTATACTTTGCTTTTGGCACCAAGAAAAACAAGTGAGTGTATTTTGAAGAATATATATTCTAATAGGGTACAGGTCTTGGCAATAAGATAATCAGAAGGTCAAGAATGAAAATGACAAAAAACAACCCAGATTCCTTTGCAATTGGAAAGAAAAAATAATTCTTGACATTGTTGAAAGATAAACATTGAGATAAACTTAAGAAATAGAGTGTATTTATTTAGTCGGGTTCAATGTTTTTGTAATCTGTATGGCTGTGTACATGATATGTTTTGATCAAATCATCTTTATTCAGTTAGAGAGGGGATTTTTTGAAATCAGGTTAGTGTTTGTATCTGAGCTGACCTAGAAGTAATGCTCATCTTTCAGTCTTATGGGAATTGTGTCAGAGATTAGGCATATTCATCTGTAATACCTGGATTATCTTGTTTCTGATCTGGTAATTCAGGACTGTCTCAAGCAATGTTTTTGCTTTTAAAAGAGTAAAAGGGGAGCTGGGGTAAAAAGCCAAATGAGCTTTAAAGAGTAAGAAATAGAAGAATATATAAAAAAAGAATTACAATTAAAATGTGAAAGAGGCTATATTTGAAATATATTAAATCAGTTATGCAAGAAGATGGTTAAAAATATTAAAAAAATGAAAGAAATAAGGGTTAAAGTTAAGAAAAAAGAAGAAAGTAATGAATGAGTTAGAATTAAAATAGAGAAATGAAGGCAAGAAAGTGAAGGAAAGAAAAAAGAAATAGAAGAAGGAAGAAGTAAAGAAGGAAAATGTCAAAAAAATGAAATGAAAGAAAAAATAAATGAAAGACAGTGAATGATACTCAGAAAAATATGAGAAAGAGTAAAATAAATATTTAGATCTAAGAAAAATGAAATAATAGAAAGTTTGATTTCACAAAGAAAAAATGAAGAAATATGAGTTTTCAAGAAAGACTGCATTATACAATGAAAAATATTAAAAATAAAGAAAGCGTGAAAATGATAAGAGAAATAAATTAATCATATAGAGAGAAAATAATTAATAATAATAATGAGTAGCAAGTATGATAAAAAGAAGAGTAAATGGAAGGAAGAATGAAAGAAAGAATTTTGAAAAGCAACAAAGTAGAAAGAAAAAGAGAAAGTGTGTTTTCAGTTTCTTCTCTGCTCTCCTAATTTTCTTAAGCTGTAAACAGCTATAAACTTATTACAGTAACCACCAAATGTTCACATGACAACTGCAAAACTGGTCCCAGTTTCAACTAAACAATGAATAAAATTTAAAAAAGGCTCAATTGAAGACAAAAACTCTAAAAAGCAAGTTCAAATTTGGCAGCTTCAAGCCAAAGAACAAACATGACAATGTTCATAAAGGTTGATTACCATCAGTGAAATTATACTGTGCTTTGTATGCTTTCAGTCAATAAAGAGCTTGTTGCGGCACTGCTCGTATTTTAAATAAAAACAGTGTCATTACTTGCAGAGGTGCAAGGAAATGGAATAAATTTCAACAAGATGATATCTTCATGTATTTTTATATAATTGAGTAACAAAGGCAAGAAAATAAACTAGTATGCATGTGAAGTAAAAAAGACATTAAAAAGTTATCAATTACGTGTGCATGAAAGTTCCGTTACTAAGAGGAAAGATATCTCCATTCTGGGAACAAGTTTCCATGCTGATGTTGTCACTACCATATGCTAGAAGGAAAAGAAAGAAAAGAGAAAGAAGAGAGGAAGTGTCCCATTTTTATAGCTGTTTAGTACCGCCACCTAATGGTCTCTTGGCAAATCTGAAATATGGCTATAGCCCACAAGCTGAGTGAACTTCCATATTTCTTGGTTGGCAAAGAGATTATTTTTAAAAATGAATTTGATTGAGAAGTTATTCATCAGCTTATTAGTGAAGAAACTTTTATAATTAAGAAGTAAACTTTCTCCTCTAAATTTTCAAACTGTATTAAAAAGCGATATATTCTGAATTAAAATATTCAAATTAGCATTTTATATTAATTAGAAAAACAATTATTTTTTGTAATTCATGGAAGTTTAAAGAATATTTTCCTTTTGGCTTGTGATAAATTTTAGGTATATTTTGTTAGTTAATTTAAATATTGTTCTAATTCATTTATAAATCAATTTTCCATACCTGATATGATAGAATATATAACTAATATTTAATCATTTATTAATAAAATTATTTTGGCTTAATAAAATGTTAAAAACATTAAATGCAGTATTATTTTAATTGACTATTTTTTGTCAACCATTATTAATTTTTGACTAGTATCTACTTTCATCTTAATTTTAGCGTTTTTTGTCACAACTTTCTTTGGGTAACTACTCCACAGCAGTGAATAGTGCAGGAGCAGAAGTAGGGGTTCTTCTTTTTGAGATTCAATAAAATGCAACTCTAAATTAAGATTAAATGAAATACTAGTACAAAACTTAATACTAATGGTTGACAATGTTTTATCTAGTAGAAAATGAAGATGAAAGCAAATACTAGTCAAAAATGAATAATTGTTGACTAAGCTTCATCTAATAAAGACTAATGAAAGTAAATACTAGTCAAAAATTAATAATAATAGTTGACAATGTTTCCTCTAATAAAAAAATGAAGATGAAAGTATTTACTTGTCAAATATTAATAATTATTGAAAATTCTCCATCTAGCTAATAAAAATAATATTAAAATAATGCATCTGCTATTATTGCAACTAGTGTAAAAACAAAAACAATTATAGCAGGGAGCATCCTTGTAGAACGAAATGATGAATTTTAAGCTAGATTTGTTCTCCTGAATACCTATCATTAATTGTAGATTAGCAGCTAGTGAATTTAACCAGGATCATCTGGTGCAAATGAGACATGGTTTCAAATAAGATTTGTGCTATCTTAAACTCACTGCTGTTGAGCGACAGTAAAAACATTCTAAGAATTAAGATAAAAGTAATTACGGGTGAAAAATTAACAGAAATATTATTAAACCAATTCTCTATACAAGATTCCTCTTCAAAGTAAAAAATTATAATTAATTTAGAGGTTTTGGTCAGTACAAGTTTTTGTGTTTAAAGTTTGCGTGAAAGACAGAAATCATATCAGAAAATAAATTGTGCACAGTTTTCATGCATATGTTCCTTTTTACATTACTGGATAGCATAAAAGTGTATATCTGTAATTATGAAAGAACTTTCTGGTTTAGAGAAATAATACATAAAAAGATTAAATGAAAGATGCTCATCAGAAAGTTAATCACTTCAATAGTTAAGTTCTAATCATTGAGAAGTTTGGCTTCACCTTGATTAACTTGGAAATTGATTTTATTATTTTTATAGAAGTAAAAAATGTTGAAGGTACCCAAGTGAAAAGAAAATTTTTTAAAAATAATTAAATTATGAAAATTAATATACATAGATATTTTGAGTTGGCCAAAAAGTCCTGGCTCACTTAGGAAGCGGAAAGGAAATGATAAAACTCTATGGAGCAACACCAACATTTATTCTTCAAAATAGAGTCCATCACTCTCAATGATCTGCCAATGATCAGCTAGCGTCTGAATTTGTCCCAGATACCAGTCAGCTAGGTTTGAATAAAAAAACTCTAAACAAGCTTCCTTCACAGTATTTACATTAGTCGGACTATTGTCCTCATCTTTGTCGCCATATTTGTCACAACGTTTCGGCCGTTGTACACTCCGGCCTTCTTCAGGTGGTTGGAATTTCGAACCGAACCTTTTATTTCGATCACTGGGGTAGACTGTTCTAGTTCCACGAGCCATGTTTGGTGGATGTCAGTTATCAGTTATCTCCTGGTAATTTTCCCTCTGAAAGTTCTCCACTGCCTGAACCGGGTATTGAACTCACACTCTTTGGGTCTGTCACTGGATCTAACCAACGCCTCAAGGACACATGGTACAGTGGATAAAGGCGTGGGTTAGATCCAGTGACAGACCCAAAGAGTGTGAGTTCAATACCCGGTTCAGGCAGTGGAGAAGTTTCAGAGGGAAAATTACCAGGAGATAACTGATAACTGACATCCATCGAACATGGCTCGTGGAACTAGAACAGTCTACCCCAGTGATCAAAATAAAGGGTTCGGTTCGAAATTCCAACCACCTGAAGAAGGCTGGAGCATACAACGGCCGAAACGTTGTGACAAATATGGCGACAAAGATGAGGACAATAGTCCGACTAATGTAAATACTGTACATAATACCTCATCTCAGAAATATAGACAGACTCTGAAGCTTTCTTCACATCATCAAAAGTGTGGAATTGAGCGCAACAGGCCATAGTCACTCAGATCAGCATTGGGACTGAATGGTGGAACACAGTCCATCTGTTTGAACTTCCCCTTAGTCAACCTGGTAGTGTGTGGCCTCGCATTGTCTTACTGAAACAAAGCCTAACGTCAACTGATCAAAGCAGTATACTCCTTCTTTAGGTTGTCAAACATGCAGTCTAGCTGATGGCAATATAGTTTAGCATTGATAGCACAACTGTGTGGAACAAACTCGAAAGGTAGTACTCATTAGAAATTCTACCAGACAGAGATCATGATTTGTTGTTTTCTTTCTGCTTCCTATCGTGAATCAGGACTTTCTGGTCAATCTAATACATTATTTTTCAAGTCATTTACAAACCGAAGAGGAGATATATATTGTTTTTTATATGACAATGACAACAAAATTTTCTGGAACACTTATAAAATCCATCATATAGGTAAAGCAAAGAGAATAGAAATGAATAAAAAAAACTGATGGAATTAAAACTAAAGTAAATAATAAAATAAGTAAGCATAAAAATGTCAGTCTCCCTATTTAAGATTTCTAAAGGTTTAATATTTTTGAAATTTTTAAGTGTGGAATTACTCCACCTTATCTGTCAGGAGAGTTCTCTTAATGTTCACTGGGTGGCATTATATAAAGCAGTATAAAAGGAAAGGGCATAAACTCTCTGTTCTTTGTCTTCAACCACAGGACACTATAATTAAAAGAATTGTCTTGTTTCACTTCTGAGGAAGCTTCTTAGTTCCAAAGTGAACCATGAGTCAAATACTACACTATCCTCTTTTTGAAAAAATATCATATAACCTCAATAACACCTCCACTTCAACCTATTACAATTTTAGATCTTCATTCAACACAAGAAAATAACTCAGTTTAACAAATGAAGCAATGCTGATATAAACTCTTGTAATAAAGTACTAGATTTTCAAAGAAATATATTGTCAGTCACTGTCTCACTCACAGTAGAAGGTTAGTAGCTTGTTAAAGAATAGATTTTTCTTTCCTTTTATCAGCAATTTTCAGTTTACTTCTGTATATAAGTATATATAAAGTCAACAAATGTGTTGAATTCACTTATTTTGAAATTGCTAAAGTTTTCAAGTGAATGTCATTACATAATCACCAACAGTTTTTTTTACTTTGGTTATATTTTTCCCCCTCTAATATCTCATTGGGATTCAGAGCTTAAAATGCTTTTTCTTTGCTCCAGTAAGCAGCAGAACTTTCACTGAAAGCCTAAATAGTTTTGCATTGTATTTTAAATAACGTCTGCACTTCGCACTTTACCTTGGTTGAACAAGAAAAGATGATAATCCATTGAAAATCAGAGGCTTTATAGTACTTACATGAACCTTAAAAATAAAAAGAATATTCTAAGTTCAAGAAAAGTGACAAAACCAATAAAAAAATTGCTGAGTGTGATTTAAATTTAAATCTTGGCCTTTATTTGCTTTATTCAAATTATGAACTGTTCAAAGAACTCATTTTAAAATTCTTAGAAAAATGGTTGCCATCCCTTTGATATTTGATTACCACAACTTAAAGAAAAGCTATTGAATATTTAATCACAATTCTTTAATTAAAGTGGAATATTTTTTATTGCATAGAATAATGCAACTTATTGATGTAATCCTAGTTAATCGATCTGATGAAAAATACTTGAAAATGTGTATTTCTTGTTCTATTTTTCAAAGTGTCAAACAAATAAATGAGATTTCTGATTCAATTGAGTGGAAGATTGCAAGTCTCAAACTGAAGTTTTAGTAAAATGAATTCACAAGATATTACCTGGTAAAAAATATCAATGAAGAAGCCAGAAAATTATGTTCTTCAAAACTATTTTAATATTTTATTACAATTGACACCTTTAGTTTTTAATCACTTCATATTTTTTTAAAGTAAGGTTCACTCTGTACATGGCCCAAGGGTACTTGAGCTAGAGGGTTATGTTAAGGGGTAGTTTATATGGATAGCAGGGGAAGATAATGGTTAACTCAAGACTTGAACAGGTTAAGATTGGAATGATCAGGGAAACATCCACTTGGGAGTCTGTTCCACAGGAAGAAGCTGTTTGAGTGGAATGAAGGTTAAGCCTGATGGAAGCAGAGAATATAGTTCATCCAAGCACTTTTCATAGCAATAAAGTAGTGAGAAACTTACTTGTGCAAGAGAGGTTAGAAGGTGGAAAATAATTCTTCTCCAACAAGGACACGGAGATGCTTTTGAACTCTGTCTCGCCCAAATATAGCAATAGTATTCTATTTTAGGCCTGATCTGGCTCTTATAAAGGGAGAGGATAGCATCAGGAGTCAGGTACTTACTAGAGTGGTACAGGGAGCCAATCATTTTACCTGCATCTTTACCAATGGATCATATATAAGAGTTCCACTTGAGGTCAAGTATGAGTTTGAAGTTCAATATTCTTTCAAGGCATGGTGCCTTCTTGAGGGGGATATCCATTCATTGTGATTGGCGGTAGTTTGGAGTCTGATTGGTGGCGATGGAATGTAACCAGTTTGGTTTCATTTGACACAATTTTTAAAAATCATGAGCCTAAACGTGAACAATTATTGGTTTCAAGGAAAAATTCACATTACACGGAATAGGTAAAAATTTCACCTGTTCTGAATGAATTGTATGCTTTATGTTTGATAAAAAAAATGAAATAGCATTAAGATGCTTACATTCATTCATACAAATAAAATAGAAAAGAAACAGTGTTCCATGAAAGTGATGCAGAAATGCTGTTGGCTCTGTAAACATTTAGATCAAGATGAAAGAAAAACTAGAAAGATAAAAGTACACTAGAAAAAGAAAACAAACTCTCAAAGAAAATCTAAATCCACATCCTATCTGCTGGAAACTCTCTCAATCAGAGAGTGCAAGCTTCATGTTGATCCTAATGGATGATAAAGATGAAGAAGGGGTTTTCTTTCCTCATTTTATATATGTACATTATTACAGTTATTCTCTTAAGGATTTAACAAGGAACATGATGCACTTTTTCTCCATTTTATTGTGTTAGGGGCTGCTTGCTTCAAAGGCTAAATATTCATGGCTCTTGTTACTGATTGTAGGTCATAAAAATCAAGTAAACATTCTTTTTTGATCAAACAAGATATTATTGCAAAACCTCTAAACAGAGCTTGTATGTCATTTATTCTATTCAAAGTGTGTCCTATGTAAATAGATTTTCTGTTTCAAGCTACGTCAATTACTGCAATATAATATTTTGGAATATCATTTTAAGGATTTGTATTTTTCTGGTTGGATTTTAAAAGAGATTTAAATTCTTTTCTATGTTGAAAGTCTTAAATGGTCCTATCTCTCTCTCTCTCTCTCTCTCTCTCTCTCTCTCTTTCTGTGTGTGTGTATATATATATATATAGATAACTACACTCGTTTCGGAAAACCTTCAGTTTCTTGATTTGCCAATGATCAAATAAATATCGAAGGAAAAAAAGGTTTTAAAAAAGAAAGAGCTATGAACATGAACATCTGTTGAAAATAATTGTACAACATACAGGTCCAAAGCCCCCAAAAAAAACAAAGATTAGAGTAATCAACTAACTAAAAAAGTGCTGAGTACAAAAGTAGAGCGGACCTATGCTAAAATTCACCTTCATCCCTGCCGTGCGCCGACGGCTTAGTGGTAGAATTTCGGACTGATGCCAATTCAGTTGGGTTTCGATCCTAGCTAGAGGCAACCGGACGTCTATCCACACTGATGAGCTGTGATACAGTGAAACAGTCTGTCTGTGGATGACAATAATATATATATATATATATATATATATATATATATATATATACACACACACTACAGTTCAAAAGTTTGAGGGAACCCCTGGTAATTTTTTAAATTGGCTCCAAAAGTAGTGGTTTTGCACTTTAATTAGAGAAAATTATTAAACATGGTTAAAAAAAAGTGGGACATGATTTTTTATTAGAAATTTTATTATGACAAAAAGCAAAAAGAACATTTTATGATTAAATTTTGCTCTTGGCAAAATATCCTCCTTTAGCCTTGGTTACTGCAGCACAAACTTTTGGCATTCATTGCAAAAGTTTCTTAAAGGATAAGTTTGATAATTGATTCCATTCTTTTTTCCTTGACTCTAAGAGCTCTTCTTTATTTTTTGGATAGAAAGGTTTTATTCTTCTGTCAAGTTCATCCCATGCTAATTCTGGAGATAGCTTCAAACGTTTGAACTGTAGTGTATATAACTATAAATTTAGGGAAAGTGAGATAAAATACAATTTATCCTTTTGGAGTTATAGCAGTTGAACAATTCTCTAGTTTGTTGTAAGTCAGTCAAAGTAGATCTTTATATACATGTATTATACAAAAACATATATATATTCAAAATGTATATTTATGTTTAAAAATGTATGTATGTATGTATGTATGTATGTATGTATGTATATATGTATGTGTGTGTATATGTATATATATAATATATATATATATATATATATATATATACACATACTATTATATATATATATATATATATATATATATATATATATATACATACTATTATTATATATATATATATATATATATATATATATATATATATATATATATATATATATATATATATATATATATAGTAATAATACAATATAGTAATCTGTATGGAATTTCCAGGAGGATATAGATCCAGGGAGAACTCTATATCAAGAGACAGAGCAAAATTATTATTAATTAAAGAATATCAAACACTTAAAATTTTAAGCGTTTGATATTCTTTAATTAATAATAATTATATATATATCTATATATATATATATGCATGCAATCACGTTTTGGGTATAAGGTGGAAGGTGAAATAAATATTAAGGACTCTTCAGAAAACAAATCTAAAAAAGAGTCTTCTTCTGAGTTCTAGGTACCTTCAAAACAAAGGTGATCATGGGTCTCCACAATTTCCTCTGCTTTGTAGTTCTTAGCAATGTTTGTCTTTTTACTATCCCTTTCACTCCTCATTATGCCATCCATCTCAGTCAGTCAGTTCTGTGCCATACGTGATACACACTTAGGCGATTATGTATCTTTCGACACATGACTGATGAGGCAGATATTTTCCCACAGTAGGTTGCCATTTCTTCTTGCAGTAGACCAATTGCCATCCAAGGCTATAGAACCCGGTCTGTTCTGCTATTTACCCATAGCTGGAGGAGAAGAAGAGGGTTCATGCCTTTCCCAAGGATATTTGCACATAAGTGACTAATGGATTCATCTGGAATTCAAACTCAGCTCTCTGATTCCTCACTCAGAGCCGTTATCCATTACTCCACTGTTCCTCCCTTCTACACAAGCTAAATTGTTAAGTTACTCTGTTTCCCTCTGATTCTCATGTCTTCAATATGTCTTTTGAGTGTCAAATTCTCCAAACACCCCTTCTTCATTATGTGTACTAGAAATTTCAACTTTGTCTTTCTGATTTTAATCACAAGTGTCCTTATGGAGGTTTTTCTTTTCAAGAGAATAGGAAAGTGGGTTGTGGGTTTGACCTAAAATTACATTCAACAATGAAGTCTTGACTAGGGGACAGAATTAGGGTACCTTGAATCATTGTTAACTACTGGTGATCTTTGGTTAAGATCTAGCACATATTTTTCATAGAGAAGTGGTTAGACCTGAAACTCTTAATGATGCTCAGCTAAAAATATTTCTGATGGTCTGTGAAAACATCAAACAGATGTATTTCTTGAAATTCTCACTTTTCTCTAAAATATCCTCATTATTCAAAATTTTCCATCCATGTTATTCTCAGCATTCTTCTTAGGACCAGATCTTGTTTGCCTCAAGGCTGTGAGAAAAAAGTCCAGCATTCACTGCAATATAGGAGGACTGTTTTACATGCAAATCTGTACTCTTTTCTTTATTTTTAATAAAATGTTCCTATTTATTAATGATTTGAGAATCTCTAACCTGAGAGAACCTAGTGCATATATATGTAAGAGAATCTGCATATTTAGAAGCATTTTAAATGATGATAATAATAATAATAATAACAATTACTGAACTTTAATGTGTTTAAAGGTGAGCAAATTTTTGTAAAAAAATGTGTTCAATATTACAAAGTAAAGCAACAATAGTTAATAAATAAAGACAATGAAAGTCTTTTATTTCCAACTTCAATAAATAGTTTTTTTATGGAGTGTATATAAACAGTTAATAAATTATATCTCTTCAATTTAATGTATGAGATAGATCTGAGTAACTTGAAGACAGAAAGATAAGTCTTATGATGTATTTTAAATGAGTATAGGAATAATACAAAATTTTATGATTAATCTTTACATTGAAAGAGAATAATTAACTTAATGTAACATTTGCACATGATTTTGTTGTGTACACTATTTTTTAATGAGAATGACCACTGTTTTAAAATGCAAACTTTCTTTTAATTTTAGGCAGTTTCTTTTTCAATATTTTGACAATATTTTGAAGGCTTTATGTGAAGTTAGAAGAAACTTCCAGTGAATTAATTATTAATTTAGTAAATTTCAAATTTTTCATTCAACTTGTAAAGATTTATAATGTTTAGAAGTTGGCATGTAATAAACTTTACACATTGGTTCTTCCAAATGAAATAAAGATAAAAATAGATTTTAAAAAGTTTTTTCCAAGCCAAATCAATAAATATATTTAGATTTCCCATAAATATATAATTATATTTTATTTATATTTATACAGTTACTTATTTATATAATAATGCAATTATTTATGTTTATGTGCCAGCAAAAATAGCACATCATAACAATATTTTTGTTAGCACAAAACTCTTAAAATGTTCTAAGAATAAAGCTATTTTCAGTTCAATTTGAAACTTAATAATAGTGTAGATTTTGCATTCATGTCCAAAGGGGATAACACAAGGTATATTAAATTCTATTCATAAAATAATTTTCCTTATTTATTTATATTCAAATAAATATAATATTAATTATATAAACATGAAATAACTTGATATCACTCTTAGTGGTTGTCAATGGTCATTAAATAATTATATATAATTATATTTTGTTTATATTAGGTCATCCCATAAGTTCTGTCCGAATTTTAACTTTTTCTTAAAATGAACGAAATTTAAAGAGTATTTTATAATGTCTAATGGAGCTGAACATTATTTTTATGTTTAGATGCATTTAAACTGATCAAATTTTATTTCAGAGAACAATAAAATTAAATTTTGTTTGATTAAAACCCTGCTAACATGGAAGTACCCAAGAATCATTTGAGGCACATAATGCTTTATGAGTTCAAGAAAGGAAACTCAGCAGCCGAAGCAGCTAGAAACATTCACTCAGTTTATGGAGAGGAATGTGTGAATGAAAGAACTTGCAGAAGATGGTTTGCAAAATTCAGAGGTGGAGATTTCACCCTTGAAGATGAAGATCGAACAGGACATCCAGTTGATTTTGATGAAAAGCTCCTTGAAGCAGCCCTTGTAGGAAATCCTGTTTTTATCAGTTGAGAAATTGGCAGTGGTTCTCAGTTCATACCATACAACTGTTCATCGTCATCTTCAACAACTTGGAAAAGTTCCTAAACTTGGAAAATGGGTGCCTCATGAATTGTCTGAAAACAACCTCAAATCCCGAGTTGACATCTGCTCTTCTCTCCATTCTCGCCAACTTGTTTCACCTTTTTTGGATAGACTTGTGACTGGTGATGAAAAATGGATCTTTTATTGAAATGTTAAGCATCGTAGACAGTGGCTTGGTAAAGGAGAAGGACCCCAGCCACAGCCGAGAAGGGAACTTCATGGGCAAAAGGTTCTTCTTTCAATCTGGTGGGATTGCCAAGGAATAATCCACTTTGAATTCTTACCACCTAATGCAACAATTAATGCTCAAATATACTGTCAGCAATTAGAGCGTTTGAACCAAGCTTCGAGAAAAAAAAGACCTGCTCTAGTGAATCGAAAATGGGTGATGTTTCATCAGGACAATGCGCGACCACACACAGCAAGAATCACGTCACAAAAGATCAAAGAACTTGGTTGGGAGAAAATTCCTCATCCACCTTATTCTCCCGACCTTGCTCCGTCAGACTACCATTTGTTTCGTAGCTTACAGAAACATTTGGAAGAAACAGCTTTTGTAACACAGGATGAGGTTAAAACTGACATTTGTGAGTTCTTTGAATCAAAGCCGAAAGAATTTTACAGTAATGGAATTAGTAAGCTTGTTAATAGATGGAAGGAAGTCATAGATAATCAGGGAAAATACATTGTTGATTGAATCTGTAATTAAATGTAACATTTGGTCACTTGTTTTCTTTATTCCAAATTCGGACAGAACTTATGGGATGACCTGATAGATTTTCTATAAATATATAATTATATAATAATGTAATGTGTCTTGTGGGTGTGCTGATAGTGTAATGGCTATCAGGGGAGAAAGTGGAATTGGAAATCAGAGTCCAAGTTCCAGTCTAGCCTATTGTATTCACTTTTCCAAAAATGCTCTTGGGAAAGTCACAAATCCATCTCTTCTACCCCAGGTATGTGTTAAATATCAGATTAGACTGAGCTTTCTAAACTTGGCGGTAAAGAGTATGCGAGAAGGAAAAGTATAAATTTCAAACTGTAAAAGCAATGGAAGCCACTTTACTATCTTTACTAATAAGACATATGAATTCCCAGATGATAAAGAAAATGATTACCTCCATCTTGAAGAGATGTAAGATTTTTTAAAAATATTTCTTGTTATGTGTAGCACTATGAAAATGGCATCTCTTCATTTATTTCTAATTTTGTTTATGGAAACAGAGCTGCTCACTGTCTGTCTATATTTCTGAGATGAGCTATTGTAACTATTTACACTATTTACATTGTTCAGATTATTGTCCTCATCTTTATTGTCATATTCATGACATTTCGGCTGTTGTATACTTTAGCCTTCTTTAAGGACACATGAGCATTGGTTAAAGTAATTTAGTGACTTGAACCAAAGAGTTGTGAGTTCAATACCTGGCCACAGCAGAGGTGAACAAAAAACTTTAACTGAGATATCCAGAAAAGTTATGGCACATAGAACTAGAACAATCTACTCTACTGGATGAAATAAAGGGTTCGCTTGAAATTCCAACATATATCACCTGAAGAAAGCTGGAGTGCACAATGAATGAAATGTTGTGAACAATAAAGATGACAATAAAGATGATGGCAAAAGTCCAAACAAAATGTAAGTAGTGCTGATCACGATTTACTTAACAGAATTTTATTTTCAACATTTTTGCAACATTCTATTTTCATGAAATTTTGCAAGATTTTGTGATGTTAATACAGGTGCAAAGCAGCCAAAATAGTTAAGACAACAACAGTTTTCTATTTTTATTACATTTAAATAATTTCTTTTTTTCAACATCCATGCTCTTATAAAATGTCTGAATTCTACTGAATTGCAGTTCGTGAAACTTTTACTGGATATGTAAATGCCTTTCACCAAAAAGAAAAAAAAATAAGTGACAGAAAAAGAGAAAAAGCAAAAAAAAAGAGATAAATGGTTTGAAGGGAAAAGTCATACCAAATTATGATGGATCTTTTTTCATATATTTTTTATTCTTTTAGAAATTTTCCTCAGTGTCTATACTGCCTGAAGTAGACATATTTTACTTACTGTGTTTGTTGTTATTGTCCTTCATGATGCTAAATAACAATTCCCAAACTCTTTGCCTTATTTTCCTGTTTAATAGTATACTACAAGATGTACATATTAAGAACTAGAATAGCCAATGCTTGGGGGTGCTGAATTTGCATTCTCCATGGTTTTCACAGAGTTTGGAAAATCTTGCCCATACTTTATTTTCATGGTGTATCAAAATGATAGTGTACACAAATGAGTGGAAGTCTGTTAGTAACTAAAGGACTAGCCAGATATCTCATAGCTCTAGGCAGTCAGCACATTGGGAAATCCAGGTTTATTGTATCTGATAACAATAGTAGCAGTTCTTAAATTGGAGATTACTTTGCTCGACCCAGTCAAGAAAAGTAATGACATAGCCGCAGGTCATAACAGTTATGTGGCTTATTATAGTTCTTTTTACAAATCAGAAATCATAATACTTTTTGAAGAAAAAATACTTATCTCAGATTCAATATCCTCAAGCTGAAACCGAGGTGTAATCTATTGTAGTCAATACATGCAGTATCAAATATAAATTATAAAAAAAAAAACATTTGCAAATATAAGTTGTCACCAGAAACAAGGGTAAAATGCAAGAACTTTCCAGGCTTCTTTCATTTGGGAATTTTAGTCTTTCTGCGAAAATATAAGAAAGGAAGTAAAATACTTATTCCAAAAAAAAGAGAGTCAAGAAATTAAATAAAAGATTGCTTTGCTTACCATGATATTCGATTTAATGATAATCAAATCTAAAACCTTCCCATATATCATCATACATCTGCAGTTGTCAACATATTTCTTTTAATCGTTTCACCCCAAACAAGATGATAATGTCACTAAGACAGAAGGGGTTACTAGGAGTGAAACACAATGAGAAGACTTTAGTGAGGAGAAAGGACAATAAAAGAACAGGGTCCCCATGAAAACAGAAGATGGCAATTGATATTGCATTTAAATTTTGAAGATTCTAGGTGGCAGGGGAGCAAGAAACCAGAAGAGAGTTCTATAGGTGAGAAGCTATAAAAATAGAACATACAGTTGCATCTAGCTAGTTCAAGAGTAAAACAGTGAAACCTAGTTGTCAATCTAGTAATACGCTTAAGTTCATGCAGTCAAGGTACCAAAGAAGAAAGCTCAGTTGAACAACTGCCTTGAAAATATTTGTAGAAAAGACATAGGAAAGCCGCATCATAACAGTTGTAAAGTGACTGAAGCTGAGATGCCAACCCAGGAACGATTACATTACAGACCCGACTTTGAGAATTTTGAGATATATAGTAAGAGCACCAGACTAGATATGGCAGCAGTATTCAATTCATGAATCAATGTTAGATTTATACCAGATACACAAGTCAATGATAGGCAATTTGTTTCTTTAGATTCTGGAATTAAAATCATCTGCTGTAATTGAAAATCTCAACAATGGCTCTCTATTACATTTCTAGGTAGGGTTCTGAAAAGTTCTTGACTTGACCCACTCATCAGAATCAGTATTTCAGTGACAAATCATCAGAATATTTATTTTTGGAGAGTAGCTTGAAACAAGAGCTTTTCAGCATGCCTTTATAATATTGATATGCATATTCTTATCACCTTCAATTTTATCAACTCTTCTTCTATGTGCAGTGTCTCTTCAGAACATGGGTGATCATGATTCTCCAAAAATTCCTCTCCTTTATAGCTTTCAATTTCAATTCTATCTTTCTGATTCTAAGTACAAGTTTCCTTTTTGTTTTCATTTTCCATAAAACTTCAGTTCACGGTATTTGTAGCATCCTTCTGTAGAACCACAAGGATAATTTATAGCACATTTAGTCTCTTTCCTGATTATGCATTTGTCCTGGTTCGTATTGGGTCAAACATTGCTCTAAGTACAAGGTTAAAATGTTTGACCAGAAAAGAGATGAGAAAGAATTGGGATTCACAATAGAAATTAGTGGAGTATGGATTTATTTTTTAAAGCAAAATATGAATGACTGGTTCACAAGGAGAGCTGAGTTGAACAAATCCCTATTTTCCTCATGTCATTGTTGTACTTCTGCGATAAAAATCCTATATTCCTCTATATGTATTATAATTTATAAACTGAAGTACCAAAAAATTGCTGATAACTATCTAATAACAATTTTTCTTGTCCAAATCAATCTTACATATTTATGATTCTCTCATTCATGCATGCTTGAAATATTGCTGCCAAATATGGTCTGGTGCTCCTGCTATATATTTAAAGATTCTTGATAAAATCCAAGGAAGAATCTGAAATAGTGTTGGTCCAAACCTGGTATTTCAGCTTTAGTCACTTTCCTGTTGCTGTAATGTAGCTTCCCAGTGCCTTTTCTATAAATAATGGTAATTGTCCTGAACTTTCCTTTATGGTACCTAGACTTTATGGATTTAAGCACAGTACTAGATTGGTGGCAAGGCGCCATCATTTTACAGTTAAATTGGTTAGATGAGAATTACTCTTCTCACACTTCTCATTTGTGAAATTCTCTCCTGGTTTTTTGCTTCCCAGCCATCTTTAATTTTCAAGAATTTAAATGCAATGTCAATTATTATATGCTGTATTCTCAATTCCTCTTCTTTTATTGTTCCTAATAATATTTTCCTTTTTCTCATATTCTTTCACACTCAGTAACTCCTTGTGTCTTAGTTGCTTTATTGACTTTTTTGGAGTTAAATGATTAAAAAGAAGAAGCAATCTAATAACAAATAGCTTCTCCCTTTACCTGAATAGTAGCAACTGCACTATACGACATGGGGTCTACAAGATGCTGGAGTTGTTGCAGGGATATATCTATCCAGGCATGTTCCTTGAGATATCCATAACTGAATTATGTTTGTTGGGTGTGGTTGTAGATAATTTAGTGAGGTCTCATAACATGTTCCGTGCATGCTAAATGGTGTTTAAATTTGATGAGTTTAGGAGCCAGTGGATTATCTTGAATTCAACCAAATGTTTCTGGAACCAGTTTCATGTTACCTATACATGATTGGGAATTGCATTATCTTACTGGAACAAGAACTACACACCCTTATAGGTGATGAATTATTTTCCACCCTACAATAGCTTTCCTAAATGTTCCAAGCCTCTCACCACATCTTTGTTATTTCCATGGAAAATGTTGTGGAGTAAAGAGTACACCCCCTGGTGACTCTATGAACTTGTCCAATACTATAAAGAGTTTCATGTTATGAGGTTAAGAGTAGTCTTATTAGTGTCAGTCTTCATACTAACTATACAGGTGTTATGGCAATAACCTAAGCATTACGTATAGAGAATACTTTAACAAATTATGTTATACAAATTACAACTGTGTGTTATAACAGAAAATATTCTTACTAATTACATTCCTTCCATTCCTGTTCAAATCTTTACAGTTAAGATCTGCCATGCAATGTACATAGGGGCTAACCATCCTCTTCTACTTCATATTTCATTAGTAAGTAAGAAGTACCATTTGGATGGATCCTTCAAGAATTACTGTTTTGTGCAACAGACTCCTTCTAAGAGGATGTTTCCTTGATCACTACAAACTTAACCAGTACAGAGTCACTCGTCTATCCTATGTTTTCTCATAATCTGCACTTCGTACCTCTTTCTCTTATGTCCATAAAGTAACCTAATTCAGTAAGCCTCTTATTTGAGTGGAACTTGGGCCTTGTAATGGGTGAGCAATCATAAAAAAAAGAAAAAACATGGTGATCATAAAATGTTGGAAATTGTTTTCAACAAGATCTATATATGTCACCCGTGATGTCAGTTTAACTAGTGGTACTTGCAAATTCCAGAAGAATACATTGCATAATATTAAAAGTTGACTACCAGCTCAAAAACAGTCTGCTAACAGACTGGAACCACAGCCCATTACAGTCTCTTTCACACATGTATAAACTTGACTGTTAGAACCTCTTTAACAAAAACCTCATCTCTAAAGAATTTAACTGAAAAAATTTCTTACAAATCATAAGTATAAAAAATAAAGGATTTGGAATTAAGATGGCATACTGTGATGATAAATATTTGCACTTACTGGAGTCGAAGCATCCAAGATATTTTGCTTGTCGGGCTGCTGTTTTAGGATGGATATGTGCATAAACCCAAGCTAGACAGTTCGGTCCAAGAAAAGTACATTCTCCGACATTTGTTTATTTTATGCTGCTTGGCACGATTTGTCTAGTAGAGGTCTGCATGCTGATTGGTCGAGCTGGGGACTCTAATTGAGAACGAGGCCAACGGCGATGATTGGTACGTTGGCCATGTTTTTGGTCAATAAAAATGGTCTGGGACATTGGCTGGGTGTGCAGCTGGGACTGTGGTGACGTACACTGTTATAGAGTTAAGTATTAAGTTACAACTCTGTTTAATTTTGTCTGGAAGCTAGCTTCGAACCTACCGCTAGAGTGAGCGGTGTAATTACCAGTGTCTACTGAAACGTGGGAGGAACACTCTGAATGACAACAAGCTATTTCGGTTTGACCTGCAAGGACCCAGAACGGTTAGAAGACGGCGCCCGCATGTTGGGTCTAGATGTTCCAGGGGAACATGGAACCTTGCGATGGAGACGCGGAACTGCAGTTTCTAATATACCCAATGTCTTAACAAGACGGGCTATTTTTTCCCTCTGTGGAAAGCTTGTGGGGCACCAGACGGTATGTGGATGGCTTTGCGTGGTGGCAGGCACCATGAAACGTCGGGCAAGCGCAGTCACCAAAGAATGAGATGATGAGACGACTGACACACTGCTCATTCACATGGTGATGGAGACCATAGCAAGAGTAAAACATAATGACCCTGCCAGAGGGAATTGGTGTGTGCCCAGAGAGGAAATGAATGTCTGGGTTGATGCAGGCTCCCTAGTAATTGGAGTGCTACTGGAGAGGGATGGAGTGGCAATCAAGGATGCATGCTGGTTGCGACCAATGAATGATGCTGCACACATCAACCTGGCAGAGCTGGACGCCGTACTAAAAGGAGTCAATTTGGCACTCCAGTGGAGGGTAATAAAGTTGCATCTGCAGACTGACTCCTTATGCATATACAATTGGGTGTCAGACACATTGACAGGCAAGGCCAGGGTGTGCACCAAGGCAGCCAGCGAGATGCTCATTAGAAGACTGCTGAGTACTATTAAAAACCTGGTCTGTGAGTATGATCTGACCATAGATGTAACACTGGTAACATCGAGCTGCAACCTTGCTGACAAATTGACTTGGATACCACAAAGATGGTTTGACGCTGTAAAAAAGGACGTCGAGCCTGTACCACCGATGTGCACTGCATCTGTGGAGGAGCCGGACGAGATAATGAGGATACATCATTGTAGTGGGCACCCCAGCATAAAAAGAACATGCCATTTCATACGGTTGACCAATCCGTCAGTATCTACAAATGCCGTGAGGGCAGTGGTCAGGGGATGCCAAACATGCCAGTCAATAGACCCTGCACCAGTTAAATGACGAAAAGGAAAGCTGGGAGTAAGACGCACATGGAGCAGATTGGGTATGGACATAACACATTATGGCGGCCAGAATTTTCTCACGCTGATAGATTGCAGGCCCACCAGATTCACAGTCTGACGACAGTTGTCTCAACAGGACTTGTGAAGCATGATCCGCCAAATGGAGTCGGTGTTCTATGAACGAGGACCACCGGAAGAAATCCTCACTGATAATGACACTGCCTTCTACAGCAGACAGTTCCAGCACTTCCTGGATGAATGGGGGATATAGCTTTGACTGTGGTGTGCACATGTGCCAAGTGGTAATGGCATAGCGGAAAGGTGCCACCGAAGTATAAAGAGGATCGCAGCCAGAAAGCAATGCACAGTCATAGAAGCTGTATACAGATACAACACAACACCGAAGGACAACATATCTGCTTTAAGTGTCCCCGCCAATGCGATATATAGCTACCAGGTATGGGTCAAAGGGATCGACGGCGAATACCTGCCCGATCGGCGAGAAGTGCGTGGATCGTACAAGATAGGAGAGGCCGTCTGGGTAAAGCCTCCCAATAGTCGGTGCACCACACAATTTAAAAAGGGTTGTGTTACCGGTATTGTCAGTGAGCACACCATATTGGTTGATGGACGTCCACAACATGTGAGGGATCTGCGTCCTGTCCTCAACACAACTTCCTCCGTGCGTGACGGTGAGAATGATTCATCGGAAGGTGAATTGCTAATTGAGCCTGTAGCTAGCGATTCATACGAGGGCCCACCGAGTGGCCCTGATAGCTCTGACAGTTCACCTGAAAGCTTGTTTGAAGAAGTTCTGATAGTGCGCCTTCAAAGAAGCACCTGAAACAAAAGACCACACCCGCACTGTTATTTGTGTGATCAGGAGACCAGGGGGGAGTGTGATGATAAATATTCGCACATAACGGAGTCATAGCATCCAAGATATTTTGCTTGTCGGGCTGCTGTTTTAGGATGGATATGTGCATAAACCCAAGCTAGACAGTTCGGTCAAAGTAAAGTACATTCTCCGACATTTGTTTATTTTATGCTGCTTGGCATGATTTGTCTAGTAGAGGTCTGCATGCTGATTGGTCGAGCTGGGGACTCTGATTGAGAACGAGGCCAACGGCGATGATTGGTACGTTGGCCATGTTTTTGGTCAATAAAAACGGTCTGGGACATTGTCTGGGTGTGCAACTGGGACCGTGGTGACGTACACTGTTATAAAGTTTTGTATTAAGTTACAACTCTGTTTATTTTTGTCTGGAAGCTGGAAGCTAGCTTCGAACCTACCGCTAGAGTGAGCGGTGTAATTACCAGTGTCTACCGAAACATGGGAGGAACACACTGAACAACAACACATACTGAAGTTGATGGGCTGTTAAACATTTTGGATTCCTGTAATGACTTTGTTTCTTGTCACCAGTGACTCTCTTATCTGAAAATGGTTTTTCTATGTTGAGCTAGAAGAGAAAAACAAATGTCTAAATTCCTGATAGATGTGCCTTTCCATATAAGGAGACATTTCAATCACTCTGAAAATATTTCCTAAGTTTGTAAACAATGTATTTAAGTTGACTTATGAAATTTGTGTTGATGTTTCTTTACATATAGTTTACTGCCATATGAAAATGACCAATGTGCAAACACTGGCATACAATTATATAAGCATCAAGGAAATGAGTTCACATGCAACTGTAAAAATTTAGATTATATGTGAATAAGTATACACACTTATACAATTTATTGGAACCAGAAAAAAAAATTTAATCTATGAAGAATATCTGAGAAAAAATATTTTCTAGATGATTTTTTTTAATATTTATATTCTTTAAAAGAGTGTTTAGAGAATGAGCAAGAGAAATATGTGAATATTATTTATATATATATATATATATATATATATATATATATATATATATATATATATATAGTATTTACATTAGTCGGACTATTGTCCTCATCTTTGTCGCCATATTTGTCACAACGTTTCGGCCGTTGTACGCTCCGGCCTTCTTCAGGTGGTTGGAATTTCGAACTGAACCCTTTATTTCGATCGCTGGGGTAGACTGTTCTAGTTCCACGTGCCATGTTGTCGGATCATGTTGAGATCATAGACAGGGAACACCATTGGAAAATTCATAAACTTAAGGAATCAGCACATATGCTAGGCCACAAAAATCTCCTTAGTCGACCAAGCATAGAAATAAATACAATATGGGAACCAGTAATAAGGAGTGCCAGAGAAAAGCAATGATAACAAAAGTTGCAATATGAGATCTGGTAAAAACATGCATTGATAAAAGCAAAATTGCAATATGAGCACTGGTAAAAAATGGTTGCTGAAAACATTAGGTTTATAATACCCAGAAATTCATACCCAAGGACACATGGCACAGTGGATAAAGGCGTTGGTTAGATCCAGTGACAGACCCAAAGAGTGTGAGTATACCCGGTTAAGGCAGTGGTGAACTTTCAGAGGGAAAATTAGCAGGAGATAACTGATAACTGACATCCATCAAACATGGCTCGTGGAACTAGAACAGTTTACCCCAGTGATCGAAATAAAGCGTTCAGTTCGAAATTCCAACCACCTGAAGAAGGCCGAAATGTGACAAATATGGCGACAAAGATGAGGAAAATAGTCCGACTAATGTAAATACTGTACATAATACCTCATCTCAGAAATATAGACATATATATATATATATATATTGAAATCATGTATGCCCTAATAGTTCATTTGTTTAAATGATGGGAACTTTAGCACCAGGATGAGACTTTGTTTTCATAGTTAAGACAAAATATGATAGGTTTTGCAACAGTGATAGTTTATTCAAATTGATTAAGAATAGTTTGTCTGCTGCTGAATTTTAAAAATGATGGTTAATTTAACTCACTTATATGCACATAACTATTTTTATATGCTAAATTTCACTTAATACAAAAGCCGCTTGAGTGAGAGGTTTATAGATAAAATGGTAATGATGAATGAGGTGCATTATATGAATGGAAGAGAAGCTGATAGTGAAGATTATGAGGATAAGGAGGATAAGGAGGAAAGATAATGATTGACCCTTGACTTGAAGAGAAATACTTCAATCTTGAAGTATTTAGCAAAGTATCCACATGGGAGTTTTTGATTTACAAAGTGGCAGTTTTGTGGGGGAAAAAAATTACAATTCCAAGCAGACACACACACAAACTTTAAGCTTTATCTATTATACATGAATTCTATACTGGGATTTTTAGGTATGTTTTTAACTTTCACATAATTTCTTTTTTTTCTTTTTGACTTCTGCTTCTTATTAACTTTTCCTCAGTATTTTCTTGGAAGCAGGGAGTCATGGTTTTTTGTTGCAATTTTCTGCAGAGGGTTATACATTGTATTATGAATGAATGAATCTTTGATCATTTTTCTTTTGAAGATTTTCATGCATTTTACTCTGTGCCCTTGATATTTTATCCCTAAAATAGGTAAATTCTGATAATAGCTCGAAAACATAACTAAACAGTATAAAAATAGAACACTTATCCTTTTCTCTCCAATGAACTATAAAATGGTTATAAAATATCCAATGGTTATAAAATATATAGTTCACTGATATGTAACAACAATGAATTTAGGTTAAGAGTTTATTCTGTGACAAAAAGGCAAGGAAAAGTAATTTGGTAGGATAAGAATTGTTCTGGTTAGACGAATGAAGATTAAAGACAATTCAATGTAAAATTCTAGGAAATAAAATTGTCCCAAAAATGGTAGATAAAAGAATTGTATTTTCTGAATTTGTTGTTCTGAGGATTCTTAGCAATTTTGCCTTATTCATTTGAATGGAATAACAAACTCCTCATCCTTCCCACCTTATCTCCTTTTCATTGTTTATATATATATATATATATATATATATATATGGAGAAAGAGAGAGAGAGAGAGGGGAGAGAGAGAAAGAGAATAAAATTTTATAAAATCCATACTGAAAGAATCTAAAATATGTCTACCTACAGCCAAAACCAGTGCAACCTAAATTCTTTCATTCTCATACAATACATCCTGCTATCATCATATGGACACTACCAGATATAAATAAAAAAAGCTACATTATCAACCAAATCCCATACAGACCAACTAGAATTCTGATACACAAACATACAAATATTATACACATGAACACTGCACACTGCTTGACAGGGCAAATACATATGAGACAATGAAAAACAATCAGTACAAAAAAAAATCTTCTTTTGTCCTCCATATTTCATTTTCTGATGAAGCTTATATAAAAGTGAAACATGTTAAATTTATTAACATTTCCTATTTGTTCCTTATCCTATCATTCTGTCAAAATCTAATCCATATTTGATCTCAATTCAACCACCAGAAATATATATATATATATATATATATATATATACACACACACACATATATATATATATATATATATATATATATATATATATATATATATATATATATATATATGTAATTGACTCCAAACTGTTATGTGTTTAATTAGTTTTCTTTATTATGTTTCATGGTTAAACATCATAAATTTTTCAGCTTATATATTTTCTAAAGGATTGAAACAAACATGTTTGTAAAGACTTTACACTGTTTTAATATTTAAAATAGTTCAGCTACAATCTTATATGCAATATTAAAAAAATAAATAAATGGTCTTTTGCTATATATGCTTCAAATTGAAAATTCTCAGTGTTGGTAAACAGCATCTTCAGGATATCTATTTCTTTTCTTTTTAACTCTTCAGATTAAAGTACTAAATTTTCTTTTTTAGTATAATTATGATTTTGAATATGAGAATTTAGTTAACATATGCTATATTTTTTAATACTAAATTTCACTCAGTACAAGACTTGAAAGTCACTCAAGGTTGAGGGTTACTACCAGAATGGTAAGGATAAATGGTATGTGTGATGTGACTGGAAGAGAAAGTGGCAGGAAGTGAAGATTATGGGAATAAGCCAGAAAGATAAAAAAAAATTGACTTATGATTTGAAGAGATCCAAATTAAAGCATTCAGGGAAGCACCCACATTGGAGTGGATAATTACTTTCTGTCTTCTACTATTTGTTTCTTTTTTGCTAATTTTCCTATGTGCCATTAGAAACAAAAGAAAAGAAAACTGAACATGGCTCTCCTTAATTTCCTGTCCTTTCTAGCTCTGAATAAATTTTGTCTTTTTGTTATCTCTCCTAAACCTTGTTCCATCATTCATTTACTCAATCTTTGGTTGGTAGGTTTTGTGTTGTTTCTTTTATGTTTTTCTTGCCTCCAGTATGTCCTGGGTGTATCAAATTTTCTAAGCCCTCTTTCCTTATTATGTTCCTGAGAAATTTCAACTATCACTTCATGATGTTAAGTATAAGTATCCTTTTTCGCTTCCATTTTTTTTTAAGACTTTGTCATTGCTCACATATTCAGTCCATGGCATCCTTCTCTAGAACCACATTTCTTTTGCATGAAGTACCTTCTTTATCTCTGAAGAAATTGTCTAGCATTCACTACCATGTAGGAGAACTTATATTACATAACAGTTCAGTACTCTTTTCTTTGTTTCTAACAAAATCTTTCTCTTTTGCTTAACCTCTTGAAGATTGAAAGAAAAAAACGATTTTGTAAATACAGCTTTTACCAACAGTAATTATTTTGAATGAATTGTAAATATCTTATGGAAAATACAATCCAAGTTGCTGACAGATGAACCCAGAGTTCAGTTATGTTTGTCTTTCTCCAGCCATGATAACAGCACAGTTTTTACACTTAGAATATTAATGAAATTCAGGCAAATTCAGTGAATTTTCTTTATAGCTTTTGATTTGTATGTCATCAATATAATAAAGGGGTTGTGGCACCCATTTCTAACAAATGTGTAACAATATGTTGTAATGTAAATATTTACTTTCCAAAATACTCTTAATAATCAGGCTAATGAAGTATTTTGAAAGTCTATTAAAAAAATCTCTTTTGAATGAATTACTCAATGTGAAATAATGAAAGGATACAGAGATCCAGCTTAGTTAAATGCTAGAATAATTGATGCAAACATCTTTTCGTTGTTAAATGGGGAAAGTATCAACTGGCCTAATTTTAGATAATCTAGCCACACATGACTAAATCTGTGAATTCTGATAAAAATATATCTTATGTTTGCTTGAGTTGTGCCAAATTCAATTTTGGAAAAAAGTTTTAATTTAAAAAAATGTTTAATTTAAAAAAAATATTAAAGTTTATCCAGTCAGAAAAGAGAGATACTAAATAAATGAGATAAAGAGAGAGAGAGAGAGAGAGAGAGAGAGAGAGAGAGAGAGAGAGAGAGAGAGAGAGAGAGAGAGAGAGAGAGAGAGAGAGAGAGAGAGAGAGAGAGAGAGAGAGAGAGAGAGAGAGAGAGAGAGAGAGAGAGAGAGAGAGAGAGAGAGAGAGAGAGAGAGAGAGAGAGAGAGAGAGAGTAGACAAAGTAATGAAAAGAGAAATGGAGAGAGAGAAAAAATAGAAAAAAGAGAGAGAAGAGAGAACTAGCAGAAAGAAAATAGAGGAAAAGCTTGTTTTTTTTTAAATAAAGAAAGGTAAATTGTAAATAGAAAATAAATTTATGTACAGTTAATATTTTTACTGATGGAAAAAATAAATAATGTAGCATTGGTTATTTGTTTTTTACAGCTTATCAACCTCTTGTAGCTTATTTATAGCTGCAACATATTTTGGGGTTTTAAGAATAATTCTTTTATTTTTTGTGAGCAAATATTGTATTAACAATTTGTTTGAGATCATAATAATTTTCAGATACATGTTTGCCTCTTTAACAAATAGCAGGGAATAGAAGAGTAGAATTCATACCTTTCCCAAGGGTATTTGTGCATAAGTTAATGTAACAAACCTGACTGGAATTCAAACTCAGATCGCCGATTTCTCATTCTAATCCATTATCTATTACACCACCTGCACAACCAAGCTTACTGCATCTGGAATTCCCAATTTTTCACCAGGCTTGACATTGCTTAACTTAGGTGGTCAGATGAGAACCTGTTTAAACATGATATGGCCATAAGCAACAATGTACATCAAGTAAACAAATGATTGATATTGAAATAATGGTAAAGACTTAAAAAGACAATCTATATCTAAAATTCTGTGACTTCTGTTAATCCGTCTATCAATCACATCATCTAAAATAGCCATTAATTACCGACTGAAACCAAATTTGGAGAAGAAGTGCAAACAGTTAAACGGGTACAAAGTACAATTGATTTTTACTAGGGTGTGTAGCTTAGTATAATAAATTTTCATTAATTTTTGGGAAAAAATTAGAAGTTTTATTATTTAACATACAAAATACTCTCACTGTTTTAAAAATAATTTAATTATAAAAGTAAAAATATTTATTTAATAAAAATGCAATATTGTATTTGTATATCTTTAAGTTTTTTATATATGCAAGAATCCAGTTTCCAGTCTGAACCTTCATTTGCAAGGAAAACAAATCATAATGCCAAATGCTTCAAAAAGTTGGAATTTGACCCGAGAAAAAAATATTTATGCATGGCCAGTTGTATGTTGCATGCTCAAGAGTAAGAAGTCCTAAGAATTTATTTTCTGCTGTTAAAAAGGAAAAAAAAGAAATTTTATTCAAAAATATTGTTTACCATGAATCCTATAAAATTACATTAAAGAAATTGTTAAACTGTGAAGTAGGGTTTTTGTCAAAGTATCTTTCCAAACAAATCAGCTTATTCAAATTTGATTGATTGGTTTGCGAAATTGAATGAAATGTAGAGTTTGTAAATCTTGATGAAAAATGTTAGCGATAACCTCAAGAATAATACTGCAAAAATTTATAGTATTATGAAAAGAAAATTTCTTTACCATATAATTGTGACTGCAAAGAATTAGATTGGAAAGAATGTCCTCTCAGATTTCTGACTTGATCACTTTGAGAGTACTTTTTCAATATCTATGGAAAATAAAAAAAATAAATTTGTTTAGATCAAGCCCAGATCAGACATCGTTTGCAATATGAATTCAAAGAAGGCTAACAAGCTATGAGAGCTGCAAGAAATATTTGTTCTTTCTATGGAAATGTAGTTTTAAATGTTTAGACATGCCAGCAATGCTTTGGCTAGTTTCAGTTAGGAAATTTTTCTCTCAAAGATTCCTCTTGATCCCAACGAGCAAGTTATATCAATATTAAGTTTCTGCAAACCATAGTTGAGGAAAATCCAAATAAAACTGTATGAGGATTAGCAAAATAGTTTAATACAATTCATACTTGAATCAGAAAACATCTTTGTGAACTTGAAAAAGTGTAAACTTGGTCAATGAGTTCATCATCATCTGGGTGCTTCTCAGCTTCATCAAAGAACTGTCCTCTACACATTATTGAAGAGTAAATTTGCTTGTGAACTTTTTTTGTGTCAAATCATCATAATTGAATTGAAGTTTATCTTCTATATTCATATCCAATGAAACCAACATTGGTTAGCACCCACTGAAAGAGGAGAATCCATCCACAAACCAGGACCTATACCTGAAAGAAAAAATATTGTTGTTGTAAAAAAAAGAAGAAATATTTACATATGAATACTTTCACATTTGAATATACGATCAAGATCAAAAAGTATCAGGACTTACTTTAAACTACAACGCATATCAATTCAGCATTTCATCTCCTTCGAAGTAGTCCCCTCCTGAAGCCAACCATTTGATCCAGCATAGTTTCCATTGATGGAAGCATTCCTGGAACTCCTTTTTTGTGATAGTGAGCAGCTGCCTTGTTGCATTCTCTTGGATTTCCTCGGCGTCTTGAAATCTTTTCACTTTCAAGTGGGATTTGATTTTAGGAAAGAGGAAAATGTCACAAGGAGTGTGACCTGGGAAATGGGGCGGTTGTCAGACCTGGGGAATTTGGATTTGGGCCGAAAAAACTGCTACACCAGCCATGGTCACTGATGGAACCCCTGGGGAGTGGTGAGATAACCGCACTCTACACACTTTCATTCCAAGCACTTCTATAAACAACAAAAGTGAGTGAGAATGTCATAACTTAGTGTACATATGCAAGTGGCTTTGCTCTGCATACTTTAGCTCCTTTACCATAACAGCAGTCCCAGTACGTTTTTGATCATGTTGTGGTAGGATCCACCTAATCTGCATAGGTGACTACCGACTATATAAATAATGGTTGGTACCGGGAAGACGAGGGAGCGAATACAGAGATCCAGCTAGAGACTCTGCCCGACTGTGACTTAGTCAACACATTCTCCAGGAACGTCTTCCCAGAAATATACAGAAATACTAGATGTAAATATTGTGTACACTTTCTTGTTATAATACATTCTTGTTCTAAGTACATTTTGTGTTGCATTATTATTCCATGCATTAGTCGAGATTCAACAATGAGTCAAGACTCAACAGATCAAAATGTAGGTATGTATGTGCTTTGTGCAATTTTAATTTATGTAGATTTGGGTAATTCATAGCAAAGCAATCCTGTAAGTAATCATGGTTAGAATTGTGGTTGGTGCTGTAAATGTATTGGTCATTACTTCTATTCATAACCTTATAAAAATAATGCTAATAAAGATCAAAATAGTAACTAAACTGATCATTGGTTAATCAACTATTGATTACCCACAAGCATGTTTGATAGAATTAGCTTCATTTGTTGTGAATTTGTGTCCACTAAAAAGTTTCTCATGTCTGCTTTAATGCAAAGGATATGCACAAAGATATTTTTGTCTTTTCTGGAGTTTTGAAAATGTTTAAAAAAGAACAGATTTATTAATAGCATATTTAGTGATTCAGAATGAAAAGATTTTTGCTAACAGGGACAATGAGAGATTAACAAGGAGTGTAGCAGGAAAATATATTTTTTATGAACTACACAATATCAGCAAATGCACATAGCATGACAATTATCAGCGCAGAAAATGGAATTGTAATGTGAAGTTCAAAAACCAGCTGAGGCAGCTATGTTCACCTTTACATGAATATCCTTAGAAAGGTATAAATCCATCTCTTCTTATCCCAGACAGAGTTACTAGTAGAGCAGACTGGATTTCCAAGCTTTGGTTGGCAGCCAATCTACAAATAAGCAATTGTATTTGATAGAAAACTATTTGGGGCTGAAATCTCAGATGAATAATTGGTGAATTAGTGATCCTATACTCCACAATAGATTATACAGGATTAACTGCAATGATGCATATCAGTATAAGAAGAAACTTTGTCAGAAGGGAATAAAAAGTTATATTTCATGATCCAGTAATCTGTACATATATTAGAAACCATCTTCATCTTACCATAGAAAAATAGCTCTGAAACATTTTGTAAATAAGCATTTAGGCATTTGCAAGAGATTGACTTTGACATGATCATCTAACGTCATATATCTTATATCTTCCTATCAAGTCAGCCATTTCATATAGAAACCTGTATTTTTTAAATGCTGATAGAAAATCAATTTTTTTTACAGTTGCAGAGGCTAAATTTCTACCAGTTAATTTCCAAAGGGGAATTATTCTTAAATTAACCATTCTCTGGATAATGCCATATGCAGAATCCACAAAAATCCTGAGGATATGAGTTAATGTATGCTAATTTTAAAACTGCCATTTTGAAAAACTATAAATCATTCAGACTTTATGTTCAAAAGGATGTCAGTATAGAATGTAATTATCTGGCATGATTACCTGAGTTAAATTTGACTCATTAGCTCTTTTCCTAACACCAGTTTAATTGTTTTTTTATCTTAATGATATTCTTTATGTAACATAGAAAAGTTTGGTTTAAAAAGCTACTATATCAAATTCTATCAAGAAGAAGACAATCAGGAATATGAATGCATTAATCAGTTTCAAAAAAGAGCAGTCACGGGTATCTGGCAACAAGGCATCTGATCAGGAGATTGGAGGTTTTGAGGAGCCTGAAAGACGGATAGGCAACGTGATTGGCCCTGATCTGTCATCTCGTCTGCAGTCACTCTCTCACAGACGCGATGTTGCCTCGCTCTGCCTTTTTTACAAGTACTTTCATGGTAATTGCTCCGAGGAGCTGCTTTCGCTTGTCCCTAGGCCTCGTGAATTAAAACGCCCCACGAGGCTGGCATCCCGCTCCCACCCCTACACCGTGGAAACTGTTAGATGTAGACGTCTCTTCTACTCCAATAGCTTCATGTCTCACACATCTTGCCTATGGAACTCCCTTCCCTATTACTGTTTCCCTGACAAATACAATCTCCAACGGTTTAAGTGTAGCATCAATCGTCATCTCCAGTTGCCTTGATCTATCCACTTCCCTTCTCCACATCCTCTCATCTTTCATTCCTATCTGCTCTTGCTCCAAATCTTCTGTAACCCCCTTGCCTTGATCGACCTACTGTCTTTCTCTTTCTCCACATCCTCTCCTTTACCACTCCTATCTGCTCTTCCTCCAACCCTTCTTTAACCCCTTGCGTGATAGTGGCTTCCAGCCTTGCTTGGGGTGATACACTTAAAAAAAAAAAAAATTAATTGCTGTTTCCATGTCCACCCTAACCCAGTGTAGTAGCAACTGTTAAGGCCCCAGCTATGGGCAAATAGTTAACTTCCAAACTGGGTCAGAACACTATGAAACTAGAAAAATAGATTTTTATAGTAAAAATACCAGCAATAAAATTTTGAAAAAAAAAATATTACCAGCAGTACACTTGACTCTTGACAAAAACTCTCTTGACAATGAAACTCAATCTACAAACTGATTTCTTACAAAGAATACATATTCTATTCATATAAACCTATCCTCAAACTTTTGTCAGCATTAAATAACCTGAGGTGTTGACATGCTGTAAAACAAAATAAACCAAACCAAATCAAAGAAGAGCTAACTTAAATCATAAAATTATCAGTATTTTTATTATTTTTATATTTTTGAATATTTTTTTTTCATTATTTTACTATTTGACCGAGTAGAAATTATTATAATTGATATTGAGTGATTGTATGCAGAAAAGTTATAAAATGTTTGTATTTCTTGAAAATAGACATGGAAAACAAATATATATATATTTAATTTATATATAAATTATATATATAAATATAGAAAAACTGTTTTCATTTTTAATGTCATTACTGGGCTTCATTTAAATTTACTGAAGCATTAAGTTTATCAATTAGAAGACTATTTCTTATAACAGTCTTAAATTTTGTAAATTCAGTTCAATAATTATAACAAAAATTCCGTTATAATATTATCATATTCATTTTTATTCAAAAGTATTTAAGAATAAGCTTTTTCCTAAATAATAACAATCTTAGTCCTTTCATACATGCCAGAAACACAACAATAGTGAAAATGAGGATATTTACTTGAATAAATGCATTAATGTCAATGACATAAATGCTTTTGTGTACAGTTACATTTCTGTAATTATTGAAATTCTTGAAAAAAAGTGCATTCATACAATGAGGAAATATATATGAAAAATGATCAAAGAAAAACTCATTACAGAATTGATGAAATGATCCCTTTCATTGGATTTTTAATAAAATTGAAAAATCCCAATGTGTTATGTAAATAAATAATTTATTTTCCAACAACAAAGTAACTGATCTTCTTTTAAATACCATATCCTTTCTACAATCTCCTGTCTTTTATTGCTCTCCTTTACCATGGTTCTCCACATATTCCTGTCTTTATTCATGCAAACTCATTAAATGATCATGGTTCTCCACGTCTTCTTGTCTTTTGTTGTTCTAAGTAAGTTTTCGTCCTTTACCATCCCTCTTTGTTCCTGTTCTGCCATCCATTCATACAAACTCATTAAGTGATCATGGTTCTCCACGTCTTCCTGTCTTTTGTTGTTCTAAGTAAGTTTTCATCCATTACCATCCCTCTTTGTCTCTGTCCTGCCATCCATTCATTCATCCTGGTATCGTCTCATATTCTCAACATTTATTTGTAAATCAGCATCTCTGTTGGTTTAAGTCTCTTCACCTGTAAGGAAATTGTCTAGAATTCACTGCCATTCAAGAGATTAGATATTACATAGCAGTTCAACATTCTTTTCTTTGAAAGTTACTGATACAGTACTGATATTCCAGCACTTGACACTTTTTGCTCAGACAAACGTACCAGAACCTCAGAGAGCACTTGAAATTCCCATTAATGTCAGACAAGACTAATTTATGTATATACTACAGATATTATTCCTTGTTTTCTTAGAGTCTTAGCTGCTTTTCTTTAGATGTAATCTTTGAAAGAACTTGATAATACTTTAAGGATTGTAGAGAATTTCATACCCTGTTACCAGAACAGAACATGTGAGTAACAAGAAAGTTTTCAGAAAAATAGGAACTACAAGGAAACCCTCTTTTCTGTTTGTGTGTCCAACTAACTAAAGATGTATCTTTCTGATTGTTAGCCACAAACAGGAAAGAGGGTTTGAGGTATTTAATACCTACAGGACATATTGAAGGAAACAAAAGCAGAAGAAGCAATGAGCCTTATACTACTATATAGTTTGAGTGTATGGAGAGAAGAGGAATAACAAATGAGAAAGGAAAATTACTTAGGGCAGAAAATAGGAAGCTGTGGAGAGCCATCATAGCCTATGTATTTTCAGGGCATAAAAAATAGAAGTAATATCACTGTTTTCATGAGCATGTGAGAGATATTTAGTATTCCTCCTTTGTCCCAGTTGACACCTTTCTAGATTATTGGGCCAGAGCCTTAACCCACTAGTGTTGCTTCTGTGGTCTCCTTACCAAATAAACTTTTATGGGGTGGAGTTACCAGCCCATGCCTATCTGTTATGGGTTCAGTGTTGTTCTTATAGACTGATTGCCAGCCAAGGCTAAAGTGCTTAATCTGCACTGCTCTTTAATCTATGGATTGTGGAAGAAGATATTGGATTCATATGCTTCCCAATGTATTTGTGTGAAACTGAATGCAATAACTGAGAACTGCTAATCTATGACCATATTTGTTTCAGATCAGACTTTGACTGGGATCAAACTGCAATATCTGTTCTTTCTGCTTGGGATTAAGAAAGCATATTTGTATGTTAATTATGAGTCACTCAAAGCCATCTCTCTCTTACCTTAGTATTCTGGAAATGTGATCAAGTGCCAAAATTGGCCAGGTCAATCAAGTATAGATTAGTTTGTCAATTGCTTTGATATAAAAAAAGCAAGAGATAAAATGTAGATATTGTATATAGACAATAGAAATGAGCAAATCCATATTGGAAAAATTTTGAAGGACTTCTCAGAAGAAATGATTAAAATTAAAATGATGAATTTGAAATATTCAACAAAAAGCTGAAAATTTATCAGCCTAACCCACTTCTCAAAATCTGATCATTCATCAGATATTATTTCATAAGACTCTCTCAGTTGGAATGAGAAATTTTCACTGTTACATCATATTATTGATTATTCATTTTGATTGGTTTTCAAAATTAATTTGTTAAGGCTAGAAAATTGTCATTGTAGTCTATTTGAGGATTTTCTGATTAAAAAATGACTAAAATATGGACAAGTAAATCTTAAGAAAAATGGAAACAAATAGGACACTTTTGCTGAAGATCAAAAAGAGACATTTTGAAATTTTTGGAACACATAAAAGCACTTGTAAAATTTGTCACTCACAGGATATATTAAAGGCGGGTTCTACCAGTTCAGTGCTATGTACACAGTGGTGAATCAGTTTAATTTCTTTGTATTTCATTGGTAAGAAAGAAATCCCAGTCAGGTAGCTTTTTATAAAGGTTACTACACTGTGGAACAGACTCCCGAGATGACACTTCCACAACCATTACAATCTTAACCTCTTCAGATTTAGAGTTAATCATTATATATCTTACACACCCTCATAATCTATATTTGTTATGTAAATGAAACAACCCCATTCAGTAACCCTCCTTCTTGTGTGGCTCTTGAGCCTTGTATTTTGTGAACAATAGATTAAAAAAAAAGAGTGTCCATGCAAGCACTTCCAGTGGGCAACCCCAAAGACACACTATGTTGTAGTGTGCATTAGTTCCCTTCCTGTACATGTCACATTAGATGACCAACTTCTACTACTACTCTAGGCCACTCCTTACCAAAATAGCACATCATGACTATAAGCAACCAGAGTTATAAACGTAAACCAGCTCAATGAAAAACATCTAAACCCCTTAGCCTTTTTTCAACATTCATGGTATTCATACCAACTTCTGCAGTGTGGAATTGTTCCTCTTTGAAAAGTCTCCAGACATCCTAGCTCTCTGTGAAACTAATCTTAACTCTTCAATCCCCTCTTCTGATTTCTGGATTCCTGGCTACCATCCTCTCCTTAGAAAAAACACTAATGTCCACATGCATGGCCTAGGAGTTTATGTCCATGAACTGCTCTCATTGGCTAGAGAACTCTCTCTTGAATCTCCAGACCATTCTTACATATGTCTCCATCTCTCTCAGACAGGTATCTCCTCTTTTTCTACCATCCCCCTTCTTCTCAAGACTGTTGTACACTAGATAGTATTTTCAATAATATAGACAAGGCTATCTCCCTACATCCATTTGCAAATATATTTGTGTTCAGTGACTTTAATGCCCACTATACCTGGTGGCTTAAACACTCTGTCACTGACCTCACTGGCATCCAAAACCTTAACACAATCTCTCATGCAAGTGGTTGACTTCCCCACATGTTTCTCCAGTAACCCTGACAGACACCCTCTCTTCTCAATATCTTTTTTTACCTCAATCCCTGACTTTTGCCGTACTATGCAGTTCTACCCTCTTGGCAACTCTGATCATGATCAAGAAATGAAAGTCGTTCTTAATGGGCTCACTTCCAGATCCTTTCACATGAATGCGTGTGTCCCCCAAGTCTCTATCCTGGGTCCCACACTGATTTCTTCATCAATGATCTTTCTGATGTCATCAGTTCCCAAGTAGGCATTTATGTAGATGACACTACCATTTACTCCTGTCAAATCCATCAGAGCTGACAAAGTTCACCTGGCCACTGCTCTTGCAAATGACTCCAAAACTAAACTGCTCTCATTTCACCACCATAGAGAAACTTCCTTGCCCACCATCAGCATGGCTGATGCTCAACTCTTGCAGGGCGTTTCGCTGCACCTTCACGTTTTCAACTGACTTGAAGTGGAATAATCATATTGAATCAATAGCTGCATCTACCACAAGGAAATTTGATTCATTGTGTCATTCCAGAAGGTTTTCTTGTCAGAGTCCATCTGGCACATTTACAAATCTACGACTCAGCTGTGCATTGAATTCCATTGCCATATCTGGTCTGGCTCTCCTCCTATTCATCTTGAGATTCTTGACAAAATCCAAAGATCTGCAATATAATAGATCCTGACTTGGTATCTCAACTTCAGTCACTTTCTCACCAGCATGACATGGCTTCTCTCTGTCTTTTCTACAAATATTTTCATGGCAACTGCTCTGACAAGCTTTTTTCCCTGGTGCCCTCACTACATGAATTTAAGTGTGCATCTCAGTCCCACCCTTCTACTGTTGAAATACCTGAAAAGTTAATTTAAATGCAACATCAGTTGCCATCTTCTATCATCTTGAACCTCATTCATCTTTTATCCTTTCCTCAATCCCCCCATACCCAGTCTTTTCTCTTACTTTCACTCTCTGTAACCTCCTGTGTTCTCGTGGCATTCCCACCTTGCTTGGAAGAAATTGATTAAAAAAATTAGACTAAGAATCAAGCATCCCATATGAGTGATAATAAAGTTTAACTCCTTTCACCTTCTTTGATGAATGTGCCATGAAATCCACTGAAGCAGTGCTTCACACTCAGACTATTCAAACCAAAATTCCTCAGTTATCAATAGGTAGCATCCATCATCCAGGTAAATGTAGCAGTAGAAAAAGACCATTTTCATTGTGGCAAATTCCCCACCAGAGAGTTCCTAAATTTGGGAATAAAGAGGACAAATGTCATCATTGCATAGCATTGATTCCAAGCATGACATTAAAAGGCTGATAATGACTAGTTAAGATGAGACTGCAAGACTGCAACCAAATTCTATTCAACATGATGGTCCCTTAAGGTTTCCTCTTTGAGTAGTGAGAACAAGAGCAATCTGTTAGATGTTTCTATTTAAGGAGATTCTACTAATTCTAGAATTAATGAAATAATGATTTTAGACATTTATCCAATTCTACTTTGTACTGCCAACTTAGAAATGGGTTCTGCAATCATAATTAGCATCAGACTTGCCCTAATTGTATTTAACAGAACAGTTAATTAAAAGTTGAATGCAAAAGAAGGGCCAAATATAATAAATTAAATGAAAGAAAAGATTTGTTTGCCCATTTTAATGTTGCTATGCTCAATCCTTGTACTTGCTCTGACAATTAAAGACTGCTTCAAGCTTATAATAGAGAATAAAGGAAGGGAAACGTTTTCTAGAATTTTAACAAGAATAAAACATAGATAATAATCTAGTTTTGATAATTCAGTTGAACTAAATTAAACAAATTGCTTTTATACTATTTATATTTTCTTCATACTATTGCTCACCCAATACAAGGCCAAAGTGTCACTCAAGATACAAGGTTACTGCGTGGGATTGTATGTGCATAAAAAAAGGTAAGAAGTCAGGTTTGTGGGTTTATGCAGAAAAGATAACGTTTAACCCCAGACTTGAAGAGGTCAAGATTGTAGTTATTGGGAAAACATCCTGTTGAGAGTCTGTTACACGAAGCAGCAGTTCTTGGGAAAAAGCTGTCTGAATGGAACTTACACCTTAATTATGGAATACAAAGTGAATGGGGATGATTCTTACTTGTGTCCGAGTTGTAAAGGTCAGGGATGGTGGGATTATGGATTGTAGCTCATCAGAATACATGCAATGGAAATAGCAACCAAGCAGCTAGAGTTTTGTGATGTTTTGTTTATTCAAAAAGGGTTTTGGGGTGGAAAATAATCCATCACCAACAAGGCTACATAGGCACTTTTAAAATCTGTCATTTTTCTATTTCGCATGTAAGATGTTGCTGATAAATGATTGATATGAAATAAATGAACAAAGCGTGGCAGATATAATTTGTTAAAATAAATTGGATGTTTAAATTTTTTTTAATGTCCTTCTTAATGCTCTTTTCTTTAAAAGCATTTTAAAAACAACATAGAAAAAAAATCTAAGGAAAATATTCTTCCCATGGTAATCCTGTTACTTTGAAATGGTGTGTTTAATTTGAAAAAATTTTCAAAAACAAAAATAAATATCCATGTACAAATCAATGAGATTTTTAGGGTGAAAAATAAGGCTATGAGTTTTGTACATATAAATATTTGCATATCCAGATTTATTGAAAAACTTCCGAAAGTTCATCATGTTATTGAGTACTTTGGATTATCTCTAGTCATTATCAGGAACCATAGAGAAAAAAGTTTTATCACCATCATCTTGGCATTTTTGAAACAATACATTTGTAATTTAAATATACATGTGTCATCTATAAGTATATTAAGTATATTGTGAATGTATATATATATATATATATATATATATATATATATATATATATATAACAATATATAATTTTGTATAATTTTATATATCAATAAACAGTATTTAGAAAAATATGATGAACTGGAAAGGATTTTTGTGATGCGTTTCATCCACTAGGATTTCAAAGCCCAGTCCAATGGAAACCTTAATAGATAAAACATGTTGCAAAATCCTTTTCAGTTTGTCATATTTTTCTAAATATATATATATATATATATATATATATATATATATATATATATATATATATATATATATATAATAACTAAAACACATATGGCCTGAAGATTTTGTTCAGTATGAAACAAACTGTTGCAACTCAGTGTTGACACTTATATACTCATATATATATTACTTTAAAGATTATGTTTTAGTTGGATTAGATGCATTATTTATTTAAACAGTGCAAATTATATCTACCAATCTGTGCATTCTAGAGTCTCCATAATGAAAATTTGCTCTCTAGAAAACAAACTTTGTAGGGTAACATAGATTTGAACCTTATTGGAAGCATATTTTCTTCATTAATACTTTTGAATGCACAAGCTGGTAGATATAATACAAACTGTTTAAAGAACAGGTGTTATTCAAATATATCTACTGAAATATAATGTTTAAAGAAATAAGAAATAATGTCAAATTATAAATTAAATCCATTAATTCCATATATATATATATATATATATATATACATATATATATATATATATATATATATATATACATATATATATATATATATATATATATATATATATATATATATATATATATATATATAAATATATATATATATATATAGGATTACCATGCTTCCCAAACCTTATTTTAAGTTTAAAATTTTGGATAATTTAAATGTTTACACATTACCCAACACTCGGTATTTACTCTGTCCCCCCACTAGGATGAGATGTGACACAAGGTCTATTTTTAGGTGGCGACCTGCGTGCGTACACCCAGGACAGAAACAAAAATTCCCCTCAGCCCCTGCAATTCATGAGTTGATTTAATGCTATAATTGGTAGATAGATATGGTAGATAGGTATTAGGATCTGTGAAATGATGGGTTGTAATGGATATCAGGGTTTATGTCTATTAACATTTACATATAGGTATCAGTCTGTGCTTCTCTATTAGATATCTCATGAAGAAAACAAAGTATTTATCTGCAGTACCTTGTCAGTCATTTTTAAAGAAACTTGTATAAAAGAAGGATTTCTGCCCAAATACCCAATTATTTTTATATATATATATATGTATAATTTTTTTAATAACTTTAGGTTGTACAATGACTAGCCATTACTACTAGTTTCATGCATTTGCACACAATCCTCAGGCAGACAGAAACTGTTTTTTTATGAAACAGACATTTTATATCTCCTCACCTTGTTGAAGATGTCACACCGAAGGTCACTGATGTGCACACAATATGCAAACGCCATCTAAACATTCACTGAGCAGGGAAATGCCTGTACTGCAAAGATGAAAATGTCGAAGAATCACCATTACTTGAAGAAGAAAAAAAAGACAAAGACCAGAAAAATCGAAAGCAATGCTAGAAAGTGCTTGATAGCATGGGAAATAATAGAGCCTCAGCAAAGGAAGTTAATCCTAAAAGCAGAATAGTACTGAACAATACTAGGTGTCTAAAGTACCCCATATCAGAGCATATCATTTAAGCAATATACAAAGTAAACAACTCCTCAGGGAGTATACTACAAAGGTCAGTGAGTTATATGCCATGCATGATACACGCTTAGGCGATCAAGTATCTTTCGATACATAACTGACGAGGCAGTTATTTTTTTCCTACAGTAGGTTACCATTTCTTTCTGTGTTAGAGCATTTGCCATCCAATGTTAGAGAACCCAGTCTGTCCTGCTATTTACCCATAGCTGGGGGGAGAAGAAAAGGATTCATACCTTTACCAAGGGTATTAGCGCATAAGCGAATGTAATGGATTCAACTGGAATTCGAACTCAGCTCTCTGATTCCTCAATCCGAACTGCTGTCCATTATGCCACCATACACCACCAGAGGAAAAGAGCTTTTGACTTTATCATTTAAAAGTTTTTATTAAAACAGATTCAGGTGAATTAAGCTTAATGATCCAAGCTTCAACTATCTAAAACTTGGATTAGAACCCTCACTGAAGAAGCATCTCAGTTAATGACCCACAACCATAAGCACATATGAATAGAGGTTGAAATTAATTACATGTTACAAGAACTTCACGGTCATCAATAGAATAATATTCATCAGAAAGCATTTTGTTTCATATTTTATTTTTGTCATCTTCACTGATTCATGAATATAAATAAACTCATTAGTGTTTATAATTAAAAGAGGCTATGTCTCACCATCAGGTTCTTTTATCTTTTATTGCTTCATGGCAAACCATTGGTTAGAGATTTTGAACAACTCCTGTCCATAATAATGTAAAGAGTAAGTTCAAGTTCATATAGTTGTTTTTAAAACAAATTGAATGTGTCAGTAACAGCAAAGATATGGGATATTTTTTCTTGAACATAAAATCTGTTTTATATCAAGTAAAGAAATCATTTCCAAGGAAGATTGACTTTCATGACAGGTTTTGAAAATTAAGGATCATCAACATTTTCCACAAAAATAATAAAGTATATTTTGTTTTTCTTAAGATATCCGAATCACTTTATTTTTATGAGGAGGTGCTGAAACGTTATTAGACTAACGAAGAAGCTATTTCAAACAAAATTTTGATGGTCAGTTGGTAAGATATTGGGAAGTGGGCCAAAAACTTTTCAGCATGCTCTTGGAGTTCTTATATTGGGAATATATATGTTATAGAATATTTCTTATTTGATCATGATTTTATTAGGAAACCAGACTATCTTTTGTTGTTTTGACATTTCACTGTGTAATGTGTATATGCACTTTCCAAGGATATGCACATGCTGCTTATAATTAGTATGTATTCATCCTTAGCAACAAGTGTCTCTGTGTAGATATACTACAAGGGTTTATAAATTCATATATATATATATATATATATATATATATATATATATATATATATGTATATACACACATAGAGTGAGTGAATGTGTGTTTGCATATTTGAGCAGCAACTTTTCATTTATACAAGTTTGGTAATAGATCAACAAAAGTTCTTTATGAGCATCTCTCATTTTTTTCAATTTCAAACTATTTTACAATTCTTCCCAACTCCCATGAGCCATCATTAAAGTGTTTCTGTTTTTTGTACTATTTGCTTTCATAATTTTCAAATATTGTATCTTCATATTTCGCTTTCAGATTTCACATTTTCTCATCTTCACATAATAGTTCATGTTGTTGTTGTTTTTTATGAAATATGTTTGTTCCCATATTTGATCAAATTTTATTGATGATGAGTTGTTTCTTTTTAATGCCTAAGATTTCTCATATTTGCAGTTATTTTTTTATAGTTTATGTGATAAACTATTTTTGCATTCTTTGTAAGGATTTGGTTGATTTCTTATTGCACTTTGTTATTGTGTCATTTGGGGATATGGCATTTAATTCAACTATTATCAAATAAATGACACATTAACCCACATGATAATGTAGTGGTTGTGTAAAAGATGTATGTGTCATTTGTATTATTATTAGACTGATATTCTCCAAGTGGACAAGCAAACTCAAATTTAGGGACAAACATAAATATATTTCATAACTAAAAAAAAATTAAAATCATGTGATATCTGAAAAATCATGAAACTTGCCATAGCACAAATATATATATATATTTAAATTGATTTCTTATAAGCTTGTTTTTATCAGGTGCTCAGACAAATAAGAAACAAGTTTTAAAAATAGAAGGAATTGTCCTTTCCCAAAATTCAAGAGCGAATGCAACATTAATCAGGTATAAAGAGTATAATGTTTAATCAGCAGCTCACAAGGGATCATCAGTATTGCCATAATGTCATTTATGTCACTTTCTCTGACAAAATACCATTTAAGGAGACATTTTAATAGGGGGTTTATTCATCAATATATGGATTGAATTAATTATTCTGTCCAATTACTGTATTTGAGGTGATTTTTTTATCGGTTTGTTTATATTTATTGAAGAAAACCATAGAAGATATCTTGCTAAATTAACTATTCTGAACAAAATTTGAAGCAAAAAAATGGTTGGAAAATTTTCTTAGCATCACTAGCTTGTTAATTTCCTAACAAATGTGAAGAAAATACAAAAATCCTGAAATTTTAAAGTTACTATTTTTCTTCACCAAACACACAAATGTAGCTGGATTTTAGTTTGCATATTGAACAAGTTGCTGCATTTTCAATTAGTAATCACACAAAGTAATTGGTTCTAGCTACTGTGTCTGTCTGTATTTCTTGAGCAATTTTTTCTGTACATACATATATATTTATATATATAATGCCAACTGGTATTTGGTAGGAGGACATTATTCCAAAGAGAGCTCAATGTAAGTAACAGATTATTATTATTATTATATATTAAAATAATAAGAAAGAACAGTAAGATTTATAATCTGATATCCTTAGAAAATTATTTTTATTTTTAAAAAAACAGTGTTCAATACAAACAGTAGAGCAAAATATCATAATTATTTTCTCTTTTAAAAATATGATACCATCATGACACAGAAATTTCTATGTTTCAGTTTTGAAACAGAAATTTCTATGTTGCGATGGAATCATATTTTTTAAAAAGAAAATAATTATAATATATATATATATATATGCATATATGTATATATATATATATATATATATATATATATATATATATATATATATATATATATATAGTCACAGTCATAGTAGCACTAGTTATTTAGTTTCTTTTAACAGGAAATTCAGTTTGACTACTAACTGAATACTTCTTAATTTGAACAAGATGCCTTATTTTAGATTGCCTAAAACTTTTTCTAACCAAAATAGTTCATAAAAATCAATTCACCATTTCATGACATCATATAAAATATAAAATATTCCTTGAGTTCTGATAATCTGTGATAATCTTGAAGAGAATATCTCTATTTTTAAAGATTTTTCTTTTTGTTATTTATTTATTCTACTTTGAAGTCCAAAAAAAGACAGATATTCATCTTTTCAGGATGTAGACGATCACTACTTTCCACAACTTCCTGTTTCTTGTAGCTTTAAAGAACTTTTGAATCTTTACCATATGTTCTTGTCTTAGTTTTACTGGCCATTTAAATATGCTTGCTGAATATGTTACTCAATATTTCTCCTTATTTCTCTTGCCCTCAGGATGTCCTTTCAGTTTTCAATTCTCCAAGTCGTCTTTTCTCATTTGTGTCCCACTAATTTCAACTGTCTCTTTCTGATTTATTTGTAGTTGTTATTTTCCTTAGAAGCTCTTTGTTGCTCACAAGTTCCCTGGATATACTCTTAGTATTTGTTGACAGAATCATGCCTCTGCAGCTTTGAGTCAACTCTTCATCAGTTAGAAAATCCAGCAGTTACTGCTCTATAGGAGATTAGATATGACTTAGCAGTTCAGCACACTTTTCTTTTCCTATCTCTTAATACCTCTTAGTTTCCAGAAAGCATCTTTCATTATTCCTTTATGCTTTCATATCTCTTTGTCATGTTTTCAATCATTTGTTATTACACTACCTGAATAGTTAACTTTTTTGTACCTGCTTGATTTTGATGTCCTCACTATGTAGCTTAAACCTTGAGCTAGCTATTTTACTGACGACCATGCATTTTTTCTTCTTAATGCTTAGTCCTTTCTACTTGCTTTCATTCATTACCTTATCTGGGAGTTCTTTTGGCATTTTCTTTTTGTCTACTATCAACACAATGTTTTTCTCTCATAAATCCTGGGTGGTCTGCCAGTTCTCTTAGAAACATCTCATTGCATAGAATTGATGTCTTAATTTTCTTTCTATTAGTTCATGAAATATTTTAGAAAGCAAAATGTCCAGCTTTATATTGTCTCACTCCATTTTTGTAATAATGCATAATATCTGTGTAATAAGAAACAGAACTAAGAAGTACCTTGATGAAGGCTTTAATAAACAGAGTAATCCATGACAGGACTAAGAGCAAATATTAATAAACAGCACACAAGTAAAGGAGGATATATATATATATATATATATATATATATATATATATATATATATATATATATATATATGTATAGTACAGCAAAAAGGTGAATGATTCCAGAAGAGTTCAAATCAAGGGAAGTTAATGCTTATGACATTTCCCCCTTCCATTTTCTTTTTAAATAATTTTTTTAATGTTTTGGATATTGTACCAGTTTTCTTCAATTCCTCCAAGATTGTCTTAGCATCACTGAATCTTCAGGAATCAGAGTAGAATGTTGATCCTCATAGTCAGAGGGCACCGGCAAATGTATATTTCAGGGTTACTCAGTGGTTTAGAATGGATATCAGACTCGGGTTCCTTCACTTCTGTAGTAGTGCTTTTTTCCACAAGAGTATCTTTTGTTATCTAATTTTTGGTTCTCCCTGATTGTATTTGTTCTCAAGAGGTGCCAAATCATGCACAGATACAGTAGACTCACATCCATCATTAAATCTTACATGGGCATATTGAGGATTGGCTTCTAATAGCTGAAACTTGTCGACTAAAGATTCATACTTATTACCATGGACATTATAACATAAGATAACCAGACCAGAGTTTGCTAGCCAAATGGCAATGAATGACCATAAGGTGACCGGTGTTGATATGAATATATTCTTTTGTGGGGTGTAATGTTCATTGTAGTACAGAGTTCTTATGGCATGCAGTACAGCAGGTAGAACAACTTCCCACTGAGATGCTTGTAGATTTCTCAAAGCCAAGGCTGGTGTGACATGCTTCCAGATAATTCCATTGTATTTTTCAAACTGACCATTCCCTTGTAAGGGGTTGTTCAACTTGTAGCCATAACCATATTAGTAAAGTACTCATGCAGTTTAGAAAAGAGGAACCCCAGTCAGGGTGAATGTAGGACAGAGTCTCAAACATGTTGAAAATTGGAATTAAACAACTACATTAGTTATCATATTGGAGCAAGCATAAGCAAAAGGAAACTGAGAGTACTCATCTATTACTGTTAACATATAATAGTTCTGGATGTGTGTGAGATAGTGCCACAATGAGCCTGTGAGAATGTATTATGAGGTATATCATCCTTCCCTGGTCTATAAGTAATTTTATAATTATAGTTCCCAAGTTCCATTCTCCATCTCTGGATCATATTGCTTTTAAATTTTCCAGGTTTCTTAGTGGCTTTATTGCCTTGCTTTGGGTGAAATGATTAAAAAAACATACTGCTATTACTGTATACTCCCCCAACAATATTCATTGTTTTAGAAAGTTATTTTTAGAAGTTTTAAATTGGATTTATACATTATCTTTTTTCTCAAGAATTAACAACAAAAGCATTAAATAATTCTTGCAAATTAACACTCAAATAAATAAATAGTATTTAATATTCCTGTAGTTAATTCTAGAGAAAAAAAAGTATGAACCCAGATACACCGAACAAATTTTAGAGCATTTATATTGCAAACGAAAGAAATGCCTGGAAAATACTTTTTTTTTCACTCTTTATAATTAGTTACCCACAATTGTTTTTATTCAAATTTCCAGGTCCTCTTGTTCCCAGATTTTTTGTAAAAACTTATAAATAAAAAAAATTGTTTTCATTTTTATTTCTTTGTAATATGATAAATAATGAATATTGCTTTGTAGTTGGTTCATATATTTTATGAACTTGTAAATATAAAATTATTCTTATAAATAAACAATCTAATGAAATGTTGGTTCGTAATAATAGTAAAGTGTTGACCAGATAAGAAGTGAGATCACCTTTTTACATCTTCTATAATAGCAGAAGATTCGTTTTCTATAAAATCATACTTTCATTCAGTTGGCATTTGTGATCATGAGAAGAAAGATTCAAAGCAGCAGCAATGGCTGTATCAGAAGCATCCATCTTGACTACTAGAGGGATGTCTTTTTTCAATGACATCAAGTAAGGCACTTTCAATTTTTTCTTTAACCTTTCAGAAAGCTTCCACAAATTTGCAATTTAAAAGGAACAAGTCAGCCATAATTAAAGTTTTGATTTATCTGAAAACTTTGTTATCCATTGTGAATAATAGGTAAACAAACCAAGGACCCTGTGAAGGGCTGCTTTATCTTTTGGTAATTCTCTAATTGGACATAGTAACAGCATCAGGTTTAAGTATCCCATGAGACATCACATAGCCAAGAAAATTAATAGAAGTGGTTAATAGGAAGGAGATTTTTGTTGAAAATAAGATTATGTAACTTGGCCACCAAGAAATTTCAAGAAATTTCTATCGTGCTTCTCCTGAGTCCTGCCAGCCACAACTATATTATCTACATAAGCATATATTCCATGCAAGATATTCCTAATAATAATGTTGTCCATTATGTGTTAGAAGCAAGATACCCCATTAATGACCCCAAATGGTATACAACAAAACTAGTAAAATTTGCCACTAGCTTTGAATGCAGTGTATGGTTTATCGTCTCCTCAAGTGGGTACTTGATGATATGTGCTCTTCAAATTCAAAGAAGAATAAATTTTATATTTAGAGATTTCCAAAGCCAAATCATCCATTTGTGGTAGAGGGTAAGCGTGGAGGCTAGTGAATCTGAATAGTTCTACTATAATCCACAATTAATGTCTTTTTATGCCATTCATTATCAAAAATTAATTATAAAAATTTGAGCTTGTCAAGGAGACGTGCTTTCCTCAATCGTTCCATCCCTTGGCTTTTTATTAACGTCAGTTTTAATAAAGTGTTTATTGGCAGTTCCATATCACCTAGATTTTGTAGAAATAGGTTTGAGCTTGGGATCGAGATTTGAAAATAATAAATGTATATCTACCATTGCAGATGTTAGGCTACAAGCAGTTGAACTCAAAATAGATAGACTTTTGTTAAAGATCACCAAATGCAAAATATACACTAGAATGTTGGTTCATGAAGTCTTGCTCAAAAATTACATCCTTGCAAAGATTAGGAAGGACACAAAGTGTAACATTAAATTTGTGTAATATTCAATTTGTCTTGTTCATCATGTACTGTATCATCTGTAGTTTTTTACAGGAATGAAGTGAATGTTCAATACTAATAAATGAAGATTGTAGTCACAGAGGGTGAGTTACGAGATACTTCTAATCTCTCAGGTTTCAAAAGTTTGTCCATCTTTCAATTTACTCTGTTTATTAAATTGTGATAAGAGACATAACTAAAGAAGTACCTTGACAAAGGCTATAATAAACAGAGTAACCCACAATGAGGCTAAAAACAAATATGGATACATAGAATACAAGTAAAAAAGGATATTGTGAAATAGCTCTCAATGTTAAGTGTTAAATCAGACATACAATAAATTTAATAAGAGATACGCTGTCTTTGTGTTTCTGCTTCTCCTCCTTCCTTTTTTTTTGTCTTACTCCCTATCTGGACTGACTCTTGTTTCAGTGAAGAAAGGTCAGGAAAGAAATTTGGGGTCATCACCAAGTGGGATTTTGGTATTGTAACTTTAGTTTCCCTATGACCTCTGGTAACAACAGTTCGCAAGAAAAAGAGAATCTCATCTTGCGATTGTAAGAGATGAGAAATACACCCACAAGCCTATTCCATTACTTGTTGGATCTATTTGACTATTTAATAAAGGAATATTGTACCCAAATAAATAGACAGAAAACATTTTACTTTCATCTACATACAATCCAATTAATCAAGGGGAAACAGAACATAAACATTATTCCAAAATCTCATATTTCACATTGTGAATGGAAGAACAACCATCTTTTGTGAACATTCTACAGCAACTGTCATTATGAACATTCAAACACCTGAAACACAACCTGAAATTCCTGAAACACAAATGTTTGAAATGACATCAAAATATCAGTTAAGGGTTCTTTTATTAATTTTATATCTCTTACTCCATACATTTTCCATACTTTTTTGTATTTTGTTATATAAAATTTATTTACAAATGTCCATCTTGTGTTTGTTGTTGGTCAGTACCTGTTCATGTGTTCCTGTCTGAGCAAAACCACATTTATTCTTTGTTCTTTTTTTTTTAACCTGGGGTTCATACCTCTATACATTGTGAATTTGTAACAATATGTACATATAGTGCAGCAAAAAAGTGGATCATTCTGGAAGAGTCCAAATCAAGTTAATGCTTATGACAATCTGATTTGCATTTTTTCAATTCCTGTAACTTAGTCTCTTCTTTAGGCAAAAAAAAAAAATTTAAATGGTAAATGAAAAACTGTTAAATCTGCTTAATATAAGCTGATAATTATAAGACCAAAATATTTCATTTTTATTCTTACTCCTCAAAGAATAATCTGCAATATTATTGGTTTTGATCAGACATCTCAGCTTCAGTCCCTTTCCCTTCACCATAAGGAAGCTTCTCTGTACCTTTTCAATAAATATTTTCATGGTAATTGTTCTGATGAACTTTCAACTATGATATGAATACTTAATGAATTTAAGTACAATAGTAGATTGGTGGCAAGAACTCACCATTTTGCAGTTGAAATAGAAATAGAAATATGTTAACAGTTTTTCTATCACACTTTTTGCTTGTGCAACTCTCTTCCAGTATCTTGTATCCAAATCAACTTTGATTTAAAAAAATTTAAACACAATGTCAATTGTTATCTTTTGTCTTCTTAATTCTTGTTCTTTTATTATCCTCTCTCCTTAATGGTAATTTTTCTAGCAGTCAGTAACCCTTTGTGTACTAGTGGATTTATTGCCTTGCTTTGAAGTGCTGTATTCATACAGAACATGGATGATAATGGCCCAACGCAGCTTCCTATTCTTTGTAAGTCCATGCAATGTTTGTCTCCTTATTATCTCTTCCAGTCCCTGTTGTCTATTTACACAAACTCATTAGGTATATTACTCGTTGTTTCCCTCAGCTCCTATTGTCCTGTGAGTGACAGATTCTCCAAGCCCTCATTATGTGTCCCAGAAATTTCAACTCTCTTTCTGATTCTACATATAAATGTCCTTTTTATTTCCATTTCCTTTAATATTTTCTTGTTGCTAATATGTTCCACCCATGATATTCTCGGTATCCTTCTTCTGAACCACATGTCTTTTACCTCAAGTCTCCTCATCATCTGTGAGGAAATTGTTCATCATTCACTGCCATATAGGAGCAGTGCAGCAGTTTTTTCTTTGTTTCTAACAAACTTTTTTCTCTATACATTGTTTAGTTTTTGAAAGGCATCTTTTACTATTCCTCTGCACCTTGGATTTCTGTGTCACACTTTCTATCATCTGTCAGAACACTTTGCAGATTGTTAAATCCCTGTACTTCCTTGATTTTGATGTCTCAAATTTGTAGCTTGCATCTTCGGATGTCCCTTTTACTAATGACCATACATGCTGTTTTTTTTTTTTTTACATTTGATACTTAATCTTTTCACTTTTATTTATTACTTTGTCTGAGGTCAATAAGCATAGACAACTTGAACATTATTATGTTTTATAAATGAAACGCCAAGAAATAAGAATTAATGAAATTTCCCATAATTTTAGTCAACCATTTATTTGGTGTATATTTATCTTATAAAAGTCTTAACTGATAATAGAGTTTTTCAGAATTTATATCAGGCATTACCATTAGATGGGGTATTATTTGGCACCGTTATTAATGTATATTCTCTTGGAAAATTTTGGATTTATGTATTCTCTTTTTTCTCAAGAATTAGCAACAAAAGAATTAAACAATATTTATTTTATTAGATTGTTTATTTATAAGAATAATTTTATATCTACAAGTTTATAAAATTTCTTGGTGGCCAAGTTACATAACCTTATTTTCAACAAAAATGTCCTTCCTATTAACCACTTCTATTAATTTTCTTGGCTATGTCATATCTCATGGGATACTTAAACCTGATGCTGTAACTATGTCCAATTAGAGAATTACCTAAAAAGATAAAGCAGCCCTTCACAGGGTCCTTGGTTTGTTTACTTATTATTCACAATGGATAACAAAGTTTTCAGATAAATCAAAACTTTAATTATGGCTGACTTGTTCCTTTTAAATTGCAAATTTGTGGAAGCTTTCTGAAAGGTTAAAGAAAAAATTGAAAGTGCCTTACTTGATGTCATTGAAAAAAGACATCCCTCTAGTAGTCAAGATGGATGCTTCTGATACAGTCATTGCTGCTGCTTTGAATCTTTCTTCTCATGATCACTAATGCCAACTGAATGAAAGTATGATTTTATAGAAAACGAATCTTCTGCTATTATAGAAGATGTAAAAAGGTGATCTCACTTCTTATCTGGTCAACACTTTACTATTATTATGAACCAACATTTCATTAGATTGTTTATTTATAAGAATAATTTTATATTTACAAGTTCATAAAATATATGAACCAACTACAAAGCAATATTCATTATTTATCATATTACAAAGAAATGACAATGAAAACAATTTTTTTTATTTATAAGTTTTTATAAAAAAATTGGGAACAAGAGGACCTGGAAATTTGAATAAAAACAATTGTGGGTAACTAATTATAAAGAGTGAAAAAAAAAAAGTATTTTCCAGGCATCTCTTTCATTTGCATTATAAATGCTCTAAAATTTGTTCGGAGTATCTGGGTTCATACTTTTTTTTCTCTAGAATTAACTACAGGAATATTAAATACTATTTATTTATTTGAGTGTTAATTTGTAAGAATTATTTAATGCTTTTGTTGTTAATTCTTGAGAAAAAAGATAATGTATAAATCCAATTTAAAACTTCTAAAAATAACTTTCTAAAACAATGAATATTGTTGGGGGAGTATACAGTAATAGCAGTATGTTTTTTTAATCATTTCACCTAAAGCAAGGCAATAAAGCTACTAAGATATAAGAGGTTACTGAGCATGAGAGAATATGAGAAAAAGAAAACATTAATAAAGAGAAAGGACAATAAAAGAGCCTGAATTAAGAAAACAGGAGATAATGATAGATATTGCATTTAAATTTTTCAAGATCAAACATGACTTTGAAGTGAGAAGCCAGACAAAAGTTCCACAAGGAAGGAGTGTGAAAAAAGAAACTGTTAGTATAGAATTTACATTTACATCTAGCAAATTCAACTCTGAACGTATGAGACAATGCTACCAATCTATTACTATGCTTAAATTCATTTAAAGTATAGTTATAACTGTAATGTTATTATTAATTCAGATTAGATTAGTCCAAATCCAGACCTGAATAATGAGACACACTCCGGGGGGTCTTAGACATTTATTCTTCTTAGCTTCGTCTAACACAGGATCACAAAAAAAGGAGCAACTGGTGAGTATTGAACTAAACTGATAACAGCCTGCATGATGAGTGTTTTAACCATTACTTTATGGCAGACACATTAGTTTACTGCATAATTAAATTTAGACAACCTATTCAAGAATCAATACATTGGGGAATAGATTCCTGAGTTGATGCTGCTCTGATCATGACAATTCTATTCTTTTCAAGTTTCAGATCTACTGTTATGTATTTTGTCCTAACTTGGTGGCTCTTGGGCCTTGCATTAGTAACAGTAAAAAAATATATCATTTAAATATAGTAAAATTGTAACTCACTAACACGGCATGGTTTCTCTCTCTCTCTTTTCTACAAATATTTTCATAGCAACTGCTCTGACAAGCTTTTTCTCCTGGTACCCTGACTACATGAATTTAAGCATGCTACTAGATTGGCATCTAGTTCTCACCCTTTTACTGTTGGAATAGCTAAATGAAAGTGCTACTTCTACTCTAACAGCTTCTTTTCTCGCACTCCCTGCCTGTGGAACTCCCTTCTGTTTACTTGCTTCCCTGAAAACTACAATCTTCAAAAATGTAAATGCAACATCAATGGCCATCTTCTATCTTCTTGAATCCCATTCATCTTTTGTCCTTTTCTTAGTCTTTTCTCTTGCTTTCACTCCTTGTAAGCTACTGGTTACTTGTGGCATTCCCATCTTGCTTGGGGTGAAATGATTAAAAAGAAAACTGATGATTGCATTAGTTCTTACAAAAAATTATAGAAATAGAAGAAACAAAATTTACCTTGACTGTAATGCCATTACCTTAGAATTTGGTTGCAAATAAGAATAGATTTATGACCAGACTGATATAGATGTTCTTAAAATGCAACAATATAATATTTTGGTTTATGTGTAGATGAAAATCGACAGGAATTTTAATGGCTCCATCTTGGCTTGCACGCTCAAGAAATATCACTGATCAACTATATGTGTTTATGTTTGTGCATGTGTGTGGATGGGTGTCTCAGATTTAAAGCCCATTTAAGAAATCTTTGATACATGAAAAGAAACTATAAAAACATTGACGCTGTACAGCTGTTTTACAGCCATTAAATATCATTCATTAACTTGTTCCTTCTGCTTTGGTGAAAAGATATCTCCTTCAATAAACTTGATTTAATTGATAACATCCATTAGTATTTCTAAGAACTCAGATTGAATTTCCAAGAAATTACTCATAAAGGAATAGACAACTCACTCACCAGCAAGATATTTTATTTGTGACTAGATAAAGAGAGTGGCTATGTTACAAATTTTACTTGTAGAAATAAAGCAAATTTGAGATCTCTGTTTTCTTATTTTGTTATCAACAAGTAATTGCCAGCATTACTTAGTTAACATTACAATAATTAATGATGGTTACCTTTCATCAAAATCACTTCCTTTATGAAATTCAACTTGAAAAAATAGCTGGTTATCTGAAATGGCCTCCAGTTTGTGTATTGCAAAAAAATATTATTGATCCATTTCCAAGACTGTGCTTTCTTGCAACTCTAAAATAAGAAAGCTAGAAGTTTCTATAATGTCTGAAATAATTACTGGTATGTAACATGGTATTATTAAAGGAAGTTCAGAGTTCAGATTTTGAATGAAACTTTTGAAAATAAATTGTTTTTTCATCTAAGATGATGGTCGGACATTAAAATATCTTAGAATTTAAAATCTCTTTCCTTGAATATTATATCTTCTTTAAATTATACAAAAATTTATTTGAAATCTTGAAGTTATTATTTTGCTATTTATTTATGAATTTATAAGCTTAGAACAGTGAATCAAAAAATAAAACAGCCTGTGAATGTTTATATTTTCAATTTCCAAGTAGATGTTAATGTTTGATAATTTAAAAAAGATATATCTAAGATTTTTACATCCATTTCTATTCTCCATAAGTGTATTTGAATTTGTCATTAAAAACATTATTTGAAACTTCATAATTAAAATTAATTACGGTCCAAAAGAAAACCATGTTTTTAGCAAATACTCAGATCTTAACTGCAATTTAATTCTAACTTGTTATTTATAATAACTTTGACACTGAGATATGTTTTGTTCTTCACTACATTGAAAAAAGAGTTTCTTCTTGTCAACATATATGTGTTACAAGTCATTTTGAAGTGCCAATGACTGAGTTAAGAAAACATTTAAAATTCTCTACTCAAAAGATGTCTTCATTTATTGCAGAAAGATAAAAGCTCCATTGTAAGAGAAACACTTAGGCCAACAAGTTTTATTTGTGAATGAGAGTTCAACTTAGTCAAGATTCTCATGCAGGCCATCAGTTAAAAGCATTCAACTGATAATTTTTTGTCTGATACTACTTCATTTTTTTCACATATTCTTAACATTCCATTCCAGACTGTAAATGTTATTGTCATATTTAACTTTGTCTTCTTCCTTTTCTGTGTAGATCATTTCTTAATGTTACATAAAAATTGTGTTGTATTTGTGGATATGACACTTGGGTTTTATTTTTCCTCCTAAAATCTGAGTAGACTGATCCCACAAAACAACACATAAAAACACACTCTAGTAAAAAATTAGTTCAAAGTATACTGAATACATGAATACAATTCTAAGAAAAATAGCCAATACAAATTAGGAAAAACTCATATTAAACCAGGTGAAAGTAGTCAAAAAGTCTAACTGTAAAATTTACCAAATAAATGAGAGTTTATGAGAAGAGATGATATAACTACTAGTTATGGATGCCAAGAACACAAGATATCTGGTTTAATTTCACTTAATTGGATTTTTTTACAAATCAAAAAGTGAAATCCATGAAATTATATGTCAACAAAGAGAACAAGATAAAGATGAATGTGAAAATGAAAAGGAAAGCAATTATATTGAATAAATGATGAAATGGAAACGAATGAATTTTTTATGATGGAATTCATAATTAGGATAGAAAACTTAATATAAAAAACAATTGAATATAGAATGGGATAGTATCAGCAATAGCAAGAATTAAATATATGAAGTAATGAAAGCTGAGAGGAAATCTCGAGGAATTGGATGACTAAGGAAAATTAATAAAAATATAAAAATGAATAAAAGGCAAAATAGAATAGATTATGTGATTTATTAGAAATGAAAAAACCCAACTCAACATTAAAATATTTGGGAACAGAGCAGAAAATTAATGTATTATAAATCATTGAATTGGCAATAAAATAAAATAGATCAGAAGAATTAATGTATGTCAAAGAAAAGAAAATTACATAGAATTCAATAGAATGAAGAATACTTCCCCACATATCCCCATAAACTTCTTACTCTGTAATCCTCTGCTTCAAGGGGTTCTTGGGCCTTGTACAGAGTGAACATTATTGTGATAAAAAAAAAGAAAATCTTAACAATGAATGATTAATATCTGTCTATATTTCTGTGATGAGGTAAGGTAACATGTAAAATTTACATTGTTCAGACTGTTGTCCTCATCTTTATTGTCATATTCATGATGTTTTCGCCATTGTATATGCCTGCCTTCTTCAGGAATTTCAAACCAAACCCTTTATTTAGTCCATTGGGATAGATTGTTCTAGTTCCACAGGCCATGCCTTTCCTGGATATCTCAGTTTCAGCTAATTCCCTTTAGTAACTCAACACTCCAAGTTTTTTTTCACCTCTGCTGTGGCCAGGTATTGAACTCACAACTCTTTGGGTCAAGTCACTGGATTACTTCAGCCAACACTTTTATCCTCGGGGCCATGTGTCCTTGGATTCAATACCTGGCCACGGCAGAGGTGAACAAAAAACTTGGAGAGTTGAGTTACTAAAGGGAAATAACTGAAACTGAGATATCCAGAAAAGGCATGGCACATGAAACTAAAATAATCTACCCCCATGGACTACATAAAGGGTTTGGTTTGAAATTTCAGATATCACTTGAAGAAGGCCAGAACGTACACTGGCTGAAACATTGTGAATATAACAATAAAGTCGAGGACAACAGTCCAGACTATGTAAATAGTGTAAATAAATGATTAAATTAAGTGTAGCATAACATAAAATTCAAAGAAAAATCATAGAATGAAATACAATATTATGCAAAGCACAGAGAAAAGAGTCAAATGTGAAGAAATAGCAAATAGAAACTTAAAAGTGTTATAGAGTACATTTAGCTGAAAACTCAGAGGAAAAGTTTTGAATATAATGTAAATTGTAAATTGTAAGGAAATAGAACTAAGGACATAATACAAGAGGATAAGGTACTTAGCACAATAGAATAAAGCAAGTGAATATATGGAATGGAAGAGAAGGAAGTAAATTAAAAAATATATCGATAAATATAATTTTCAAAAACATTCCCTTCAAAACATGAAACATAGAAAACATTCCAAAAAAAGATCAGGGAAAAAATAATATAAAGCAAGCAAACAATATATGCAAGGTAAATCAAGAGTAATAAGGCAAAGCATCAGTAATATGGCAAAAACTTCACAAACTAAGAATTGGAATTGACACACAAAACAAGTTTGGTCAAGTGAATGTAGCATTCTAACTTCAAGGCAAGACAGACTGGGACTGAGTCATATGAAACTGAGAACCAGCCTATTGTATTGGCTACAAAAAATAATCCAAGCATGCAGTTGTGTGCTTCTGCCTATAAATTTGGGAGGAACAAGTTTTTTATGAGAAAGATGCATAACATTTACTGTTAACAAATCACCTGAACCATGTCCAAGGAGTATGTAAAAATAGAAAGAACCATAAGAAAAGAATGAATTTTCTCACTGGAATGATTTAATCTATACAACAAAATGCTCCTAAAAGAAATAAAAACTTACCAAACTTAAAGTAGTAAAGAAAAGCAAGAAGAAAGGACTATTGACTCTAAGAAGACAGAATGTATCGTCATCAGCAAGAGAGACAGTACAAGGTTTGAGATAAAATCAAAATTAAAAATCAAGTAGGTACAAAAACTATGTGGTAAATGTAGTAACAGATGATGAAAAATGTGATATAGAAAGCTTAAGACATATAGGAATATTGAAAATGGCCTTTAAGAAAGTATTACAAGATAGGAAAATGTTATTAGAAACAAGGAAAAGAGTGTTGAACTGCTGTATAATATCTAATCTTCTATATGGCAATACATACCAAACAATCTCTTCACTGATGAAGAAGAGGCCCAAAGCAACAGATATATGGTTCTACAAACAGATGATAAAAATACCATATATGAGCAACAAGGAAGTTTTAAAGAAAATAGAAAAACTATAAGAAAATTTATACTTACACTTAGAAAGAGACAGCTAAAATTTCTGGGATATTTTATTTTAAGCATTTCACCCCTAGCAAGTTAGGAGTGCCATTAGCATGCAAGGGGTTACAGAAAGTGTGGGAGCAAGAGTAAAGAGGCATGATAGATGGAAGGATGAGGAATAGATCAAGGAATCTGGAGATGTCGATTGACATTGAATTTGAATAGATGGAGATTATAGCTATCAGGGAAGCAAGTAAGAGGAAGGGAGTTTCACAGATGGAAAATGTGAGACATGAAGCTATTGGAGTAGAAAAGACGGTTACATTTAACTGTTTCAACAGTGAAAGGGTGGGACTGAGATGCCGACCTAGTAGCACGTTTAAATTCATGCAGTTTGGGAACCAGCGAAAGTAGCTCTGTTGGAGCAGTTACCATGAAAGTATTTGTAGAAAAGACAGAGGGAAGTGACTGCACGTCTGTGAGTCAGTGACTGTAAACAAGATGCCAGACGAGAAAAACTTTCTGGTGCAACACACCTTGCGGTAGATGTAGCTGAAAGCAAGAGAGACAGAAGGCAACAGCAAGTACTCTACTTAACAATAGCAGAGTGAGGATAAAAAGGGATGGTAAAGAGTAAAAAGTTGCTTATATCTTCAAGTGATAGAAAACTGTGGTGGATCAAGCTCATCTATGTCCTAGAGGGTCACAGCACATAAAAGATAATTCATAGTTTATGATTTTATTGAGAGATGAATATTATTTTCAAAAGCTATCTGGGTTTTTTTGTTATTACAGTATAAAATCCACAAATGATTTATCATTATCAGCCAAAAAGATATGTAAATTAACTTTCTAATTTAAACAACTTTATCATTTGTTTTTGAATCTATTGTTCAACAGTATATTGACATCTTTATCAGACAACTTACACTAATCATTCAGAACACATTGAGAATTTAATGTTAAAAAAACCTGGCAGACATTTTGTGTTGATTAATTTTAATGATGAATAATCCTTCTCAGACAAGGAAAAAATTCTGTAAGAAATTGTTTTAAATTCATACCAGAAGAAAAGTACAGGAAATATGGTCCAAACTTTTGCTGTTTTAACTCATCATCAGGACAGGTAGAAACAATTGGCGAGTTTAGTAAAATTTTGAAATGGTATAACAAATCTATTTTTTGAAATAAGCTGTTAGAATTCTGTGATAAAAGTGCATGGATTGCATTTTTGGATCTAAAGTCGTAGAAATAATGACTATTGTGACATAAGTGAGGTGTGATGTGTGTTATTTTTTATTTACATTTTAAGGTTGGGGACTCTCAGTTTATATTTGTTTTTTATTTATTGATAGTTGTTTTTGTTGTATGAGTATTGCCTCAATGATCACAATTTCGGATTAATTTCTGACAGAATTTCCTCCTTGATTAAGAAGGATTATTTGTAACTTGAAATAGTTGATCATTAAAATTAATCAACACAAAATGTCTGTAGGTTAAGTATATATGTAATTATATATAGATAGATAGATATAGACATGTAGGAATAATAGTTGGCAAATGAATGACAAAATAGAAAACTGAGCAGTAATGAATTTCTTTCTGAGAATGAACTTCAGACAGCATTTTATTGGTGGAATCAATCTTTATATAAAAAGGGGAAAATGTCAAGTAACAAATGCCAGTAACCATTTACATTGATACAGAGATGCTGAACATTTAAGTATTTCATCTTGTCATTTATATCACACCTATATATATATATATATATATATATATATATATATATATATATATATATATATATATAGGCAAATGAATATTCATATACATAGTTTTGAATTTCCTATATTTAAGGGGAAAGACATAAAATATTTGTAGCTTCTAATGATTGTAGATACAGGAATCAATGCTGCATGGCAACTGTTAGTTTTACAACTCAAGCAATCTTCAGGTTATGCATGCATATATACAGGGTGCGATGGGTAAATTGTCGCCATTTTATATTTTTAATTTCACGGATACTCTGTGTTTGTTTTTGATTTTGTCAACTCCACAGTATAGTAGGGTCAGTTGGGCACCATCTGTGAAAAAAGAACACCATAACGCAATCCATTCTGCTAGAAACTTGGAAACGGCATGCTGTGCTGCTTGGCATTCATGCTGGAAGCTCCAATACAAACATTTCAGAGTGTTTGGGTGTGAATCTGAGAACAGTGCAGAGGATTTGGAGAGATTTGGATGATATATCCAGTCAACATCATGGTGTTTGCAGTGATCACTAGTGATGGCGATATTATGCCTCCATTCATCTACCCACAGAGCCTCATACTTAACATGGTGACCTACATGAAGTGTGTTGAAGAGGTAATGCTGCCCTGGGTCAAGAGTGTGAAAACCCCTGTCTAGCAACAGAACACTACATTATGCCACACAAGCAGAAGAACCCAGTAATGGCCACATCACCTCTTATATCTGTCCACCTAACTCACCAGGCTGCAATCTCCTTGATTATTATATGTGGGGTGCAGTTGAGCAAGAGACCAACAAAACTCCTTGTAACACGAAAGATAAACTGAAGGATGGGGTTATGGCAGCATTCACAAACTTAAAAAAAGGATACTGTCCAGAAGCATTTCAGGAGATTCCAAAGTTGTCTCAAGGCTGTGGTTGAGGCCAAAGATAATTTTATTGAATTAATCTTCCATGAATCTCTCATGTACATTCATATCTGCTCATATTGTATCAAATGTAAACTAATGATGTCACACATTTTGAAATTTTATAAATTTTAAAGACAGTAAAATTGACCTTGCTAACTGAATGCTCCTCTGTGGCTGAAACAGTTAAGTGACGTCAGGCTATATGATGGTTCCGTATAGGATACAGGTTTTATTCCTGTCGGAGGATGAAAATTTCCTATGAAAATTTCTCGGACATTCAGGCCAGTAAATGTTGTTTAATACTGTTTATTATAAAAACAGTGCATTTACTTAAATATTTGTATCTATAAAATAATGTATAAACATAAAAATGTCTTAAAATAATTGTCGGACTTTGTCCATTTCATATATATATATATATATATATATATATATATATATATATATATATATATATATACATACATATATATATATACATATATATATATATATATATATATATATATATATATATATATATATAATTGTGTATTTGAGCAGCCATCTCTCTTTTCTACAAGTTTCATTAAATCACCTGTATGAACACAAAAAAATTAAATAAAAAGCTTAATCTTAATTTTTTTGTGTTCATACAAGTCATTTCTTTTTGGAACATAAAGGGTGTAAAAACTGTCCAAATATTCTATATATTCAAGTGTTTTTGACTATTCTATTAATCGTTTTTAAGGATTTTTGTTTTTGTCTATTTTAACTGAATATATAAATTTTTTTGTCATGATGGAAATTTTTTTGTTTTTTATTTTTCAAATAATGTCATCATGTTGTGGCAGTGTTCATAGTTGATATTATTGTGTGCTGATATTTTTTTTTAATTTATATCTGAAAATGAAAACACTTATATGAACACAAGAAAAACTTAATAAAAACCTTAATTGCAGTACCTTGTCAGTTGTCTGTAATGAAACTTATATATACATTTGGATGGTTAACTGGTAATGATAGATTTCTCCCATCAAAAATAAGAAATGTTTTTTGTGTAGTTTTTTTGTGTAAATAAAAAAACATCGTGAGGATTTGAATACAAATATGATATTGATTACAATATTATATTATTTTATATATATTTATCTCTTTCAGATTTTAATACATGTAACTCTTTCACTCCAGATGTACATCTTCTCACATCTCAATAATTCATTTATGGTTTTGATATCATAGGTCTAATATCAGCCTTAATTATGTACAAAATAATTATCTTGTTTCATTTCCACTTTAAAAGGATTCTCTGTGAACAATAAGATAATCTTATTTTAATAAGATTCCAGCAATTTTCATGGATATCTCTCAATATATTTGCATTTCAACTGCATCCAAGAAAACTTTAAAATATTCAACTGTCTGCACTCTGTTTAATTTTTTTCACTGACTCTGATCTTCTTTCATAGAGAAGACAAAGGTAAAAAATGTCTGTGTTCACATATACATATTTGTGTCAGTAGAGTTTGGTGCAAATAAAAAGATAACGTAAAACGTGTATCTTTCTTTATTTAGTGTTGCCATCTTTTAGATTTTTTTTTTTTTTCAGTCAGAAAGCAAATTTTGTTTATATACTTTTCTAAAATTCTTTCTCACATTAAAAAAAATGGAATGAAGATAATGTTACTTGCATAAAGTATTCATGTGGGTGATTGCAACATAAATAAATTCTGTTCAAATATATTAGTATGATACAAAAGAGTAAAAATTATGAGCTTATCTATTTGTCTCTCCACCTATTGCTTTTTTTCTTTCTGTCTCTCAACTCTTGTTGATAAATGCTTATTGAACTAATCAGATTTACTCTAAAGACAGTAGTAAATAGTTGTGTAACCATCATGCATACGGAAATTGAGAACTGATGTCATCAGAAATGTCATTTATGAAAATTTGGAACAGCGTAGGTCCAAGGATATACCCCTGGGGTACACCTGTATTAATGCAAAAAGATCTAGAAAAGTGACCATTCAAGTTAACTTTCATTTCGTGATTTGGTAAGAAAGACTCAATCAGTTCAAAAATTTGTCCAGAAATACAATAACATTTCAACTTGGGGAAAAAAACTTTCTCTAATGAAAACCAGATTCAAGTGTTTGTTGAAAAGTCTTTTACAAGAAAACCTGTAGAATTTTACTCAAAGAACTGCCTGTTAAATGTCAACAAGTCATTGCAAATAATGGTTAATATATAATGAAATAAAATCTAATGGTACTTTATTTTTTGAAAAATAAACGTTGATAAACAAAAATGGAAATTATTTATGATTCAACTTAATATTTCTACTAATTCTAGTAGAATTTGTTTGTATTGACCATGCATAGATATGATGACTTTTTTGTCATTGCAAACTTTTAATCTAATTTATATCAGAAGAAAAACTTTTTTCATTATCATTATGGGTGAAAATTTTGAAGATATTTTGAATGACTTTTGATAGGTTTTATCTTGTGATTATTAATGACAACATTATATTATTATTTTCTGGTTGATTTTTTTTATTACTTTTTGTTTCTATTCTCTGCAGCACAAATATTTGAGGATGTAACACAGAATGGTTTAATGCCCTAATTTTATTGAAGTAATGCACAGAATGACTGCACAGAATTGTTGGCAAACAGAATAATTTAACAGAACATGTCAGCCTGAAATGGCCAATCTAATCACAAAATTCTATTGGAAACATGAAATATAAATGTGAGGAAGTTAGAACAGTGTTGAAGACAATGAAGCATGAATGTCAAAACTCTGTGATATTTCCATTGACAAAATATTCCAAATAACCTTTTATTAATGAGTTTGTAGCAATTTGTTCAGTGTAGTGAAATAAGTGGATTATTAGGAAAAGACAGAGAAATAAGTCTGATTATATGTCACAATGGTTAGCTATGTATTATGCATATGAAAATTATAGATTTTTAAGTATATATTTTATATTTTTCACATGTGCATAATATAGCAAGCTGCCTATATCCAAGTATGCCTGTCTGCTAGAGTGGCTAGGTGATCCCTGTTGCAGATGTCTACACAGGCTCATTTGTGTTTGTTCAACATTCACTGAGCCAACTGAGTGGAAGTTGGAGTTTCTAGGAGAGAATATATAATCTAACATGACCCCCTAATTCAACAAAACCAGTCCACTCAAACCCTTGATCATGGTAACTTGTGATATCATGCTAACACAATAATAGATGGCTTCAAAATTTTTACATTATTGATATACACAAAATGGCTCATATATACACGGATACAAAAGCACATACATACATATATATTTAGATATTTGTTGGACAAAATCAGTTTTGGTGGCAATGCTATATTTATGGAGTAGAATCAAATAAGCTCAATTGAAATTTTGTGAAAGAAATTTGTTTTGTACTATAGCTGACACATCTATATAAGTATCTTGTATGCATTATGTATAAAGTATTATATATATACTTTGCATAAATATACAGGTGCATTTATGCATGCATATATTTATCAATATATAAAAAATGACTGTATAAGTACTTGTGATATTAAAATGTATGTATGTATGTATGTATGTATGTAACAAGTGTTTTTTAAAATTCCATGTCTCTTCAGGGTGCAAATAATCATTGTTCCTCACATAATCTTTTTCTTCTATGAGCTGTGCATCTTCAGGACATTGACAATCACGGCTCTCCCCAGTTTCCTGTCCTTTGTAGTATGTACTGTTGTCTCTCGTCCTTTCAATATGTCCTTTGAGTACCAAATTTTTAAATCCGTCTTTTCTCATTATGTGCCCTAAAAATTTCAACTGCCTCTTTTTGATGCTAAGTTTAAATTTCCCTTCCGTTTCCATTTTCTCAAAAACTTTGTTATTGCTCACATATTTCACATGCTTTTTCTTTATTATCTGTGAACTGTCATGTCTTGTTGGGAAAGATAGTGGAGTAGTTTCCTATTGGTTTCTGAACAGTTTTGAATTCCTGCCTTTCCCAAAAGCATTAGTGTGAAAATGAATATAGACTGAAATGGAATGTGGTTAGCTTCATGATTCCATCACTATGCTACCCATATACATGAATGTAATGTAACATAAATGTAAATTCAACTTGAGTTCTAAAGGGTGCAGCCACTTGTATCCAAGAATGTCTATCAGAGTGGGTAGCTAATCCCCATCGCAGACGCCTGCTCAGAGTGTAGAATGTGTCTCATCTAGTGTGATCAACAGTCTGAACAAGGCCAGCATGCTCAAACCCTCTGTCATGATGACTTTTTGCTAGGACAACCATCAGCAGCTGCTAAGTGTTCCATCTAACCAATTTCACTCACAAGGCTTGGTTTTCAGGTACTTTTCAAAGGTGCTGCATGCTGGGATCACCTCCTATAGACCAGTAACATCAAGAAGTCAACTTCCTGACAAATTGACCATGGTAAGATTCGAACCTGGGACTCATGGTCAGAAAGCAAACATTCTAATTACTCAGCCACTTGAATTAACAGTTCTCTAAACAACATTATACTTTTTTTTAAGTATTAATGAATCTTGTGATTATAAATAAAATCAATTTGTGTAATTAACTAATATTAATACTGTAAAAGCTTCAAAATTTCTGCTTTTTACTTAAAAAATACTTTTATGAATCGTTGGCTAAATGTGTTTCTTTCTTGTTACTTCTCTTTTACACACATATAGACCGGAACAAACATACATACATATATATATATATATATATATATATATATATATATATATAGAGAGAGAGAGAGAGAGAGAGAGTGAGAGAGAGAGAGAGAGAGAAATAGACAGATAGATAGATAGTGGAAAGGAGAGAGACTGAGATAGAGAGAGAGAGAGAGAGAGAAATAGACAGATAGATAGATAGTGGAAAGGAGAGAGACTGAGATAGAGAGAGTGAGAGAAAGAGAGAAAGAGAAATAGACTGATAGAGATAGTGGAAAGGAGAGTGACTGAAATAGATAGATAGATAGATAGATAGATAGTAAAGACACTGAGATAGATATGTGGATATAGGGTTTCCCAGAAAATGTATACTCATTCTATCAGAAATTTTAAACACTTGAGATGAGATAATGCAATATTTAATCATAAAATTATGATATGTTTTCTCTGATCTTTATTGAAACATTTATTCATAATTTTAAAATTGTTAAATCTAAGAAAATAAACGTAAAAGTTATTAAGAAGCAAAGCAAATTTATATTTTGGGACTACATTTATATATGTGTAAGTATGTGTAAATGAAAACCCTAAAATAAAATTTAAAAAATGTCATGCAGATAAAACATTCAAACCTGAAATGTATTCGTTCAAGCCATAAATGTATGAAAATCTTTGCAAATAAAACTGTCCAATTTAACTCATGTTTGAGATTGAAGTCCCATGTGTACCATGAAATTCAGCTTTAAAATGTGTGCCAACCATCACAACTTTGATGCCTGATTCATAATCAGCTCCCCAAATACATTAAGATGATTTTAAAGCCTTGTTTGCCATAACTTTGCTTTTTAGCATTCCTATCCTTTCTCTGTTGCACTGGAAAATCACACATGGATCTAAGGGACTTGTAATAAAATGAAAAACATAGACATATAAAAAAACAGATTAGATGGGTTACCATTAAATGAAGCACCATTTGATTAAACAAAAAAAAAATGGTGTAGAGTATCCAAAAGGCAATAAAAAGGAAGCAGTTCTGTGAAACTGACCATGTGTTTTACATTATGTGAGAAACTGAAAGAAGGGGAATTAAAAAGTTCTGCATATAATGGCTCTTTACATTGACTTTTTGCCTATGTACTCTTTTAGGAGCATGCATACAAATATACACACATTACGCAAACACATGGTTATTTCAGTGCCCTCACACCACAATCTGAATATATATATATATATATATATATATATATACACAAGGACATCTCTTAAGAGCATGTGAATATATTGGTTTAAAAATTCATCTTATTTAATTCATATATATGCTAAGTCATATGCAAAGTGAAGAATCTTTCTTGCTCATTTAATTCTTGAATGTTTTATTGTAAATGATTAGGCATAGAAATATGATATTAATTTGGCAAAAAAATTTTAAGGTCACATATTTGGGGACGGTTTTAGCTGAATAATTTTCGGTATTATTTTTTTAGTATTTTATTCCATTTTATTATTGTTATTTTTAGCTGTATCTTTTTCACTTTCATTGTTATTATTATTATATCTTATTAATGTTACTCTTTAGCTGGATAATTTTCACTATTATTATTATTATTTTATTACTATTTTTATTCCATCTTATTGTTACTTCTTAGCTGGATATGTTTCACTGTTATTAGTATTTTATTACTATTTTTATTCCATCTTATTATTGTTACTATTTAGCTGGATATTTTTCCCTTTTGTTATTACTATTATTATTATTATTATTATTATTATACTTTAGCTGAATAATTTTTACTATTATTATTATTTTAGTTCTAATTCCATCATAGTGTTGTCTTTTTTTAAATGAAATTTTTTAAAAAATTAAAATTATCACCATTATTATTTTCTTACAAGCTTTATTCCATTTTATTGTTGTCTTTTAGATGACACATTATTTTTTTATTAATTTTATTCTTCATGTTATTTTGTAAAATTGTAGTTACTAATTTGCCTCAGCAAAGATAATTTGCTCAAATATTTTTCAGTGAATGCTATAGGCTTTCTTATTTCAATAATTACATATTATCAGATGTACATAATGACAAATAACTGAAATAATGTAGATATAGATTTTATATACTAATCAGTTACTTGCATCTTAGAAAATAACATAATTACAAAATCATATATGGTAACTTTCTCATACTGATCCCTTAATATGTATATACAAAATGTTCCTTCTCAAAATGAAACATATCACAACACAGTTTTCTGTTTCATCATTGCCTAGTATTATTCTCATATACATTTTTAAGTTATGTCTTCTCCACATATATTTATAAAATCATTCTATCTTATTATTATTTTTAGCTGGATAATTTTCACTATTATTATTATTTTAGTCCTAACTTTATCATAGTATTACTTTTTAGATGAAGTTTATCATTATTATTATTTTCTTACTAGTTTTACTCACTCCATCTCACTGTTTTTGCTTTTTAGATGAAACATTATTTTTATACTAATTTTATTCTTCATCTCATCTTGTGAAAATATACTTATTAATTTGCCTCAACAAAGATAATCTGCTCAAACATTTTTCAGTGTATGCTGTATGGTTGTGCATTTTAATATTTTCTTATTTCAGTAATCATACATTATCAAATGCACATAATCTTAAACAACTAAAATAATGTAGATATAGATTTTATATAGCAATCAGTTACTTGTATCTTAGAAAAGAACATACATACAAAATCATATATTTCTCATATTGATCCTCTTATATATATACATATAAAAATGTTCCTTCTCAAAATAAAACACACCACAAAAGAGTTTTCCATTTGCCTAGTATTATTCACATATTCATTTTTATTTTATGTCTGTTACACATATATTTATGAAGTCATTCTAATTTTGAAAGATTACAAATCTACTTTAAGCTGATCATCACATTTTTCATTGGTTGCTTCTAATCTCTTACAAGAAGCAACTAGCTTGATTTTTCCTGTGGGAATAAGAGTTAGCTAATACAGTGAAATATTATGCATACTTTTTATCTAGTCATGATTGTTGCAACTTCATCATTCTGTGATTCCTAGACTGAAGTCAACAGTCAGGGAAAAAGGTTCCTTCAATGAAATCAATGGCCATATGTCTATGACCAAGGTGAGCTTTCAAGTTGGAAGACATTGGCTAGGGTTTGATCTGGAGAGGAATGGGCTCCACTAGGTCAAGATATGGGAGACGTGGGGAGAACTGGCCATGTGTTCAGCTGTGCAGTGACATTATAAGCTCACATGGTCATGGAACTGTTGATGAAGATGATGATGATTTCAAAAACATTCTGTCCATGTTCAACTTAAAGAACAGAATAAAGTTATTTTATAGAACTGCCCTCAGCCTTGAGGATGATGTTGATGCTGTCTCAGATGCAACAGCATTTCCTAGATTAGGTGCTTCTTGTTCATATTAACCATCATGTCCACAATTGTGACCTTCAGTGAGTGTCTTGGTATTGTCATCAAGAGGGAAACCTCAAACAATTCAGGACTTGACCACTGTGTCTCACCTTTTGCTATAAGCATTGACCATAAGGCCTCTCCCTTTCACATATTGACTTTTCTGTCATTGCTCATGACCTCCAGCACCTTCAGATGATGTGAACCAAACCAAGAATCAAAAAAGACTGAGTAAATCCAATAACCTAGACCTAATAAACTTGAAGCACCATAAATTAGAACTGAAAATTTATACAAAAACAAACATATAAATGAATTTAAAATAAATAAAAATTAGAACTAAAAAAATATACTAAAAATTTACAAATAAAATTCAAATAAATAAAAATTAGAACTGAATACAAAACAAACTTATAAATAAATTTAAAATAAATAAAATTTAGCACTGAAAAGATATATGAAACAAACTTATAAATAAATTTAAAATAAATAAAATTTAGGACTGAAAAGATATATGAAACAAACATATAAATAAATTTAAAATAAATAAAATTTAGGACTGAAAAGATATATGAAACAAACTTATAAATAAATTTAAAATAAATAAAAGTTAGCACTGAAAAGATATATGAAACAAACTCTTGAATAAATTTAAAATAAATAAAATTTAGGACTGAAAAGATATATGAAACAAACTTATAAATAAATTTAAAATAAATAAAAGTTAGCACTGAAAAGATATATGAAACAAACTATTAAATAAATTTAAAATAAATAAAATTTAGGACTGAAAAGATATATGAAACAAACTTATAAATAAATTTAAAATAAATAAAATTTAGGACTGAAAAGATATATGAAA
>OZ038494.1:42789152-42844152 GCA_964036315.1 Acanthosepion esculentum
TCACACTAAAAGACCCCAAGGATAATTTCAGAACAAACTCAAAATGCAAACTTATAAACCTTACCAATAGTGAATTAGGTAAAATAAATAAAAAATTACTAGAAAGAATTAATTCAAAGTTAGGAGAAAATCAGTGGAAAAAAGACTGGTTCAGCAACCTAATAAACAAACATAAATGCCAATTTATCCAACCCAATATAAAAATTCTACCCTTATAACAGAACCCATGCTAGATAAGACCACCTCCTTAGCTCAAGAACAAACAAAAATAAACACAAACGAAATAAAAATCATTAAACACTCCTGAAAATCAGTTATTCAACAATGAAGATGCATGGATAAAGAAAGATGAGACATGTGACACGACAATGAGAAGCTTTGAGAGTGCAGAGGCTTGTCTACTCATAAGTATATATTTTCTACAGAACTAAGTAAGATAATTGATAGAGACAACAGGGACAAAGGTGTCATAATCTTAAGAAACTATTACAAAACTAGAAAAACAATCATAAATATTTAAAAAAATATGGGATTCAACATAGACATGAAAACTAACCTAAATGAGGTAGATTTTCTAGATGTCATCTTCAAGCTAAGAAAAGGTACATATAAAACATACAGAAAACCTAATGATAAACCACTCTATATACACACATCTTCCAATCACCAGCCATCAATAATCAAGCAGATACCACAATCAATTATGAATCAGCCCTAAAAGATAGTATATTCCAGGCAACACTCATGTACACACCAAAGTACAAAAAAGCCAACAGGTAGATAAACATCATATAGTTCAATGATCAAAAACAAACATAGGAAAAATATTCATTAAACTCATACACAAACACTTCCCTGCCTCAATCACACAAGATATTCAACAAAAACACAGTAAAAATCAGCTACAGTTGCACTGAGAACATGACACAAATAATAAAAAAGCACAACAGGAAAAAAGCAACAAACCACCTGAACAAATTAATCCCATGTGTAACTGCAGAATAAAGAATGAATGTCGCTTAAAAGGCAGTTACTTGCAGAACAATGTAATATACCAAGCCACTGTAAAATCAGCAGATAACAAAGAAAAAATATACATAGGAGTAACTGAAGGACACAGGAAACAAAGAAACTACACACTCAAAATGCTTTCTAAACATATCTGGGAGATTAAAAACAAAAAGAAAAATCATATCAAAAATATTATGGAAAATAAGGAAAAGAACAACAACATACAACAATCAATCTAAAAACTGTAAACTCTGCCCGGAGGAAAAAATAGCCATATTTAACTTCCCAGACCAAAACAAACTACTAAATTGGAACTCATCTCAAAATGCAGACATGAAAACAAATTTTTACTTAAGAATCAAAAAATGAAAACAAATAAGAATAAATGAAAATAACTGAATATATTTCTGAGATGAGGTATTATGTACACTACTTACCTTATTCGGACTATTATCTTTGTTGCCATATTTATTACAATGTTTTGGCTGTTGTATGGTTGTAGGGTTCAGTTTGACATTCCAACCACCTGAAGACATGAGGGGAAGTGGATAAATAAGGCGTGGCTGACCACATATGGAGAGAAAAGGGAGATCACTGCCCTCTGTGGGATCAGGTTGAGATCATAGACAAAGAACATTATTGGAATATTTGTAAACTTAAGGCTGAAGAAGGCTGGAGTGTACAATGGTCAAAACGTTGTAATAAATATGGCGACAAAGATGAGGACAATAGTCCGAATAAAGTAAATAGTGTAAATGAAAATAAATAAATAAAATAAATAAATAAACAAAAGCAAAAACAAGTAAAATAAATTAATCCAAACAAATAAATAAGTAAATAAACTTAGTAAATAATAAATAAATTAACAAATCATACCCACCAAAATAACTGTTAGAATAAGACAATAGGACTACCCACAATGCTTCACTGACTTATATATATAAAGTTGAGCAAAAGCACAGCAACCATAGCCTGACAATTGCATTCAGCATGAAACAGACTGTCACCTCTGGGTGTTGACTTCAATATTTACTTTTATATTTACATATGCTCTATCCTTGATATTGAGCACTTTAGTCCATAAATAGAGATACCTTAAAACTATATTTTATCATATATGTTTCATTATATATATCTATATCTCTATCTATCTATCTATCTATCTATCTATCTATCTATCTATCTATCTATCTATCTCTCTCTCTCTCTCTCTCTCTATATATATATATATATATATATATATATATATATATAATAATAATAATAATTAAAAATATGATTCTGATCAAAGAAAAGAAGAATTCATTATGCCAAAAATGTTTAGAGAGTGCTTTGATTGCAAGGTCAGCCATAGTAAATTTGGGCCTGGGTTCTTACAACTTTTCACCATGTCTGGCAGAACTTCTATTAACACATTGTGGGGATATCTAATAACAAAAATGATAGGAAGAAAAAGAAAAAGAATCAAAATGAAATCAGCTAGATTAAAAAAAAATCTAAAGTTTAAAATTCCCAGCATACCTTGTTAATGCGCATGTGTAGTCGTACCAAAATAACAAAATTAGTCATATATAGATGTGTGTACCTATATGCATGCATGCTCACATATATATATAATAAATACATGTAAACAGAAACACAATATTAAACAAGCAGATTTGTATATGCACTTGTATTCACATATTAATATGAAAGCATAAAGACATACATGACAACTTCGCCAAATCTGTAGCCTATATTGATATATATTTATTACATTCATGCATAGCCACAAGTACAGTCTGATGTCTAACTCTTACGTCAATAACAGACATATCCAAAAATCACTGCATCTAACATTGCACATGGGATATTTTATCAGACTAAGTATGTAACATTGGCGATAAGGCTGTAAATATGGTCTTTTGGGACAGAGGGCAGACAGACCAAAGCCACAATTTGATGGAACAGATTCTGGTTTTTGGTATTGAACTAATTGCAACTCCAATGTTTTCAGATATTATTTCTCTTGGTAAAAGTGACAAAAAATTAAAACAAAGAAGTAAAACGATCTCTTTTTCTAGGCAAAAAAAATGGACAATCATTTATACAAATATGTAAAAATTAGGAAGCTAATCTAATATGGTTCTGGTTTAATCCCTTTAAGACTTGCCTCTCTACAGATTACTGTTTTTTATTATCTGTAAATTGCAGTGACTTTAGAAATATTGTAGAGTGGTTTCTCATTGCCTTCTCTACAGTTTTGAATTCAGAGTAATCCTTTTCCTTGACTACCCAAGGCTAGAGAGCCAAGTCTACCCTACTGGAGTACTGTTCTACCATAGGTGGAAGGAGAAGATATGCATTTGTGCTTTTCCTAAGTGAATGCAACAGACACAACGGGAATTTGAATTTGGCTAACAGATCCCATTTTTTTTATTCTAATAACCCTTACACTAAAATTTGGTTTAAATAGCTCCAGCCTTTATCACTGAGCCATCATTCTCAAAAACATTCTTTTAAACATATTTTTCTGTCCAACATCTTTGTTTGCTTGGGATGATTTTATTATACATCACTCAGGTAATCCCTACATATTTAAAATGTTTTCTTTTGTGCATTTTGACTCTCATTGCACAAATAAAAACATTGCTTCTATGCATATTTTAATCATAAAAACATTAAATCTAGTGTATTATTGTTTTCTTCATGAACAATGTTTTTTCATAAACAAAGAAACTTTATGTATTATCTATGAGTGGACTTGTACAATAATCATTTTTTACAAAATTTTGTTTTTTTACCATTATAAATTAAACACACCAAACCAAGATTATGAGGCTTTTTTATTGATTTTATAAATATTAATTGTAGAGTATGGATCTAGTTTGCTATGTAAATTCATTTTAAATTGATCCCCCTGTGGAATAAAAAACAATATATGCACATACCACAAGATTTCATAAAATTTAAATAATATGCTTTTTTGAAATATCATTCAGAACGTTTAATCAATAGAAATATATGAAAAGAGAACTCCAGATTATGAATTTCAATTTATATAAAACAAAACTGGAGAAAAATTGTTACTTTTGGTTGCAGTGCCAATTGTACAACTCGAACTCTCAATCTGTTTATCTTATCTATAAGTATCTTTTTACATTCTTTGATAATTTCACAAAGCCTAAATTCATGATATTAATGAAAATATTTGAAATTTTTCCATGCTAACTTTTATAAACCTTATTGTCTGAAATTATCATTAGAATATTTGCTTGATTTTAACCTTTTGAACCCTGACCCCCTGATGAGTATTGCTCTCCCAACTCGGGCACCTGATGTCCATGACTCTTGACAGTATATTGCCTGCCAGGGTATATACACTTTCACACAGTGGCTGGTATACTGGCTGCTCTGGTCCAAAGGCTTAACAAACTGAATTGTTATAATATACAACAAAAACTATCAACTGATGAGCATTAACAAAAATAATGCATCTAATCTGAAAATGTGAAAACATTTTTAAAATAATTTATTTTCATTAATATATAGACTGCATTTTTCTTATTAATTTTTCTTGAAAGAAAATATATTAAAACACAACAAATGGAAGTAGCCAGGTTCACTGATCCCCTACCCCCTGGTCTTTTGAACAGTAGTAGAGGTTTATCCCTTGTTTCCTGTTTAGGAATGTATTTCCAGTTCCTTCTAAAATATTCTCATTCTCTTTCTTTCCCCTCACACTTGCCTGTTGGTCTACCAAAGATACTTTAGTGCTTTTGGATAAAATGGATTAAAAATAAGTCATTCTTAAATATTAGAAAATATAATTTAGAATATTTAAATTTAACTTTCTTTTTTTTTTTTTCAGGTGAGTACCTTCATTTTTGTCTTGTTCATGGCATCCTATTAAACCTCAAATATTTGGTAAGTCAAGACATCTTTAATTTTTTTCAGTCTGTACTCAAGAAGAATACATTCATTCTGTAAATATTCATATTTTAAAATTGGAATAATTTGACCATTAGCAGTACTTTTCTTTTTAATGCTATTGTATATTTTAGCATTTAAAGTGATAAAAGTAATGTCCAACACAAGATAAAGAAACTGTGTTTTAATGCTGAAGATGACAGAGATGCTAACTGATAAGGTTTGTGATGATAATGATTACTTGATAAGCAGGTGTGACAAATGATATCAGATGCACCTGTTATATTATATTTTACTTTCTTTACCCTTTCTTCTCTTATCTTTTAGTTTCACTCTCTTTTTCTCTTGTTTCCTTTTCTTTCATCTTTCTCATATCTCTCCACTCTCTTTTTCTCTTGTTTCCTTTTCTTTCATCTTTCTCATATCTCTCCACTCTCTTTTTCTCTTGTTTCCTTTTCTTTCATCTTTCTCATATCTCTCCACTCTCTTTTTCTTTTCTGTTTTTGTCCATTTTCTCAATTTCTTCCTTTCACTTTCTTCGCCGTTTCCTTTTTTCTGTTTGCTTTTCTTCTCCATTCCCTTTTCTGCTCTATTTCCTTTTCTTTTCTTCTTTCTTGTTTCCCTGCCCACTTTTTTCTATTTTACTATCCATTTCATTTTTTTCTCTTTTACCATCCATTTCATTTTTTTCTCTTTTACCATTCATTTCATTTTTTCTATTTTACCATCCATTTCATTTTTTTCTCTTTTACCATCCATTTCATTTTTTCTCTTTTACCATCCATTTTATTTTTTTCTCTTTTACCATCCATTTCATTTTTTTCTCTTTTACCATCCATTTCATTTTTTCTCTTTTACCAACCATTTCATTTTTTTTCTCTTTTACCATCCATTTCATTTTTTCTCTTTTACCAACCATTTCATTTTTTTTCTCTTTTACCATCCATTTCATTTTTTCTCTTTTACCATCTATTTCATTTTTTTCTCTTTTACCATCCATTTCATTTTTTTCTTTTACCATCTATTTCATTTTTTTCTCTTTTACCATCCATTTCATTTTTTTCTTTTACCATCCATTTCATTTTTTTCTCTTTTACCATCCATTTCATTTTTTTCTCTTTTACCATTCATTTCATTTTTTTCTCTTTTACCATTCATTTCATTTTTTCTATTTTACCATCCATTTCATTTTTTTCTCTTTTACCATCCATTTCATTTTTTCTATTTTACCATCCATTTCATTTTTTTCTCTTTTACCATTCATTTCATTTTTTCTATTTTACCATCCATTTCATTTTTTTCTCTTTTACCATCCATTTCATTTTTTCTATTTTACCATCCATTTCATTTTTTTCTCTTTTACCATTCATTTCATTTTTTCTATTTTACCATCCATTTCATTTTTTTCTCTTTTACCATCCATTTCATTTTTTCTATTTTACCATCCATTTCATTTTTTTCTCTTTTACCATCCATTTCATTTTTTTCTCTTTTACCATCCATTTCATTTTTTCTATTTTACCATCCATTTCATTTTTTCTCTTTCACCATCCATTTCATTTTTTCTCTTTTACCATCTATTTCATTTTTTCTCTTTTACCATCTATTTCATTTTTTTCTATTTTACTATCCATTTCATTTTTTTCTCTTTTACCATCCATTTCATTTTTTTCTCTTTTACCATCCATTTCATTTTTTTTCTTCAGCTTCTTACTTTTCAAATTTATATTTTTCTTTCTACTAAATTTTATTTTTATTAATTCCTGTTTTTCTTATTCTCAAAATTCTGCCTTTTGTGATTTTTTCTTACCCATCTCAACTGTTTTTTTAATATTACTTGCTTTCATTTTTATTCCTTTGTTACATTTTGTCCTTTCTTTTCTTCCTTTATTTTCCCAATATTTCTCACTCTTCTTTGTTATTCTTTCATTCTCTACATTTCTGATGTATATATCTTTCTTGCCTTCCCTTTTTCTAACTCTCGCTATTCTTTCTTTTTCTTCTCTTTACTTTTTTCTTCTTTTATTTTCCCTTTTTTCAATCTCACCCTCATCACTTTTTGTTTGTATACACAGAAAAGCTTTGATTAATGCTGTGTGATTTTCTACAATGTAATTTACAAAATACAGCAATTTAAAAATCTGATTTTTAATACATTATAAATTATTAATGATTTCAAGTATACGTTTTGTTAGTTTTAAATGATGATTTTCTTGAGCCTTAATCAGCAGCTGAGCTCTGAGCTGGGATTAGATTGCCTTGTTACAGTACAGATTTATTTGACAGAATAATTTTCCTTTTCGCATTTCTAACAAAAGAAAAAAAAACATGGCTCTTTTCTGTCTATCTATTCATGCAAATATAAATTGTTGAAAATACTTATCATTAATGACAGAAAATATCAGGCAACTGTCCATTTATATTAAAAGGGAAAAAGAGATATGACTTCCCTTCATCACTGTTGTTTTTGCATTTCATGTGACAATACCATTAATGCCCAATTTTTATGTTCTGGGAGAAATAATTGCTTTCTCTTTCCTTCAACAAACCCTAAAAAATTATGTGTGCACTGACTATATATATATATATATATATATATATGTATATATCTTTTATGTGTATAAAAATATAAAATATATATATAAAAACACCCCTACATATGCATACACACACACACTATACACACACATTTGCATATATATATATATATATATATATATATAACGGATGCTGATCATTTCTGAGCACACCTGTCTACTAGGTTGGCTTGCTAATCCCAATTGTAGATGCCTGCTCAGGTACATTTGTGTTTCTTCAAAACCGTCAGATATGACATGTGGATCATACTGCAAGTATGCTAAGTGAACTTTAGTTACAGTTTCTAGGAGAGAGCACATTATTTGGCATGATCACCAGTCTGAATGGTAGTACACTCAAACCCTCAGTCACCATGACTTGTGACTTTGTGCTAGCACAACCCTCAATGGTTCCTAAATAGTGCCCATTGACCATCACTAGTTGTACTGATATTTATCATAATAATAATGGCTGGCTGATCATATCCAAGTATGTCTATCTGCTAGGGTCATTAACCAATCCTTCTTGCAGATGTCTTGTTCTACACCCACAGAGCTGACATGTGATTTATACAACAACCATCTTGAATGGATATTAGTTACTGTTTCTGGGAGAGAACACACAATCCAGTGTGATCATTGGTTGAACAAGGCCACTATGCTCAAGTGACTGTGTTAGCACAACCATTTAGGGCTTGTGAATAGTTTTGTTGGCCCAGTTTCATGCATAAGAATTTAGTCTACATGTGGTACAGTTTTCAGGCACTTTTCAATGGTGCTACATGGTGGGGCCATTTCCAAAAGCCAATATTATCAAGGGGTCACCTCCTTAACAAATCAGCAATGGTGAGATTTGAATCTTATTGTCAAAATGCTAATGTCCTAATTACATGGCCACATGTCCCCACCCATATATATATATATATATATATATATATACACACACATATATGTTATAGGCTGACCATGATATAGATGCAAGAAGACATACCAGTTGGTAGACTAAAAGACATGCAAATGTACCAGAACACAACAGTTGTTTCACCAGGTTGTCTCAAGTTTTTATTATGTACACCTGTGTTTACATATATCAATATAGGCTGTATTTTCTTAACAAAATTCATAAGTAATATAAAAATAATAATAAAGGAAGATTTTTTTTCCAAAGATCCTTTATTATCTCAAAAAGAAAAAAAGAAATCTTACAATAACATTGAAAAGAAAATCTATGAAGAAAACATTAAAGCATGTTAAAGGAATTTGAAGATGTAGATATTACACCAATTGCTAATCTTTTGCCTCCTTTCTCTGAAGTTTGATTAAAATTCTGTTTGACACCATACTGTTCAGAATTTCTTCAAGGCTTTGCTATTTTCGGAACTCTATCCACTCTTTACCAATTTTTAAAAAATGTTCATAGAAAATTACTTTTCTCCTTTTATATTTTTCATTTTTTAAAGTTTGAAGAGACTCTTTTCAATTGCCATGAGTTTTGAAAAAATATTACTTCTCTATGATTTTCTTGCTAATATTTAATATCTTTGCTACAGAATGAAGCAGAACAAGTCAAGGGTTTTAGTTTTGATATTGCAAGTTATCACTTGTGTTTTTTTATGATTATCTTTAAAGATATCTTTTCTTCATTATGTATTTTAATTTTATTTCATTGCTTTTTCTTTTCATCATCATTACCTTAGATTTCTTTTTGCTATATATCCCATCCTTTTCATCATCATTACCTTAGCTTTCTTTTTGCTATATATCCCATCCTTTTCGTCATCATTACCTTAGCTTTCTTTTTGCTATATATCCCATCCTTTTCATCATCATTACCTTAGCTTTCTTTTTGCTATATATCCCATCCTTTTCATCATCATTACCTTAGCTTTCTTTTTGCTATATATCCCATCCTTTTCATCATCATTACCTTAGCTTTCTTTTTGCTATATATCCCATCCTTTTCATCATCATTACCTTAGCTTTCTTTTTGCTATATATCCCATCCTTTTCGTCATCATTACCTTAGCTTTCTTTTTGCTATATATCCCATCCTTTTCATCATCATTACCTTAGCTTTCTTTTTGCTATATATCCCATCCTTTTCATCATCATTACCTTAGCTTTCTTTTTGCTATATATCCCATCCTTTTCATCATCATTACCTTAGCTTTCTTTTTGCTATATATCCCATCCTTTTCATCATCATTACCTTAGCTTTCTTTTTGCTATATATCCCATCCTTTTCGTCATCATTACCTTAGCTTTCTTTTTGCTATATATCCCATCCTTTTCATCATCATTACCTTAGCTTTCTTTTTGCTATATATCCCATCCTTTTCATCATCATTACCTTAGCTTTCTTTTTGCTATATATCCCATCCTTTTCATCATCATTACCTTAGCTTTCTTTTTGCTATATATCCCATCCTTTTCATCATCATTACCTTAGCTTTCTTTTTGCTATATATCCCATCCTTTTCATCATCATTACCTTAGCTTTCTTTTTGCTATATATCCCATCCTTTTCATCATCATTACCTTAGCTTTCTTTTTGCTATATATCCCATCCTTTTCATCATCATTACCTTAGCTTTCTTTTTGCTATATATCCCATCCTTTTCATCATCATTACCTTAGCTTTCTTTTTGCTATATATCCCATCCTTTTCGTCATCATTACCTTAGCTTTCTTTTTGCTATATATCCCATCCTTTTCGTCATCATTACCTTAGCTTTCTTTTTGCTATATATCCCATCCTTTTCATCATCATTACCTTAGCTTTCTTTTTGCTATATATCCCATCCTTTTCATCATCATTACCTTAGCTTTCTTTTTGCTATATATCCCATCCTTTTCGTCATCATTACCTTAGCTTTCTTTTTGCTATATATCCCATCCTTTTCGTCATCATTACCTTAGCTTTCTTTTTGCTATATATCCCATCCTTTTCGTCATCATTACCTTAGCTTTCTTTTTGCTATATATCCCATCCTTTTCGTCATCATTACCTTAGCTTTCTTTTTGCTATATATCCCATCCTTTTCATCATCATTACCTTAGCTTTCTTTTTGCTATATATCCCATCCTTTTCATCATCATTACCTTAGCTTTCTTTTTGCTATATATCCCATCCTTTTCATCATCATTACCTTAGCTTTCTTTTTGCTATATATCCCATCCTTTTCATCATCATTACCTTAGCTTTCTTTTTGCTATATATCCCATCCTTTTCATCATCATTACCTTAGCTTTCTTTTTGCTATATATCCCATCCTTTTCATCATCATTACCTTAGCTTTCTTTTTGCTATATATCCCATCCTTTTCGTCATCATTACCTTAGCTTTCTTTTTGCTATATATCCCATCCTTTTCGTCATCATTACCTTAGCTTTCTTTTTGCTATATATCCCATCCTTTTCGTCATCATTACCTTAGCTTTCTTTTTGCTATATATCCCATCCTTTTCGTCATCATTACCTTAGCTTTCTTTTTGCTATATATCCCATCCTTTTCGTCATCATTACCTTAGCTTTCTTTTTGCTATATATCCCATCCTTTTCATCATCATTACCTTAGCTTTCTTTTTGCTATATATCCCATCCTTTTCATCATCATTACCTTAGCTTTCTTTTTGCTATATATCCCATCCTTTTCATCATCATTACCTTAGCTTTCTTTTTGCTATATATCCCATCCTTTTCATCATCATTACCTTAGCTTTCTTTTTGCTATATATCCCATCCTTTTCGTCATCATTACCTTAGCTTTCTTTTTGCTATATATCCCATCCTTTTCGTCATCATTACCTTAGCTTTCTTTTTGCTATATATCCCATCCTTTTCGTCATCATTACCTTAGCTTTCTTTTTGCTATATATCCCATCCTTTTCGTCATCATTACCTTAGCTTTCTTTTTGCTATATATCCCATCCTTTTCATCATCATTACCTTAGCTTTCTTTTTGCTATATATCCCATCCTTTTCGTCATCATTACCTTAGCTTTCTTTTTGCTATATATCCCATCCTTTTCGTCATCATTACCTTAGCTTTCTTTTTGCTATATATCCCATCCTTTTCGTCATCATTACCTTAGCTTTCTTTTTGCTATATATCCCATCCTTTTCATCATCATTACCTTAGCTTTCTTTTTGCTATATATCCCATCCTTTTCATCACCATTACCTTAGCTTTCTTTTTGCTATATATCCCATCCTTTTCATCATCATTACCTTAGCTTTCTTTTTGCTATATATCCCATCCTTTTCATCACCATTACCTTAGCTTTCTTTTTGCTATATATCCCATCCTTTTCATCATCATTACCTTAGCTTTCTTTTTGCTATATATCCCATCCTTTTCATCATCATTACCTTAGCTTTCTTTTTGCTATATATCCCATCCTTTTCATCATCATTACCTTAGCTTTCTTTTTGCTATATATCCCATCCTTTTCATCATCATTACCTTAGCTTTCTTTTTGCTATATATCCCATCCTTTTCATCATCATTACCTTAGCTTTCTTTTTGCTATATATCCCATCCTTTTCATCATCATTACCTTAGCTTTCTTTTTGCTATATATCCCATCCTTTTCGTCATCATTACCTTAACTTTCTTTTTGCTATATATCCCATCCTTTTCGTCATCATTACCTTAGCTTTCTTTTTGCTATATATCCCATCCTTTTCGTCATCATTACCTTAGCTTTCTTTTTGCTATATATCCCATCCTTTTCGTCATCATTACCTTAGCTTTCTTTTTGCTATATATCCCATCCTTTTCATCATCATTACCTTAGCTTTCTTTTTGCTATATATCCCATCCTTTTCATCATCATTACCTTAGCTTTCTTTTTGCTATATATCCCATCCTTTTCATCATCATTACCTTAGCTTTCTTTTTGCTATATATCCCATCCTTTTCATCATCATTACCTTAGCTTTCTTTTTGCTATATATCCCATCCTTTTCATCATCATTACCTTAGCTTTCTTTTTGCTATATATCCCATCCTTTTCATCATCATTACCTTAGCTTTCTTTTTGCTATATATCCCATCCTTTTCATCATCATTACCTTAGCTTTCTTTTTGCTATATATCCCATCCTTTTCATCATCATTACCTTAGCTTTCTTTTTGCTATATATCCCATCCTTTTCATCATCATTACCTTAGCTTTCTTTTTGCTATATATCCCATCCTTTTCATCATCATTACCTTAGCTTTCTTTTTGCTATATATCCCATCCTTTTCATCATCATTACCTTAGCTTTCTTTTTGCTATATATCCCATCCTTTTCATCATCATTACCTTAGCTTTCTTTTTGCTATATATCCCATCCTTTTCATCATCATTACCTTAGCTTTCTTTTTGCTATATATCCCATCCTTTTCGTCATCATTACCTTAGCTTTCTTTTTGCTATATATCCCATCCTTTTCGTCATCATTACCTTAGCTTTCTTTTTGCTATATATCCCATCCTTTTCGTCATCATTACCTTAGCTTTCTTTTTGCTATATATCCCATCCTTTTCATCATCATTACCTTAGCTTTCTTTTTGCTATATATCCCATCCTTTTCATCATCATTACCTTAGCTTTCTTTTTGCTATATATCCCATCCTTTTCGCTTTCATTTTTTCACTTTCTTAATTACTTTTTAAAAATATTTTTTCATTCTTTACTATTTTTTTTCTTCATCTTTTTTATGTGTTCCTTCTTTTCTTGTCACTATTTTCATGTCACATCACAAGTCTCATAACCAATTTCGGTTCTAAGGGCATCATATAGACTGCAGTCATAGTAGCAGTGGGTGCGTCTATGGCAAGGTAGCCTAACAGTGACCATCCTTCTTCTGGCTAGTTTTTGTATTCAGAATTGTTGTTCTCCTGGACTGGTTGCCATCTCATTGCAAGAGATCTCACTCTGCCCTGCCTCATAGATGGAGGAAGATGAATGCCTTTTCTAAAGATAATAGTGAAAAGTGAATGAAACAAAATCAAGTAGGAATTGAACTTGGTATGCCAAATTCATTTTCCACACTGATTACTGCTATCTTTTCCAGTATAATCAGTTTTCTTCCTTTTTTTTTTCTCAACTTCTTATTTCTTCCTTATTATCCATGAGGAGGTACTGAAAATGGGATAATTTCTTCAGATTTTGAAAAGTGGCTCAGTACTGAGAATTTTTCAGCACCTCTTTTTTTTCATTTTCCATCTTTTCATATCTCCAATATCTTTTACTTATTTGTTTTTCTTAATTGTTTTTCTTCTTTCCAGTTTTTATTTCTAATCTTTCTTTCTTCCATTATTTTTAATTTCTTTCATCTTCCTCTCATTTTTTCTACCTTCTCTTCATTCTCTTCTGTTCACATTTTTTTTGCCTCAGTTATTTGTTACTTTTACCTCAAGTTTCTCTTTCCTTCATTTTCCTTTCTTTTTATTTATCCTATTTTTTTCCTTCCATTTTTCTTTTTCTTTCTTCTTCTCTCCTTCCCAATATTGTTTTCTTACTTCTTCCTGTTCTTTCTTTAACCACTTCTTTGCTCTGTTTGTTTTTTCTAACTTCTCTTTTCTATCTTTCTTCATGAAGAATTAGAAAATATATTATTGTTCTTGAAAATTAATTAATTCAAACGTAGTTCATAATTTTTTCTTAAAATTCTTTTACCTATTTGTACATTTTTTTGCCATCTTCCATTGGTGGGCATCTTTCATTGTTGTAGGCTGTGTTTATTTAAATTCTTCCTTTTTTGTATTTATTAATATCTTCCTTTTTCTTCTGATTACAACAAACATTATGTAGTCAAAGACAAAAAAAAGTTTCTTAATATTCTTTCTTTTTGTCAAAATTTGTTCAATTCTTTTATTTCTTATCAAGTATCTTTCTCCCCTGCCTTCACAAAAAATAACTCACCTTTTTAATCTGTCACTAAATTCCTCACTATCTTTCATTACCTGCTCTAATCATCCTCTCAAATTTAGAAATTCTTCTATTATGTATTTACTCTCATTTCTTAAACACTACCTCGTCATCTTCCAAGTTAGTTGACAACTTTTTTTTTCTTACTTTTATTCTCTCTGGTTCTCAAATCCACTTTTACCTTTTTTGCCTTTTCTTATCTCCTACATCTTTGTTCCCTCTTTCTTCTCACTTTCATCTTCACACTTTTCCAAGTCTTCCTTTCCATTCTTCATGCTCAGTATTATCTCTTTTCTTTCCTCCATTTGTTTAGATTTCTTCTTTCTTATCTCCTTTGTATCTTTCTGCTTTTCCTCCTCTGTTTTTCTTTCTTTTCCTTTTTCCTATGCCAATACTATCTCCCATTTAAGAAATCTTTTAGATTTTCCTTTTCCTTCATCTTTTTCACTAATCTCTAACTTGGCTTTTTCTGTTGTCATCTTACAAACTTGCCATTCTTTCTTTAACCATTTATTTCTCTTGCACCTTTCTTTATATCTTTTCACAAATCTGAAAATTCCTCTTCATATTATTTCCTCTTTTATTTTATCTGCCTTTTCTACTGCTTGCCTGTTCTCTTCTATTTTAATTAACTGTTTTTATAGGTTTACTCTCTTTACTTGCTTTTTCCTTCTTTTGAGTCTTCTTCTCAATCTTTTTCTTCTTTGTTCTCTTCTGAGTCTTTTTCTTTTTAGTTCTCCTCTAAGTCCTTTTCTTCTTCTGAGTCTTTCTTTCTTTCTTTCTTTTTCTTTCTTTCTTTCTTTCTTTCTTTTTCTTTCTTTATTTCTTTCTTTATTTATTTATTTATTTATCTATTTTTCTTTCTTTTTACTTTTTATTTTCTTTCTTTCTTTCTTTTTCTTTCTTTCTTTCTTTCTTTATTTATCTATTTTTCTTTATTTTTACTTTTTATTTTCTTTCTTTCTTTTTACTTTCTTTCTTTTTTATTTCTTTCTTTTTACTTTCTTTTCTTTATCTCTCTTTCTGTTTCGATTTTCCTCTACCTCACACATTCTCCACTATCTCAAATTCCTGTACTCCTGCTTCTTCTTGCCATATCTTCTCCCTTCCCACAAACTCACACTTTGGCCTTTCTGTTTTCATTATCACCACCATGAACATGGCAGGCCTGCGCACCCACCCACACCTACACACGCATGAAAAATATCTACAATAAATATACTTTATTATTTAAATGTACACCTTCCTTTCACACATGAAAGCTCTATAAATACAACAATAATATTGAAACAAACTTGTACATATTCCAAAAGCATAGACATTTAAAACTGAAATGCATGAATATACAGATGCATACATATCCATAAATATTGTAACTGCATATAGATTGCTCATCTGAATGTTCGTAGGCAAGTCATTATTACACACATTATGTGCACGCACCCATATGTGCAAAGTTTCATTCCATTTTAGTACCCACACCCACTTGTCTATACCATGCATACACTTTATGAATCTACACAGAGGTAAACAACAATAATGGTTTTAATAACAACTTCTAAATCTATGGATTTATAAAATGAACAAAGATAAGGGAATATTGAATATAATGAACGAATGACTGAAGAATAAATGAACGAAGCGAAAGAAAAAATATCTATGGCAGTAGTAGTGTTAGTGATTAGTTGTCAGTGGCAGGTGGGTGGGCGTGTCTTTATTCTGGTACAATAATCTACAAATATAGGTCATTTGAAATGACATCTTTTCTCTCCTTCCTTCTTGTTCAAACATCTCTTAGACTTTTTAAACAGCTGATATTTAAATAGTAGAAATTTATTCAACTGATTCCAACTCTGTTCCTGCTTAGATATGTTAATGTCACACCGTGTCAATCAGCATCATCTAAGATGCCACTGATGCTGAAATCACAAGGATGGCAGCTTTGCTTCTTGCTGTTGTTGCAGATGTGTGCGTGTCTTTTGGGACTATTCAATGTAGTCACAAAGAAGTCCAAAATTAGAATCATAGAAACATTGATTGATATACATTCCAAAAAGGCTTAAGCATTGGCACAAAATGTAGTATGCCAAGATTCAAAATTTAATTTTAAAAACATTCAATTCAAATGAGCCAATTGAAAAATGTTCAAAACATTTTATGCTAATAAATGGGTCTGAATCCTTTTCAAAAGCTTAATCTGCCTCCCAAAGCACTTAAATAGGCTGACATGTTAAACAGACCTGAGATGTGAGAGACGCATTCATATCCATGGGATTAAACTTAAATCTGATATTTTACTAACAAATTTGTTAACTAACGGTTAAATCATGATCCTATTCACTATATAAGCTTGATTTTTTAGTAAATGCATTCTTGTGTATGTTTATGAGTTTTTTAATGTATGTAAATACCTATCTCCCCCTCCCTCCCTCTCTCTCTCTCTCTCTATATATATATATATATATACTCTTCGGCAGAATTGAGTCACTGTCAGTCACTGTGTGTTTATCTAAATCTAAAAATAAACACGCTAAAATTCACCTTCATCCCTGCCGTGAGCCGACGGCTTAGTGATAGAAGTTCCGACTGACGCCAATTCAGTCGGGTTCCGATCCTAGCTAGAGGCAACCGGACGTCTAGCCACACTGATGAGCTGTGAAACAGCGAAAAAGTCTGTCTGTGGATGACAAAATATATATACATATATATATATATATATATATATAATTGTTGACTCCTCATTTCTGAGTACAGGCATTTGCCAGAGTGGCTAGCAACTCCCTATTATAGATGTCAGCTCATCCCACAGTGTCCATGTGTGGTTTAATAACTATGTTGAACAGACATTAGTTACAGTTTCGAAGAGACAGTGTATAATTTAGCATGAACAATTTTTTGAACAAGATCAGCACCCTCAGTCATGGTGGCTTGTGACTTCATGCTATCACAACCATCAACAACTTCTGAATAATTCCACCTACCCAATTTCACTCACAAGGGGAACTGGTGGTATGGTTTTCGGCAACTTTCCAAATGTTCTACATACTGAGATCACCTCCCCAATATAATCAAGAATGTGTCGGCCTGAAATATCTGTAGAGAGAGAGAGAAAGATTTAGTAAGTTTAATTTACTCTGACACAAAACTACAATATATTAAAACACCTGAGTTTGTTCACTTAAGTTTAGTAGCTACCCACTTCACAATATGCATGTATTTTTTTTCCTTTTTAATCATTTCACCACAAGCAAGAATGAGAAGATTTTAGTAAAGACAAAGAACAATAAAAGAACAGGTTTCAGGAAGACAGAAGATGATGATTGACATTGGATTTAAATTTTAGATTGTAGGTGGTAGTTGTAAGAAATTTTTCCTATAACAAACGTTGTTAAAAAGTGTTGTATTTATTAGCTGTAATAATTAACCATATTATTTCTCTTGTCCAGAAACCTGCTTGCTGTATGTTCTTAACATGAGTGTATCAATGTATTTCTTTATAAAGTGTCTGTGTACTGATATCTACTAAAGTATATTGAGACAGACGCCTATGTAATATTTATTTATACACACTGTTTAAATGTAATCATCCATTTTTACAGCTGATAAATATATTCACTATGATTGTAAAATTTATTTTCTTATAAGTGGACTGTGTATGTTATAAAAAATTTGCACTAAAACTAAATGGATTTATACAAATATGTTACTGTATATTGATGTAGCCTCTAGTGTATAGATGGTGCTAGTACAAATATGGCCTTGAGAGTATTGGCTAAAGATGCTTAAGTAGAGAAGTATATCTGTTCAAATATCCAATTATATGCAATAGTGTTTTCATAAGTGTTTCCATGAATGACTTGATGTAGAACTAGTGCTAGTTTTCCATGCTTTTGAAATCATCTCAGATGTGTAAGATTTTGGAACAATCAACAAAAATGTGTATACTTCTCTTTAATCTTATGCATGTGGATTGATATGTATATATTACAACTGAGAATATAGATAAATGAATTTACCTGTTTGTACATATATACACGTGCGATGGATAAATTGTCGCCTAAATTATGCAAAAATAAGAAAAAACACTGACATCTCATTTTAACAGATATATTTACCAAAATTGCACAAAAATATCTTGGAATACTAAAGAGTAAATTTATTCAATAAAACAGCCGCCAGAAGACTGTAAGCTCCTGCATCTCTTCTGGATGGTCTCCTTGTTTAAGTTGGTGAATGTTGCCATAATCCTTGCCTTCAGTTCATCTTTGGTGTTATATAGAGTTTTGTTGGTCTCTTGCTCAACTGCGCCCCACACATAATAATCAAGGGGGTTGTGGTCTGGGGAGTTAGGTGGCCAAATGTAAAGAGTGATGTAGTCACAGAAATTGTCTGACAGCCATGATTGTGTTCTCCTTGTGGTATGGTGTACAGTCCTGTTGTCAGATATAGGGTCTTCCAGCAACCACCCTCTTGACCCAGGGCAGTGCTACCTCCTCAAGGCACATAGTGTAGGCCTCCATGTTTTCTCTGAGGCCCTGTTGGAAGACGAATGGAGGCATGATGTTGCTATGACTAGTGATCACTCCAAACACTTTCATAATCACCATTAGACTCATCAAATTCTTTCTGAATCCTCTGCACTGCCATCAGATTGACACCCAAACACTCTGAAATGTTCATATTGGAGCTTCCAGCGTGAATGCCAAGCAGTACACATGCCGTTTCCAAATTTCTGGTGGAGTGAATTGTGTCATGGTGCTCTTTTTCTCACAGACAGTGCCCAGCTGACGCTACTATACTGAGCAGTTGACAAAATCAAAAACAAGCAACGTGCATGCATAAAATTAAAAATAAAGAATGGTGACAATTTACCCTGCACACCCTATATATATATATATATATATATATATATATATATATATATATATATATATATATATATATGTGTGTGTGTGTGTGTGTGTGTGTGTGTGGACAGTTTTTACATACTCAATGTCCAGAAAAGAAATCACTAGTATGAATGTAAGAAAAGGTAAATGATAAAGTGCCTTGATCTTGCATAGGCGGCCATCATGCTAAACTCCTTCAATATATCTTGGGCCACAGCCTGACCATTACCGTTTTTATTTCGAGCTTGATAGACAAATTTAATGATGGCTGTTAACACATTGGTGATAGACCTGGTGAAACAGAAGCCATATTGTTTGACCAAAAGGTGGTTATGTGAAGTAAGATGCTTAACTAAAGAGGTAAGTGACTATAAAGCAATACTTTGAAGGGTCAGAGGGTTCCTCAGATTTCTTTAAAATAGGAGCTACAGAGGAGGACTTTTGACAAGCTATATTTTAAGCATTTCACCCCAAGCAAAGTGATAATGCCACTAAGATGCAAGGGGTTACTGGGAGTGAAAGTGAATGCAGAGACTGTAGAAGGAACTCAAAACACCTACCTGAACAGGAAACAAATGTTAAACCTCTCCACCTATTCAATAAATGTGGAAAGAGTGTGAACCAGGTGAGAGGTGAACCTATCTACACCTATCATATATATATATATATATGTATATATATATATATATATATATATATAGAGAGAGAGAGAGGGGGGATAATCAAGTTGGAATCAGCAATGGGAAACAGAAGCCACCCCAAATCATCCAACCTGGTGAAGAGTAAAAATCATTTCAGTTGTCCCACTTTCAAGGAGAAGAAGAGGAAGTAAAAAAAAAAGGCAACACAAGGCCGGCAACTCTAGCCAAGATCATCACCCTCTTTATGATGCGGCCAATGACTAAGACTGATCTATTCCTGACTTGGCCTCCTGAGCCATGTTGGGTTCAAGCATCATGTGGTACTGATGATGATATAGTTCTTATTATGGGAAAACAATATATAAATTTTTTATATATTAAGAACAATCTTAGGAAAATCTATGACAAAGTGGAAAAATATATTTGCATGATGCATTTCATGTTTTAGAACTACATCGGACCATCATGATGTTTACACTGTGATTACATATACACATAAAGGAGAGGGGACATGAAAATTTTAAATTTAGATTTAAATTATTTTTTAATATATGTTTTAGTTTAGCCAGTTTACATTTCTTAATTTTTCATTATTATAAATATTATTCTTTATGTGTACATGTGTTTGAATTGCTACAACTGCTTTTTATTTTTCTTAAACAGTGATAGTAACTCAAACAAGTACCCACTAAAATCTTTATACTAATAAGTAATAATGACTGATTAAAAAAATAAGTTTTAAAATTACTGCTGTTTAGAGTTTAAGTATGAAAATGAAGCAAGTAGATATAGATTCATAGAAGTCCCAACAAGAAATGTGCTTTCCTTAAATAAGTAATTCAAATTTTGTTCTACGAAGATCATCACCATATTGATAACAGCATGCTTCAGCTAGAGGAGTGGTTTTCCTGATGTAAAAAAATGAGATAGATGCTTGATTCCTGTCAGGAGGCAAATTTTCTTTCATAGGATTTCTTCGTCTAGGCTTGTTGTTATTAATTTCACTGTTCAAGAAAAAAAAAAATTTTTTAAATATAAAAAAATTTCTCATATATACTCATATATATATATATATATATATATATATATATATATATATATATTAATAAGTAGGTATTAGCTTTTAAATCTACAAATATACATTTAAAGAGTTTTACCTCCTATTTTTGTTTTGACATTTTTATGTGTGTGATCCATTGATGTTTATTTGCTAATGTATATGTTAATGTATCTGTACTTTTAATTTTACAAGCATATATGCATTTTTGCATCTGTATATATTTATGTTTATAGATTCATTTATATTTGTATGTGTATATCCATCCAAGTGTATGCGTATGTATTATTTTATTTATATACATCCATATGTATGATCAGTTCTGTTTGTATTTTTGTACATGTATACATATCTCATTTTTTTCATAAATATTATATAATATAAATTTATATATATATATATATTTTCTGTACATATATTCCAATCTGTATGTATGAATATTCCTGTTTGTATTCATATACATGTGTACTATGAAAATATATATATATATATATATATATATATATATATATATATATAAGTTAACTATAAGTTTTCATAAATACATGTCTCTCCAAATATGTTCACTCCTCTATGTATGTCTCTTCAATTGCACTAAAAGAAAGGAAGAATTTTTAAGTAAAAGTAAACAAAAAATATCATTGTTCACTGACTTGTGTTGTTTGACTTTTCCAATATGGATGGCATGTTTTTTTATTCCTTTAATTGAGTTGGTTATCTGTATAATAAAACATACCTTATCCATAAAAAACATCTGTCTTATTTATAATTATTTTTAATTATGTATAATTGATTATTTTCTGTGTGTTTATTTGTTTATCTGTAATCTTAATTTTAATTTTAAAGAGATATAAAAAATGATTATATTCTTATTTACCTATCTGCACCTTTGCACCATTTAAAACCTTATAATATGCAGAAAACTTTATATTTGAATGTTTATTGGTTCATAACCTTGTTAGTATGGTACAGAGTCCTGATGCCAGACATAGGGTCTTCCAGTAGCCACCTTTTGACCCAGGGAAGTACTACCTCCTCACTTGATATAGGCCTCCATGTTGAGTCTGAGGCCCTGTGAGAAAATGAATGGAGGCATAATGTTTTCATGAGTAGTGATCAATCCAAACACCTTTAGTCTCATCCAACTCTTTCCAAAGTTGCTAACTGCTCCTACTATACTGAGCAGTCGACAAAATCAAACAATGTGCATGCACAAAATTTAAAATGGTGACAATTTACCCAACACCCCATATCTATATATCTATATATATAATATGGAGAAAACTGAAAAGTTTCAAATTAAAAAAAAATTGAATGTTTTTTTGTGAAAGTATTTATTTATATTTTTTTATATATATATATATTTTATATTTCAGATATGCCCCGATCTTTCATCAGAAATAACTGTATTCAGAAGTTTGTTTACAAGTAGTGTCATGTGATGTGGAATGCAACTGTGTTTGAATATTCAAACACAGTTGCATTCTACATCACGTGATGTCCGCGTCTCGCGACGGACGCTACTTGTAAACAAACTTCTGAATACAGTTATTTCTGATGAAAGATCAGGGCAGATCTGAAATATCAAATATGTATATATATAAAAAAATATAAATAAATACTTTCACAAAAAAAACATTCAATTTTTTTTATTTGAAACTTTTCAGTTGTTTTCTCCATATTATATACATATCAAGAAAGTATACGTGGCTTCTCATTATGCTTTATATATATATATATTTTTTAAACAGACAAAACCACATATTTTTACCCTGAAAAGTTAACCTTCTTTTGGCCAACATCTCATCAGGAGACTCGTTGGTGAATAGTATAATGTAGCAATAATCACAGGATAATAGACATACTGGGAGATGAGGAACTATGATTAAAATGCAATTTAATATTAAAAAGTGGGCGGAAAAAAGAGGGAATGGCAAAAAAAACAACAGAATAAACATTTCCAGTGAGCTTAAAAAGAAATAGATTCACAGGCCAACCAGTAAAGAAAGAGAACAAATAAATTTCTTCTCCTCTTGGCACAAAGATGGTCAATGCAGTTTAATAAATACTGCTTCTAAGATGTGAAAATGCTTAGCCAAGCATGCTTTACTCAAAATGGAAAACCATGACTCACTGTATTTATACACACACTCTGAATTATCCTGTCATGGAATCCTGTGCCGTCTGTGTAAGACATGAATTGCAGGTACTCCTACTCTGTCTGATATTGCCAGCTACATATTGTGCAATATGCATTTCAAGGCACTGATTGGTCTTCTCTATATAGTCAGCATCACACTGACATGTAAATTTATAAACAACCAAACTGTTTTGTAGATTATTTATCTATTATTCCATGATTCACATTACATTATACTATTTACCACCAAGTCTTCTGATGAGACATTGACCCCCCAAAAATAGGTTAGCTTTTTAAAGGAAAAAATTACATTATACTATTTACCACCAAGTCTTCTGATGAGGTGTTGACCCCCAAAAAATAGGTTAGCTTTTCAAAAGGAAATTATGTGGTTTTGTCTGTTTAAAACTATCTATAAGTTTTGTAGTATTAGATATTGTTATGGTAATTTACCCATGCATGCATGGACTCTCCCAGCTACAAAATAGGAGCAAGTACTGCTTTTTGGAGAGGGAAGTTCCAGCAGTCAGCTCTCACAGTTGGACCAAATTGCTGTAACACTCTCATTTGTATATGTTTTTATTAGTTTATCTTAATATATTTAACTCAATTCCTCTGTTTGTGTCTTTATTTCTGGCTCTAACAAGGCCACAACCGATATATATATATATATATATATATATATATATATATATATATATATATATATATATATATATATATATATACATACACAGTGAGAGCGCGAGAGAGAGAGAGAGAGGTAGATAGTGTTGTAACTTAGAAAAGGTTACTGAATGAGGAATAATAAAATGGAGGTTGGAAAGGATATGATAATCTTTATAACATCAACAAAATACAATACTCGCCAGCGGTATGAAATAGGTAAACCACTGCTAGCGGCGAACTACTAAGACAGCATACTACCACCAATTACAATAGTGTCCAACATATTTATGAGGATTGGGACATACCCATTAGTGTTCATAGGTACAGTATATAACAGATAGATAGATAGAAGTAGGCTGGGATAGATAGATAAATATGATGGCTAACTACTCATTAATCAAGGATGACCATGGCTGACTTGTTCATGTAATTTTTTATTGTCAGTCCTAAGATTAGCACTGACTTTTCAAACCAGTAAGTGAATTATATACTTTATGAGAGACACATCAAACAAGATGTTTTGGCTGTGTTGTTTCTGGCCTGCATCAGGGCCAGAATCCCATTGGATTTTCAGATATCTTGTTAGTTCAGATTGACTTTTTCACACTCCTTATATATGATAACTGATGTCAGATGTCTCATATTTGATTAATGCCTTGTCACCATAGCTATACTGATGACTGGTTAATCCTGCCTTTGATAGACAGACTAACCCATACTCCTCTGAGCAGACATGCTCTGACACATCTGGATTGATATTACCACCTTTTCTGACTGTTCACTTTGTTTTAGCTCAGGTATAGCGATTGTCTTGGAAGCACGATAAAGGCAATGTTAGCCATTTCCTTAAAAGAAAAAGTTTAGCGTTAATTGACCAAGCAGTGCTGTTGTTGGTTTAAATTAATAAAATCTTTCTTTCAAAATAATTTTTCAGGAAAATAGGTTTGTCAAGTCCAGTAGCTGTAAATGGTATTTCCACTACTAATGAGGGCTTCCTTTCTTACCTTTTGTTTGAAGTAGTGTGGAATATCCACATCTTGATTCTGTCATTATTCTCTCCTTCAGATACATGCACAAACCATTTCAGGTGTTGCTGCTGTTGGAAGTTCTCAAGTGATATGGTTTCTGTTATTTGGTACAGTTCTTGGTTTGGGATTCTGTAGAACTAGACCACAATGTTCATAGAAAAATAGATATCACTCTGGCTTATACATTTCACTTGCTCAAAGTCATTTTTAACTATTGATCTTAGAAAGTGTTTATATACAGCCAGAAGTTTAGATATTTCTGAACAAATTTGGGACCATATATGCCATCCATATGAAAAATGATAATACTATTTCAGAAAATGACTAGAGTTTTTAGGTTAAAGTTTTGGTTTTCTTACTGCTTGCAGTGTTAGGTAAAACTACTCCCAGCAAAGCCTATGTTCAGTTTCCTTATATCTTATACTAGACTTGTTATAACTGTGATCCATACACAAGAAATGTGAAGGATTTAAAATTTACTAATTCTACATCCTGAATTTTTATAAGGATTCAGTTTATGCATCATCACAGCTTTCATTCCAATTCCCAATTGTTGTTTCTGTTTTGAAAAGGTGTATCTTCTTGGAATACTTAGTAGAGGATGCTTATTTGTTGTTCATGTTCATTCTTGCCCCAACTATGAATGCCTATATCATCAACATTGCCCACCTCGTCTTCTCTACATTGGCCTTGGGAGAAGAAAGTAGAAACATTGTTTTCTATTAGTAGATTCATTTGGGATACAGTATGGAATGTTTAAGGGATTAGTGCCCATAACTTCACATTTGTGTTTGTATATGTACAGAAAGAGATTAAATAGTCTGGGGCTCTCATTTTCTCCTTGTAGTACTCCGAATGAGGTTTGGAATGTTTCAGTATTGGGGTCCTCACCTGCCATGTACAACTTTGTGCACTGATATAGATCTTAATTAGATCTAGACACTCAGTGGCTGAAAAGAGTAGGTAGGTAAATCTGTAAACAATCTTCAACTTCTTACCATCAACATAAATGTATGTGTATACTGTACCTGGAGCTGCTGGAACATCACTACTGCATTGACTAAATTGGTTGCAGGACTGAATGCTTTGCATACTTCCAAAATCCTCTCCATAAATCACTGCATATAAGCTTCTGTATGAGTTACTATATTGCAGTCATTCACATAAAACACCAGTTGAACTTTGATTTGGGGATGTTCAAAAGTTTTCCAGAGTTCCTATAACTGATGTTGACTCCCTGATTGCAATCTTTGAAAGCATCAATGGATATGATAAAGAAGAAAGCAGAGAATGGTGTTGGTGCATATCAATTTCCCTGCTGTAGAAAAGTTTCAACGTTGAAAGAGTCTGTAAGTATAACACCACTATTAACACTAAACTTTATGGAAATAACTGATCAGTTTGACAAAATGATCGGATCATCCCAAATTTTCTAGAATCTTCCAAAGTACTCCTCTGTTAACTGTTTCAAAGACCTTGTCAAATTAATGAAAACCTAGTACAAGCCTTACTACTTATTCATAGTACTTTTCTTACATTTCGAGTGCCATGAAAATCATGTCAGCTGTACCTCTATTCTGATGGAAAGGGCACTATCACTTTGGTAGGATTGTATTCATTATTTCAACATTGAGTCATAGCAGAAATACGCCTACCAATATCTTTTCAACTGATGACCTCTGTATACATATATCTATCTACCTATACATAGGAACATAATAAATAGACATTATAAGAAAATAGATACAGACTGAGAACTTCTTGTAGACTCACTACACCACACCCATCCAGTTTTGAATTTAGAGACTTGCCTGGGGTATTAAGGATTCAGGGTCATTAAATGTGCATGGATCTTCAAGATTGGGGCAAACTAAAAGATGTTCCATACTTTGTGATTGTATGTATTGGCAGTTGGGATCAACATCAGTGACATATCCCCATTTCTGAAGGTTGGCTCTACAGTGACCAACAGCTGTTTGGAAGTGATTAAGGCAGGACCAGAGGGACCAGGGATCACTTGAGCCAAGGGGAGGGATTATGGAGGGCTCAGAGTGAGCTGTGTTACACATTGTTATGGTGGCTGCACCACAGAAACAGATGCTGACTAGGAGCTATGTTGTTCAGTGAGATAAACAGACAGATACATAGATACATACATGATGGCTGTGACTTAATTTCAAGTAATTACTTAACAGATCCTTTAATATGGGCATTGCAATTGTGGCTTTTTAATCCTGCTAGAGTCTTACATTCTTTTGTACAGATGTGGCAACATTGGGAACCTTTCACTTTAGGTATTACAGTAAAATGTTGGTGAACTTTCCTGTGACATTTTAGTACTCTAACCAAGGTACATTATTTTCCAGACTCACTGCAACTAAAACTGTCATATAATGTGTAGAGAATGACTTCCTCACTCTATATGTCATCTTTGACGATTTTTAAAGCTTGCCCGACTCAAACAGACACAAGCACATTCATCACAAATGAAATCAGACTCTGTGCTTATCTCACGTAGATTAACCTCAAAACACTTACAAACATCTCTCTTGTATTTTTCATGCTCAACACAATTATTTTTTTAAGTTTCTCTTGCCATTATGCACTGATTTCCTCTTAGATAAATGATCTAGATCAAGGTTTCCTCAGTCATTTTGCATGATGTTTGCCTTCTCCAGTGTGTTCTTGATGTAATCTTTATAATTCAATTTTGCTTTGTGTTCTAGTCTTTTTCTCTTATCCAACTCACCATACAGAAATTGCTTAGGAATTCTATAGTCCTTCTTCTTGAGCATATGACCCCACCACCATAACTGGTACTGAAGTCTTAGAGACCCAATACTGGTAGAGTGACTGCATTCAAAGATATCAATGTAACTCATGCACATTTTGGATCCTGGTATATAACAAAGACACTCTTAGTGGAATGAGTCCATCCTTTTAATGTATCTCCAATAAGACACCCAGATTTCATATGCACATAAGTATATACATACATAGGAACAGAATAGATTACAAACACAGATATATATATATACAGATTCTAGAGTGGGCTGAAAAGTTCATAGGCTGATTATGAAGGAGTGATGCTAGAGCTGTGAAATCTTTCATGCATTAATTTCAACTCTTCTTATTAATAACTGTATGGGTTTTTTTTCCAGATAAACTGACACCTGACTATTCAAAGAAGATTTCAAATGTAACAAGTAGTGACTTCTCTTGAAAATAGGCCAAATTTGGCATCATGGTGTTATCAAATACCTGATGAAAAAGGCTTCATCTCCCAAGGACATTAATGCTGACATGGCTACTACAAAGGATGATACTCTAGCTTTATCAACAGTGCAAATGTGGGCAGCTAAATTTAGGAAGGGAAGGGAAGAATCTTGCAGATGACTCCTACCACTGTGGAAAACATTCATCATGTTCACCATTTAGTGACAAGCAATTGACTATAAATCAAATAGCCAATGCTATTAACATATCCCCTGAGAGACTTGAGAATATTCTGCACAATGAACTTGGCATGATAAAGGTTTCTGCTCAGTGGGTTCCACATCTTCTGACACCTGATCAAAATCACAGCAGGTTAATCACATCACAGGAAAATTTGACATTTTTTGAGGCAGATCCAACTGGCTTCCTTTTCTAACATTTTTTAACTCAAAAAGAGTGTTAGGTTCATCACTTTGAGCTAAAGACAAAGAGGTAATCTATGCAGTGGAAACACCTCTCCTTACCTGCCCCCAACATGAAAAAATACTTGGCTGGAAACTAGTATTGCAGTAATGATGACATCATATCTACTATAAATTTCTAGGTATTGTAGCTATTTACACTATTTACAATGTTTGGAATATCGTTCTCATCTTTATTGTCATATTCACAATGTTTTGGCCATTGTACACTCTGGCCTTCTTTAGGTAATATACGTTGGAATTTCGAACTGAACTTTTTATTTCATCCACCAGGGTAGATTGTTCTAGTTCTATGTGCCATGCTTTTTCTGGATATCTTAGTTTCATTTATTTCCCTTTAGTAACTCCAAGTTTTTTGTTCACCTCTGCTGTGGCCAGGTATTGAACTCAGAACTCTTTGAGTCACTGGATTACTTCAAACAATTCTTTCATCAAACGTGAAAAAATAGAAAATAGAAACTTAAAAGTTTTATGGATTACATTTAGCTGAAAACTCAAAGCATACAACATACAAAATGTTGTGAATATGACAATAAAGATAAGGATAATAGTCCACTCAATGTAAATAGTGTAAATAGTTATATCTGCTGTTAGTGACTTCTTTGAATAATCAGATACCTGTTTAAAGAAACAATAAGAAGATTTGAAATTAATGCATGCAAGATTCTACAAATCAAGCATCACTCCTTCATAGTCAGCCTATGAACTTTTCAGACCACCATTGTCGACAGATAATCTTTGTGTGACATACAGTTAAATGGAAATGATAATATTGCACTAATCTTTCAAGTTTGCTTACTTGCCTTGAAAATCAACCTTTGAAATACTAGCTTTTATTTTACCCACTGATGCTGATAATAAAGAATAAAATAAAGAATCACATCAGTGACCAGACATGACACTCAAATGAGAATGTAAGAGTCTGTTTCTGTGTACACATATACATATATCTGTCTTTACCAGTCCTTGTGTGAAGATTAACTTACACATATACATATGGACTCTCAAAGTCATCTACAATTTTATTGATATTTGATGCACTCACAATTCATATGATACATGTATATATCTAAATATATTATCAAGTACACACGGACAATTTTATAATCTACATATGTGTATTTTTTATTGGAGAAATATTCAAATATATAATGTTTTTATGCATATACATGTAATTTATAAATGCAAGTTTATTTATGTTTGTATGTGTTCAGTCTTCCATCTATAAGTGTTCATATCAGCTTAAAAAATGGGAAAGTGATGCATGTTAGAATGAAAGTAAAAAATATATACATATATTGATTTATATAGTTAATATTTTTTCATGTTTACACACATCTGTTAACATCTACATGTGCTTGATTGAAAATGGCATTCTATATTTAGCTTTGGTTTTGCGTTTGTTTATTTCAGTAACATTTGCAAAAATACGAAGAGTTTTTTTAAAAATGTTTCTGTATCAACTTTATCATACAGAATTCCTCCTCAAAACTCATTTTTCACAGATTTATATGATGGTAAAGTTTCCATTTTCTTGTCATAAACTTAGAATTGCATTCCTTGGTAAATCTTCCAAAGAGCATCTGTCCATCGAATTCATAGACATTTATTATCCAAAATACAAAATATCCACACTCTGAAGATCAGTGTATTTCCTTTCAAATAATATCAAAAAGGAAATATATATATATATATATATATATATAAATATATATATATATATATATATAAACCAAAACTACAATAAATTCTGTGTTAATGCCAAAATTCCCAAAATATACATATGTCTATTTATTCATTGTTTTTGGCAGTAATTATTCTTGCAAAGAGTCTTATTAAAAAGAATAGACATTTTATGTCTATTAGAATTGTTGATCATTTTTTCTCTAAAATATGAATAACAAAAAAAAGTGGCTATTGTAAATATAAAAAACAGTCAAAATTTATATCAGTTCAATCATTTGACTTAGATGACTCATCATCAAAGTTGTGTGAAAGTAAAGAGAAAGAAATAAAATCAAATGCATTTTAAGCAGCACATTGTTTTAAAAGTGTAATAATTCGTTTGAAAGAGAAATCCAGTGCACTAGAATGCAGAAGGTTATATAAGCAATGTATAGTGTATTATATGTTTATTTATACATATGTAGTATACGATGATGGATATTTGTATGTCTATCTATGTCATACATTTACACAAACATCAGTGTTAACACAGACAAATCCACTTTTATAGGCAGCACATTTCTTACAGTCAACACTGACAGGCATACCAAAACTCAATCATATCTGATTAACACATACAAATATGTTGTCAAAAATACACTCATATATAAAGCCTTTATACAAATAATTGAATGTGTATACAGATATGTGTTGAGGAATTGTGAGACAGCATAAAATAAGAAGGAATAACGTACATCCATAAATTTTCTAGTGACATGAATATTGTTGTTGTGTAGTTGTATTCATGTCTGTGTATGCATATATATGTTTAAGCTGAGTATGTGTTTTCATTAATGCATATTTTGTTTTCATATGACTGCACATTTTTTAAAATATTTTTATTCAACCTTTTCTTATTTTCTTGTTCTTTATTTAGCGTGTTTCAATTTGTTGCTTTTAGAGCGATATTAATAAGATATAAGTGATATATACTTACTTTGATGGGATTTTCAACCAGCTTTAAGTAGCATATAGGTTGCCAGAGCAATTTACTGTCATTAGGAAGACAAATAGTTTTAGTCCATTATTACAATTCTGACTTCATAGTCAAAACCCTTAATGGTATTAATATCCTGAGACAACCTTTCACCCTCATAATACATTGTCCCTGGTCTGGCAAATAAGACAAAAATTCAGATAATTGGCCTGCCCTCTTTACCATGAGGGTGATGCCATTGTCTATTAACATTGTTACAATATGATCCTCATTTATCAATTCCTTTTTGAGATTAATAATGGGCACTTTGTCAGGATCAGTTTCTTGTTGCTTCTCTTTACCTTTTGTGCTATTTCTTTATTCTTTAAAAAGCTTGGTATTTATCAATATGATCTGAATTGGTTCTTCTTTGTTCTTCTACTTTATGTTTTTATTCTCCCAGTCATCATAATCAGCATCATAATCCTCCTTCTCATCATCATCACTTTTAATCTCCTCCTAATCTCCATCATCATCATCACATCGATTTAAGTTTCCTGCTAACCACCACTATAATTGCCAGCAATTTACATCTCCTCCTTTTCTCCATCATCATCATCATCATCACAAATTTGTCTCCTATTTTACATCATCACCATCATCATAATCATCAAAAGTTTCTTTCTATTCTCTATCATCATCATCATCATCATCATCATCATCATCATCATCATCATCATCAGATTTAGTCTCTTATTTTCTATCATCATCATTATCATCATCTTCACTTTGATTCACCTCCTATTCTCTATCATCATCATCATCAGCAGCAGCAGCAGCAACAGTATCAATCTTATGGTATTTCTGGATTAATTTTTAATTTGATTCAATCTTTTCTATCAAATCATGAAACGAAAGTTGTCTTGAATGCCTACTTTTCTAGATCCTTCTGCATTAATTCAGGTATCCTCCAGGGCTCTGTTCTTGGGCCTGTGTTGCTCTTAATTTTCATCAACAACTTTCCCAATGTTATCAATTATCAACTCATTATCTATGCTGATGACACATCTATTTACTCCTATCTTAATGGTAAGTCTGATTGGATCCAGAATGTCTAACTGGCAGCTGATCTCAAAATGACCTACAGTCTGTTGTTACATAGGGCAAGAAATGACTTGTTAATTTTAGTGCCTCCAAAATTAAACTGCTCTCTTTTAATTGTTTGAGAGAGTGGCACATTGTGCCCTCTTAGTTTCTGCTGGTATGAAGTGGAAAGATTATATTGAATCAATTTCCCGGCCTGCTGCTAGGAAAGTTAGTTTACTGCGTTGTGCTAGACAATTTCTCTCACCAGAATCCATCTTCCACATTTATCAGTCTACCATTCATCCAAGCATTTAATATTGCTGCTATATATTTATAGATTCTTGATAAAATCCAACGAACCATCTGCAATGTTATTGTTTTCAGCCACTTTCCCACCACAAATTGCTTCCCTCTGCCTTTTCTATAAATATTTTCATGGTAATTATTCAGATGAGCTTTCCTCTTTGATACCTAGACTTTATGAATTTAAGCGCAGTACTAGATTGACAGCAAGGTCTCATCATTTTACAGTTGAAATGGAGGATGTAACTATAAGTTCTATGCTAAGAGCATCTTCTCTTACATTTCTGGCTTGTGGAACTCTTTTCCAGCTTCTAGCTTTGCAGTCAGCATAGGTCTTCAAAAATTTAAATGCAGTCTCAATTGTCATCTTTTGTTTTCTTAATTCCTGTTCTTTTATTGTTTTCTTTCATATTCTTTTCATATTTTTTTTCACACTCAGTTACCCTTTGCATCTTAGCGGCTTTATATCCTTGCTTGGGGTGAAATGATTAAAAAATGAAAAAATCTCTTCCTATTCTATGTCATCATCATCATCATCATCATCATCATCATCATCATCATCATCATCATCATCATCATCAATTTAAGACTGCTCCTATTTTCTATCATCATCATCAGTTTAAGTCATTATCACTTGTTTAAGTTTTCTATTTGCTGTCATCATCATCATCCTCAATTTAAATCTCCTCCTGTTTTCTATCACCATCATCATCATTATCAGTTTAAGTTTCCTATTCTCTATTATTATCATCATCATCATCAATCTAAGACTGTTTCTATTCTCTATCATCATCATCATCATTGTCCAATTTTAATTTCTCATGATGATAATTCTTACTTCTTCTTTTCATGTAAGATGCTCTCAAGAAAGCCATTCTTCGTTCTCGCAATTTCTTTATTATTAGTTCCATATTTCAAAGCTGCTCAAATGTAACCCCTTTTTAATACTACCTCTCACTTGCAGCACGTGCATCACACCATTGCCTGTTGTCTTCCTCTACCAACCACCTGATGCAAGAATCATGGATTTCCATTTCCTTATTTTGCAATAGTTATTCTTTTCTTCTATCCCTGATGTGCCCTCACTCCAAATTTTAATTTTTTTTTATCTTTTCTATTTACCCCCGTTGTCATGCAGGCATGATATGCATCAGGGGATTTCTTCTTCAATCTATTTTGATACTTATTTGGTTTTTATTTTTTTTTGTGTTTTACCTTCTAAGAAAACCAAAGAAAATAGATCAGTTTCTCACCCACTATATCTACATTTACTGCTAATCAAAGAGAAGTTGAGGTAGACATCTACATCGGAAAGAGTAAAAAAAATAAATGAAGAAATTATATGATGCCTTCCAAAATTCTCAAAAAAATAAACAATTTATGCATGCATGTCTCTCCCCCCCTCTCTCTCTCTCTATATATATATATATATATGTTATCAACCTTTGCTAATCAACTCCATGACAATGGCTTTTCCAAAATACTTTCATATTGACCTTGACGTTGCTGTTCTCTGCCAATTCTTACCAGCAAACCCCTCCATCACATCTCTGTATTGTTTATCTGTTTTTTAATGTGATGTTTGCTATCCACTGTGCACTAATCAAGCAACCTTTTACTCCACCTGTTTTCTTTTTTACTTACACTGTGTTTGCCTACTGTCTATTTTTCTCTTTTAATAGCTTCTGTAATGCCTTTTTCTTCGTTTATTCTATTGTGTCTTCTTCATATCTTTTAGAGATATTGGTCTTTCTATTTATATTTGTGCATTTTTGAATTTGCTTTTCAACAATTTTGTTAATTTCCAGGTTTTGCGCACATACATTATAGTTGATAATATACATTCCTTATATACTTTATAATCTATGCTTATTGGTAAACTTTTATTATATACCTATGTTTCCAACATTATCATTATATATCATTATATTTAATTTCACTGGCACTTTTTTAATATTATCACCATAGTAAGTGTATATATTTCAGGACTTCTTCCAGTTCTTTATCTTTTGTTTTTTGTTTCTTTTTTTTTTTTTTTTTTCAGAAAATTCCAGTGGAACAATTCTAGTTTTATTTCTGTTCTTCTGTTTTAAATCTGTATTGAAATTTTAGCACTTTAGGTCATGTAGCATTTATTTTTATTCATCCACTGATTCTGATAATAGTCAAATATAATCAGTAAATCTTGGGTGATTTAAATATTGTTCTTTTATATTTACTTTCATCTCTTCCCTGTTCATTTCTGGAAGATTCTTTCAAAGCCTTTTTTTACCAAACTCTTTTTTCCAATAATATAATTGTCTGTGTGTGATCAAATTATTGCAGTAGTGTTATATTTATTCTCAGTAATTTTAATACTCTACTCTCATTGGACATTAAAGACTAGCACCTGTCTGAGTTTGTACTACCTGGCCTAGGGATTTAAGTCAAAATTAATATGCTACCAGATTCACAAACTAATGCTTTTACCTTCTTTAATTCTTCTTCTATATGCTGTGTCCCTTCAGGTGTTTTCAATCATGGCTTCCACAATTTCCTGTCCTTTTTAGCTCTTGGTAAATTTTGTATATTCCTAAACATGAACAGCTTAATGAGAACAATCTTCCTCATACATTAAATAAAGTGTTCAGCTTTAATTTTTCTTCTTTCTTAATACTTTGGTTAACTTTTGGAAGGCACCGTTTGCTATTCCAATGTGCTTTTGGCTCATTCCTTTCTCAGTAATTATCAAGTCAATTTTTCTTTCTGAAAAGTTAACTAACATTTTGCCTCTTGTTCCAAATTTTCTTCCACTCAAGTTTCTTTCTTTACTTGTCCCTACTTTTAATTCAACTTACCCATCAAGATGGGGTAATTTGTTTTCTCTTCATTTATGACATTACCAGTGTCATTGTAAAAACCCTTCAATTTCCTGATTTGATCTTTTCAAATTTACTTGGATTATTTTTAGAGTGTATCTTTTGTATAATCTGATTACTAACCAAGCTACTCTGTCTAATATACTGTTGAAACTTTCTACATTGCTTGCAGTGTTATTATTGACTAATACTCCTATGTCACTAAACTTGTTATTCTCCTTTCAGTCATGATAAAGTAGATGGTTACTTATTGTCAGCTGAAAGATTCTGTTTTCTTGTCAGTCTTGCTAATACCTATCATGTGCCTGGTGGTGGTGTTCAGTTCCATTATGGCTTGGTCCAATTTGTAGTCTTCAGTTATGTATATATTCCAAAAAACCTCAAATGTTCCATTTTTTTTAAGCAATCCACCTCAAGCAAGGTGGAAGTGCCACGAGTATGCAAGGGGCTACAGAGAGTGGAAGTAAGGAAAAAACTGTGTAAGGGGGGTGAGGAAAGGATAAAAAGAATGAGGAGGTGGATAAAAAGAAGAATGGGGATCAAGGCAACAGATGTTGTTGATTGACATTACATTTAAATTTTTCAAAATTACAGTTATCAGAGAAGTAAGTAAGAGGAAAGTAGTTCCATTGTTGGGAAGTGTAAGAGAAGCTGTTGGAGTAGAAGAGACAGTTACATTTAACTGTTTTGACAGTGAAAAGGTGGGACCTAGATGCCAACCTAGTAGCATGCTTAAATTCATGCAGTTGGCGCACCAGTGAAAATAGTTTGTCAGAGCAGATGCCATGAAAATATTTGTAGAAAAGACAGGAAAGACACATTACATCAGTGAGAAAGTGACTGGAGTCAAAACTCCAAGATCACACTGCATATCCGTCTTTGGATTTTTAGTTCTAATACTAGTTTCCAAAGTTGTGCAACCATTCAATGTATAAATTATTGTATTTCTTCATATGAAACAGACTGCACATAATCCAGAATAGCATTCCAATATTCATATTTGCTGGTAAATTGCTGTCTGTCAGTGTAAACGTTTGCCAGAGCCTGTTGGAAATCCCACTTTTCAACAAAACAGAAGTACTCACATCAAAAGCCACTGTTCAATGAGAGAAATAGGTTTAATTTTAGGCTAGCTCCATGCATCCACTTCTAAGAAAAAAATTAAAATGTCATAAAAATATTTTCAAAAAAGTTCCAATCATTTTTAACCAACACTTAGTTTTCAAGTCACTCTAATAATATATTAACTGCTATCAATTCAACTCTATGACAGATTATGCATCTGAGCTACCATGGACATTTGCCTATTCCTCATGCCTTTTAGCCAGTCACTTGCTCAAGATATCAATGATACTGATACTTGAAGACAGCTACAGAGGCACCAGGAGTCCAGTGTCATCAGCAACACCTCAGAACACAAAATGATGAAAACTTCTATTCCTAGTATGCAATAAATTTCACTTCCATGTATATTTTCCTTATGTGATTTTTTTTATGAGTATGGTGCAACACCTTCTTTGTATGCAATAGAATCCTGAGATTAAATCCTTAATCATTTTTGTATATTGCCTGAAGTGGAAGCACAAATAAATCCTCTTTTTCACTTTAACAATGCTTCATCTCACCTGTTAGCTATTGTTCCGTTTCTGTCAATATAACCAGTGTGAGTGACACTACTTTAGATGACACACTAGAACTAGACACTTTTGTACTCCTCACTACTGTAGCTCCACACTATCTCCCTATTCAAAATGAACCCCAAGTTTTAGTTGAGCAAATAAGCAAACCACATCAAAGTATATCTGAAACCCAGTTTATCCAGATAATCATTAGTTTTATTTGCTGAATATGATGAAGATTTGGTGTACATAAAAATCATCTTATTTCTGAAAGCATATAGCATCTACTTGAACCATGATTCCACATGTGATGCACCTTCCAAAACTCTTAACGCCTTTTGGGATGCACCATGGGCCTATGATTTCACCACGTGTAATCTCTCTCCAAGACATCACTCCATCTCCATATTGCTAACGTTTCACCCAGTGAGGAGAGTCACTGCCAGTAACCATGCCAGTATGGCATTCATTGGTGAAAAATCAGTCTTTGTATTCTATTGTCAATATAATTTGATTTCTTTTAAAGGAGGTGTAATGATCATTCTCAGATGTATCGATACTTGATAAAGTGCCCAACATCTTGACTTTTCAACATTTATTTGCTATCCCATCTAAAAATGCCATAGATTGGTAAAGATGGATTTTTTTTTTTATTATGGGACACAGTTCAGTGAAATAAACTTGAATTTGTTCAGGATTTTGATAAAACTTTTTTACATTTCACTGGTACTTGCCAATAATTTTTGCAATTTCTTCCCTTGAAATTATTAGTTATTTTCTATATTCACCAAATTAAACTTATAAACTATTATCAAGTATTATGGGATCAATCCACCTTTCTGCTATAGGATGTATCTTAACACCTATTAGGTAGCATTTTATAAAGGAAATGATGCAAACACACTCTCTCTTCTTTGTCTCTTTACCTATATGATGCAGAGTGAAAAACATGTTTCATCTCCATTCTGGGGGACTTCTTAGACTCCAAAATGTGTGTCACATCATATACAAAATTTTTCAATACAATAACTACTCTCTCATGTTTAAATAAAAGCCTTATGCAACCACAATAATATCTCCACTACAGCCTATCATATATATATATACACACACACATACACATCAAAAACTTCAACAAACATTTAATATCAACCCCCTTTATGGCAGTGAATTAAGAACAATCATTAGATGAAGAAGAGACTTGAGGCAATGTGGTATCTACAAAAGGATTCTGAGAATACCATGTACTGAACATGTAAAAAATGAGGAAATTTATGAGAAAATAGAAACAAAAAGACAATCATACTTAGAATCAAAAAGAGGTAGTTGAAATTTCTAGGTCACATAATGAGGAAAGAGGGCTTAGAAAATTTAAAATACACAGGACATACTGAAAGCAAGACAGAAAGATGAAAGCAGCATATGACCTACCTGAAAAGATTGTGTAAATGATTGGCAAAACAGGGATTAAGAGAGATAGCAAAAAGACAAACTTTACAAAGGACAGGAAATTGTGGAGAGCCAGAATTACCCATATTCTGAAGGCACACTGAAACATAGAAAAAGAATAAGAATGACCTAATGCCACTACAAATTTTTTAAAGAACTCTGTTTTCACTCACTTTTTCACTCACAGTCAAAGGTTAGTTGTTAGTTGAAGAATGGATTTTTCTTTTTTTTTTAAAATTATATTACACTTGGTTCTGTATTTAAGAAATATGTATAAAATCTATATGTATGTTGAATTCATTTATTTGTGACAGTCAGATTCTGTTAGGGGAATCACAGTTAATCTAAATATTAACTTTGAGTTCCCTTTTGTGTCAAACACACAATGTAGCTATTAATTTGAAATTCAGGACATTTCATACAAAATGGCTGCTGTTTGTTTACATCTGCTCAGAACACGCTAACTTTCATATTAACTGCGCAGATAGATGTAACTATTATTCATGAAATAAATCTTTAGATTCTAATAAGAATTTATTTTATATATTGATAAAACATGAAATGGCTAATAAGACCCAGTGAATATTTATATATTGTGACTTGATTTTGTTGGAAGTTTGATGTACATGCCATGACAAATTGAGATGATGAATAAAATCTAGTTATTGACTTCACTCTCATGAAAATAGGATCAGCATTATGAACAACACTCAATTACTGATCCAATACTCTTGATCTTCTGATCATGTTTTTTAAATTTACCTGAATTCTATCCTCACACACACAAATATCTATATTTATTTCCTTCTGCAGATATTTCTCATTTCTTTTCCTTCTTATCTGCATGTATATGTGTATATACATGAACTGAATTTATAGATGTAGGCTAGACACTTGGAGTAAAGCTTCTACAAACATTTATGATGAGTTAAAGTCACAATTAATATAGTAAGTAAACAATTAGTACCTCAACTTCAAATAATTATGGTAACATTTTAAATTCCATTTTTTAAATAATTGTTAAAATTGGAATGTACAATAAAAAAAACTGTTACCTCAAATAATTATGATAACAGTTGTTGTATGTAAAGATAAGTATAAATTTAAATTTTAGATAATTTTAAAAATATTGTGCCTGATATAGTCAAACATCATACATTTTAGTAAATGTCATGACTTAAAGTTTACAGCTGAAAAGGGAATAAGATCATATCGACATAGAGTAATTGGAATGTAATTTTACCGAGCCTTTCAAGCTTTAACTGCTTTGCTTCACTTTGGTGTTGGCTAATGGGGTTACATTCTGTAGACATATGTAAATCAGATGGCATATCTTGTACTGACTGACTATGACCTGTTACAAAGTCAGACATTAATCTTTTCAGCAGATACAAACTTGAAAGCTTTTGAATTTACTCAAACCAAATGTGATGGAGTTAAAGTTCAATTATTATATCTCATAATCTTTTTTTACTCCAGTTGTTAAAATATATTTGTATGCATTGTTAGCATGACTTTTGACATACCGATGAAACCTTTGCATACTAGCTATTTTAATTATTAAATTTTGAATATTATTGAATTCATTCACACCCAAATTGCAGAGTCATTTCTGTGTGACACTATTGTGACACTGTAGTATGAAATTAGGATAAAAAAGGGTTCATGTGAAAAACCCGGATAGGAATTGGAGAATTGGAAAGGTTAAAAATGTTAAGGTAAAAATATGAATTAAAATATGAAGTAAGAGAAAAAAAGAATTTTTTTTTTCTTTCTGATAACCAGGAACTCAGAGTGGAATAGGAATATAAAATGTAAGCCAAAAGACAAATGGAATTTTGTTAGAATTCACAAAACTGGTAAAGTAAACAATGTGGAGTGTCATTTTGTAAACATGCACAGTGGGTAGAAAATTATATAGGTCATATTGGAAAATCAATAACAAAGGAAATTCTTTGACCTCAAGGACACAGAAATAATTTATAAACACAAGGTTTATTATCGGAAAAATTATTGAATAAGTAACTGATCATGGGCTGATTGTCATCAGGATATAGAAAGGAATGATAAACAAAGTTTGTTGTCAAAGAATGTATTGTTTTGAATAACTAACTGCTTTGTTTGAAAGTCAGTGTTGTTTCTCCAAATCTGGAGAAAATAATTAATTGTGATGAATATTGATGAGTCCTGAGGTGCAGTGGGATTTGGCCAAAATATATAAAAACAAAGCGCTTAAGTGATCCAACAGTTGGAGCGAGAGACACAGACAAGATGAGACAGCAGCTGACGAAGGAGTTGCTGAACCCCACATTACCTGTTGATGAGAGAATTCCTGACTGACCTATTTCTTTGTTGATTGAACCCACTCCAAATTTTAGAAAAAAAAAAGACAAAATGTCACAATTGAGAGTTTAACAGGAAGGGTTAATTTTGTTGTATCAAATTCTATATAAACCACACATTACCTGTTGATGAGAGAATTCCTGACTGACCTATTTCTTTGTTGATTGAACCCACTCCAAATTTTAGAAAAAAAAAGACAAAATATCACAATTGAGAGTTTAACAGGAAGGGTTAATTTTGTTGTATCAAATTCTATATAAACCAACTGAAAATTAACCCGGTGACATTTCTTTGTTATTTTGTAATCTTATTTTTTTTTTTCCTGCAGAAACATTCTCTGTCCTTTTGTTGCACAGTTCTGCCATAGTCTAATCCCGCACTCAAGTACAAACAAAATTCGACCTTCACTGCTCTGTGATCAAGGAACACAATGTGGGACAGAAACAGATGAAGGAATGAAGAGGAAAGCTGATAACCATCTGTTTGCCAGTAGCAGTACTGACCAGCATGGGAACAACCCAGGATTAAGCTGGGCTAACTGTGTTATAACTGTGTATCATTCTAATAGGAAAAATATTCTTTATGTACTTATGAAGTTATTCATTTTCTGAAAGACAATTTCTTTGTATTATTATGTATCAGAATTACTGGAATTTGCATGACTCAGTTGAACATCTAAGTTAAAATTGCATGTCTTATCTCCTGGTATCTTTGAATAGAGGTATCACATTTATCTGCACCTAAATTATCATTGCATGAAATTTTATCTGCAGAAGATTTATTCTCATGCTTTCAGCTACTTTTATTTACCAATGTTTCAATGAAATGTTTTAGATACAGAGATACAATATATTATGTCAAAAACATTTAGTAAAGGTTTTGGTTTCCTATTACAAGCCATCCTAATCCATACTTTATCACAAAAAGGTAAATTCCCTTAGAACATAAAGCTTATTTAAAGCCTGAGAATCCCCTTTAGAAATGTAATTGTGTTCAAAGTGTAGCATGGGTTTACATAAATTCAAAATAAAATTACTATTTAAGGATTCATCTTCAGTAATCTCAAATGGACAGATCAACAGTTGAGAATTGATGTTGAAGAACTACTTACAGCACAAAAAAGGTGACAAGCTTGATTAATTCAGTCTCCAGTACATAATGTGGAGTCTTATTCTTCTATGTGCTGTGTCTCTTCAGGACGTTGATGATCATGACTCTTGACAATTTCCTCCCTTTGTAACTCTTAATAGATTTTGTGTTTTTGTTATCTTACCTCAACCCTATTCTACTATCCATTTATTCAAGCTTGCTAAGGAGCCTATGCATTGTTTTCCTCTGCCTCTCTTGCCTTCAATCACTTTTGTGACTATTAAATTGTCCAATTTATGTGTCCTAGAAATTTCAATTATCTCTCTACCTGATGTTAAGTATAAATGTCCTTTTTTCCATTTTCTCTAAAGTTTTGCTGTTGCTCACATATTTGGTCCATGGTGTTCTCAGCATCCTCCTATGGAATCATACTTCTGTTTCTTCAAATCTCTTCTTCATCTATAAGGAAACTGTCCAGCATTCACTGCCATGTCAGAAGATTGATATTATGTAACAGTTCAGTACACATTTCTTTGTTTCTAAAAATGTGTCTGTCTCTTGTGATCCCTGATCCTTTACCCACTATAACTGCTGTTTTAATTCTTCTGCATTTTATATCTGTTAAATTAATGCGCACTGTGGATTGTAAGCAGCTGTTTCCAATTTTAAAACAACTCACTTCCAAAATAAGTTCTGTATATAACATGATTATAACTCTGAATCTTGTAATCTATGTACTTAGAAAATTTTCAGCTGCTAGTTTTCTGGTAATCTAAGTTAATGTTTGATCCTTAATGGGACAGAGTGAACAGTCAGCTTTCATTAAGAGATATTTCTATATGCTTATATATGAATATGAATGACAGACAGAATGGAGTGGTCTGACAATATCTACATGGACAATTTTGTTTTGCTAGTAATTCAAAATTTTGAATGGAGATCTTGTATGTTTGTTAATTTTTAAATGTTGGAAAGATACACACACTATATAAAACTCTTCTGTATATTTAGTCATACTTGGCCAATAGTATTTGGATTTTACTAACTTTAAGAAGATTCAAAACCAGAATAAGACAATGAATGAGAGTGATCAAAAATAGATTCACATGAGGTTTTCAGTCCTGTGTGTATCAAAATTTCCAAGCTCACTTTCCTCATTATGTGCGCTAAAAATTTCAACTGACTAAGTTTAAGATGTAATTTGTCAGAAATGTACTCAGTAAATATTATCATATGTTGTTGCTGGTCACCCAACTTTGATAGATTTAAACAGTGAAGAGTGACACATAGTGTTTGTCAGTAATCGTAACAATGACATCGCAAATATTGTGCATTGTTAAATCGGCTGCCATCAATTTTCTGTCAAAAGTGAAATACTTTGTCTGAGTTTGTGTTAAATCTTTGAAAAAGAAACTGATGTAAATATGTTTAATTCTATACTAAAACCAAACTACAGGTGAGTTATATTAAAAAGTTGCATATTATTAAAAGATCTTTTCTAATGTCAGACAATTTGAAAGAACAGTTGGGAAATAATCTTCTGCATTGAAAGTTAGTTCACTTTTGCCATAATTATGGGTCTGTTGCCAGTGTGTTTTGAAGACAAGTGACCCTTAAGTCAGTAGGTCTGTGAGCAAGAACTTGCACACTAATATTAGTTCATATCATTTTCATGAGGGAGTGGACAAATGATTTTCTTTGGGGTGACAGCTTCCACCCTTAATGACTGTATAATTAGAGAGAGAAGTTTGTGACAAAAAATACACTATACCCCAAAATCTATATAAACTCTTAGAATCTTTCGGTTAAAAAAAGATCTGAATACAATTTTTTTCTGAGAGGTTAAAATTCCTGTATTCACATTGTAATCCAAAAATTATAATTTAAAAACATAAAAGTACATTTTGACAAAGGAATTTTTAAATCGTTATTGTTATGGTCCAATATCCTTGCACCACGGTTATGATCCAAGGTTAGGACCAAGGAAGAACAACATGAACACAGGAGTAGGAAATAACAAAGATATATTACAACAGAAATATAATACAAGAAGTTGAAGGTGTTAGTATGACTGTCAGTCTGGTTTAGAGTGAACTAATATTGTCTTGACTCATTAGGTTTCAACTCATTCCTCTCCTCTCTCTCAGAGAGGCGTAGTATTTATAGAGTCAGGAAGAGTCCATTATTGTTATAGGTAAGTTCCCATAACAGTTATCATCTAAAATTGAAATCATTTGTATCTGCTGATTTATCATCACATCAAAAAAATCATCTAAATACATAAATACACAGTCTATTTTAGCAAATATTTTGTTATAACTTATATTACCTGATGAAGGCTGGAGCTTACTATGGTCAAAACATTGTGAATATGACAATAAAGATGAAGACAATAATCCAAACAATGTAAAATTTTGTAAACATGTTTTTTATTAATTCACACACAAATGAAAGTTGCAATTAACAATTAAATTTATGAAAGATGTAAATGAATTTAAATTAATCTTTTTTTCTGTAATATTTTCCTTTAACAATTTTATTTATAGTTCATATGTAAACCAATGTTGTTAAAAATATCAAAGCCCTTTAAAAAATAAATGACATCAAAAAGTCTAATGGAAAGTTCTTTTTAGATTAGAAATTTCTATCTCCAGATTCACTTGTCTTTGACACTTCCTAATCTTATCACCATTGGATGAAAGTGATATTGTCGTTGGGTCCAAACCAATACTGTTTACTAGAAAAATGGGTAACAGAAGTACTGTCAATGTCAATAACATATAATTTATGTATCTCTATGTTATGCATTGACTTACAGAAGTAGCAGATCTGTAGGAAATAATGTAGGATGCCCAATTAGTATTTCATATCACTGAAAACAGTGGATAATGTTTGGGAACCGGTTATTATTTGAGGGTTACTTGAAGTGCTTCTTGTGCTGCTTCTTGGACCATCTGCACCAAGGTTTATACATTCTTCTTTTTGTTGATTTAAGAATTGTGAGGTCTTTTAAGTATATTTTAAGTCTTTCTTCTTTATAATATGTCCTAATTCCTTTATGTCGTGGATGCTGTTGCATTTTTATTTCTTTCTGTGCAATACATAATGAAATTGAACAGCAGTTACCAGGTGCATCAATATACACACACACACAAAACAGAAAACATGTGCAGCATTAAATGAAGAAAATTAATATGCTTAAAATATGTTGAAAATTGTCAGTATGTTACAGTGTTCATTTTACACAGGGACCAGGGATAGAAGCTGTTCCACAAGTGCTTTGTCCCATAACTAATAAAACTAAAATGTCACTCTGAGGGTAACAGTTCAAACAAGTGATACATGCTATTTTTCATTATGTTTTCTGCTCTACTGTGACAACATGAATTAGAAGTAACCTCCCAGGAGGGCAGCAAGCAGACAGTTATTTTATGGGCAATATCTATAACTTTTTAGATATCTTTCTTATCCATTGCTGAGCAGCTGGTATATGAAATAGTGATAGGGTATGCCAGCACATTCTCAACTGAGCTGCAGAAGAAGCAGCTCCCATTGCAAATTATTTTTCCGAGAATTCTTAGTAAATATGGTCGATATTATGCTTTCTTGACTAATATGATGGTTTTGCTAGTCCAAGAGAGATCTTCTCAACCCACATGCCCAGAAACTTAATTTTATTCTTCCTCTTCACACAAATCCCACCAATAACCAAAAGGACAGTTGCTATGGTATATCTCTGAAAATCCACCATCAACTCTCTCTTTAAGGGTGTAAAGCAAGGTTATTCTCTGAGCTCCATGTAGCCAATCTTTTTATTTCACTATATTTTCATGAGTGTAGCAATTTTTTTTTTTATACCGTGAAGAATGTGGGATTTCTCTTAGCTTATCTTTCTGTTTGTCTATTTGAGTAGGAGTAAACATTTTTATGAAGCTATGCCAGGTTCTGTAGATAAAAGTAATGCTTGCAGAAATTTATGTTGTATTATTCCTTTGCTGATGCCGATACAATCTGCTGTCAATACCATTTCTTAGAATAGGCATACTATGATTTTAGTTGTCTTCATCAGCTTGTCCAGCAATTCTGGTTTTGTCTTTACATAAGCTGACAAAATAGCTTATTCATCATATTTTTAAGAATCTAGCATAGAGGAAGGAATTTTAGTAACAAATTCAGCATCTAAGGCTGTAATAATGGGGAAAATTTTATTGCTGAAGCACCAATACCTCCAAGGTAAAATTGTGCCTTTTTCTATAGAAAAGCAGGCATTTGCAGCTGTCTCCATAAATTCTGATGGCTTTAATTCTAATTATAACAAGTTACACAGGAGGATCAGCTAATGTATATTCATCATCCATTTTAAAATAATTATAAAACTTTTATCAAGAATATTCAATAGTACTAAATTCAAATACAGTGCATCTTGGGTATAACGATAAACTACATCTGGTAGCAAGGACTCTGATCAGGAGGTTTTGAGGAGCATGGAACCACCTCTTACTGTTGTTCCCCAGTCCACCCTGACCCAAAGTGGTAGCACCTGTTATGGTCCCAGCTATGGACAAATAGTTAACCCCTAAACTGGGATCAAAACATTATGAACGTATAAAAATAGATTTTTATAGTAAAAATACCAGCAATACATTTTTGAAAAAAAAATATTAACAGTAATACAGATAACTATCGACAAAAACCCTCATTACATGTACAATTAGTTTTATGGAGTAAACAATCTTATTTGAAATAATCCTAAAAATAGATATGTGTCTGATATATGAAAAGCTTAGAAGAGAAGAATAAGTACAGACTTATTAAGAAGCTGGTATGTAGTTACTGTTGTTGCTGGTGTGTCTTTTGATCTCTTGCCACTTGACTTCTTTTTTAAGTAATGAAATTGTTTAAGTTTATGTAGATGAGTTGTCATTTGAGTGGCTATGACCTATTGCAAAGTCTTATGTTCATTTTTTTCAGCATATTCTTGAAAGCTTTTATTTTTAGTGCGTTTTCTTGAATCCTGTTCCTCTCTCTCTCTCTATATATATATATATGTATATATATATATATATATATGTCTGTCTCTTTCTCAAGTTCCATTACACTTCACTCATGGATTATGAAACCACTGTCCCATATATGCTAGGCATTGATGATGTTGCTTCTATAGCAAATAATTTTTTCATAGCATGGAGTTGTTAGCTCCATGCCCAGCTGGTTATGAATTCAGAGTTTTCCTTCTTCAAGAATGGTTGCCAACTTAACCTGAAGATTGCAGTCTACCCAAATATTTAACCCATAGCTGGAAGGAGAAAAGATGGACTGATACCTTTCCCATGGGTGTTTGTGCAAAAGTGAATGTAACAAGCTCAGGTGGAATTGGAACTCAGCTCATGAATTTCAGGTTCTGAGCCACTATTACATCACTTGTGCATCTATTATTTATGTATGGTGATCTTCTTTGTATGTGAACTTTTGAAATGCTTCTGTAATCTTTGCAATCTTGCTGTTTTAATTGTTACATTTTGAAAATTACTATATACTACAGGTAGCTTCTGTAGATCTTCCAGAACAACAACATTTTACCAAGACTGGGCCTTTAAAAAAGTCAGTATTCAATATTATATCAGCTAAATTTTCATGATGACACTTGTAGAACTCTAAAAGATAATGCTTAGCAGAGCAGAGGTTATTACATTGAGAAATTATCCATTTGTTATACCTACATTGTAAATTTATATATGGTTATTTTCAGTGTAGGGAGGAGCAAAACTTTTTGATTAATGCTCACAGAATACGAGAAACTCATCATAAACTTCAATACAATCGACAACTGTGCAGGCATAATAAACAAATTTTTCACATAGCTTTGGTCAAAGTTCACTTTTGAGCCTCGGAGGAATGGCTTACTTCTGGCTGTCCATTTCTGCCTGGTTCTCCATTGGGGAAGAACTCATTCTTCAATTACCTTATCTCCAATTCGGTAATGTTCACTACTTGTCCTTTTGTAATCTTGGTTGGCGTTTATCAAATATGATGAAAATTCCATCGAGGCTTAAAACCTACATTTTCCATCTCGTTTTTGTTCTGTTCTGTTTTGTTTTTGTTTTAGGTAATATCTCTTTTATTTTGATTATTTTCTATAACACCATGATCTATATTAAGTCAAAAATCTCTGGAGATTCCCACCCCTTGATCTTATCTTTCTTCAATGTGTAAATACCAATACTATATTCATAAAAAAATAGTAACTGGTTACAAATCTATATAATTCAGCTAGTTGCAAACTGATTACTTACAAAGCCTTTACTTATTTCTATTTTGGTTTTGTTATGTTTAATATAAGATTTTCTTTTTATTTTATTTTTTCATTTTTTTCCCTAAGTCACATATAAGTCTGCTCACAGGCCAAGGTCCATCAGAATTATATCTATCTTGTTTTAAAATGACACACGAATCAAGAGGTCACCACCCTTTTCGTCTATGGTTTGTCAGTTACGGCTACTTTAGAATCTTTCCTGATTTTCTGATTAAACTCTTCCTGGCTAAAGACAGAGAGCTAAAGGTCATAAAAAGCAATTTACAAAGGAAAATCTTTTCATTCCTTATATGACACTTACTGTTATTAATAAGGTACAGTTTTACTAAAATAGTTATTCTAAAGAAAGGAGTAAGAACCCATCAAATGTAAGCATAAAAAATTCAAACAATGAAGAAAAGAATAGCAGAAGAGAATTATTTTCCAGAAACAGTTTAGTCTTTCATAAAAATATATAATAATAGTTTTTTCATCAATTACTTATGAATTTGCAAGTGGATCCGCAATGATTTAAAACTGTAATAATATTGTTTATTAAAATGCAATAATTCACCAATGTGATTTTGCTACACTTTCACATTAATAGCAAATTACTTAGCTTTTTTGGCTTACAAGTTTGATCTGTAGTTTTCTGTTATTGAATTTATTTGCTTAATTTAAATGAATTTCATTTAATCTGTATGAAGAGTTAAATGTTATTTTGCCTTGGAACAAACTTACAAAATAATCCAGTCCACTTGAATAGCTTTGAATTTTCAGTAGACCTAAGTTTTACGTCTCTTAACTTAGCATGTGAGTTCATCTAGTTAATGTTAAGAACTGAATTCTCTTTTTGTATTTAGAAGTCTGAGTTTAACCTAGTTTCCCTGAATTTAACAAAAAAAAAGTTATCTTGTTAATTTGAATAATTCAGCTTCTTTCTTTTCTTGAATTCCAACATGAACCTATTTGCATCTCTACTGAAGTACATTGATCTTTCGACTCTTTGTATTGGCTCAGAAAATGTTTTGTCTCCAGACTCTCTCTTATTTGCACATCATTTCTTGACTTTCCCTTTTTATTATATTTGTTTATTGGCTATCATCTATAGGAATTATGGCAACATCATGTGTGGATCAGTTGCCAAGTGAATAGTGCCAAAGAGGGAGAGAGAAATCCTCTATGGATAAATAACAAGAGCAGAAGATGGTATAGAAAGTAAGAGTGTGTGGTAATGAAGAACTCAAAGAGTAAACAGAGAAAATGTTTTGAGGCGAAAGAAAGTGCAAAAAGCAGAGACTATGATGAATGCAGTAAGAATAAATGAATAAAAACTCCTGAGAAAGTGGTTCAGCAAATAGTGAGAGAAGGATGCAAAACAGATTGATATATAGAAATAATGTGTATATAATAAGAAAGTGCACCAAGAATTAAAGATGCTGTCGTTGACTTCATCTCAAATTAAAGAACTTTCTTCTTTGCTGATCGTTTCCTTTATGATGATGGCATTGATGACTAAGTAGACCAATTCTTGTATGGAAGAGTTGATGGCATTCAATGAATGGTAATGTTGGTGAAGGACGAGTTTTATTTATCAAGCTTTTCTCTACTGTCATTTGACCTTTTTCTTTTCTCTTCTGGTGGCTTTGAAGATTCTGGTTCCGATGATGATATAACACTACCATTTGGTATAGTCTCAGGCTTGTGTTTCAAATAATTTAGTTTCAACTTCTGTGTCTTTCAGTGTTGTTTTGAGTTGGTCCTTGTATCTTCGAAGGCAACCCTGCAGTCTTTTCCCTGAAGTGAGCTTGCTGAATAAGACTTGATGTGGAAACCTTGACCATTCCATTCTTGCTACATGTCTTGACCATCAAAAACAGTTCTTAATGATCAGAAATTCATTTCTTTGACTGTTGGCTCTTTCCAGGAGTTTGTTGTTGGTCACATACTATCCCCATTTGATGTTCAAGATTGAACAAAGCTTTCGCTCGTGAAATCTTTTTATTTTTTGGATGTCGTGATGTTATAGAATCCAGGTTTCACAGCCATATAGCAAAGCTGAAATGACATCATTATAGACCATAATTGTTTTGTTAAGTTCAGATCTTTGTTGTTGAAGATGCATTTGATTAGCTTTCCAAATGTCCCATGTGCAGTTCCAATTCTGTGATTCACATTCTTTTCTGACGTACACTTGATGATATAGGAGTAAAAGATAAAACCTACAGAAACAGGTATAATGGAAGGACATGTACAGAAAAGAACATTTATATATAAGTAAGTAATAAGGCAGTGATAAAATGAAGAATTTTATCTTTGGTAAATAAAAGAGAAAGAATGATGATTTTCATATTTACTTTTTTTATCAAATAATTTCAACTGGAACACTACTATCAATTAAAAGGCAGATTAATTTATTTTAATCCTTTATAATTATATCTGGTTTGCTTGTTTTAATAGTCATTTCATTATCTACAGTATAGCCATATAGAAAGTTTTCCCCTTCAGTTATTCATTTTGGATGATATTTGGACCATCTATATAGTAATGCTTGAAAATGTTCCATTGTAGATGTTGACCTACTGATGGGTTGGTTTATATTCTGTTAAAGAGAGCAACCAGTATCCTGACAATATCTGTTTCCACTTGGAGGTTCCAAAAGCAGTATTTATGATTGTATATTTTTTAAATTTTCCTTTAATACTTACATGTTGGATGCTGTTTCCTTCATTGGCCACTAAATATTTGTATACTTATTCAGTTTCAACTCTTTCATCATGGTTTTTATATTCAGTTATATAGCTGTACTATTTTAAAAACCTGTCTCTTTTAAACATGGCTTTTGCACATTTATCCAAGCAAAAGTGTCTCCCTCTGTTATTAAAATAATATTATTATCATGTACCATGCCCCTTCACAGTGTCAGTGATCATGGCTGCCCACAATTTCCAGTGCTTTGTAGCATTTAATAAATTTTAGGTTTTTGCTATCTCTCTCAAACCCTGTGCTGCCATCCATTCACACAAGCTTATTAGGTAGTTTATGCATTGTTTTCATCTGTCCCTCTTTTACTCTGTCCTGTGAGTTATCACTAATTTTTTTAACATTTTTTATGTCCTTCTGGTTTGTCATCATCCTTTCCATATAATTTAAGGTCATCCATGTAAAAGAAGTGGCTGGTGATAATACTTCCCATTTTGTATCCATATCCATGTTTGTTCTGTTCCAGGGAGACTAGAATCTGTGAAATGTAGAAAAGAATTCCCTTGGAATATACCATAATTTATTTTGATATTTTTCAGTGTTATAATACTATTTCAATGAGAGAGAAAAAGTTTGACTTTTATCAAGTTATGTCTAGAACATTTATTAATACTGAAGAGATCTTAAAAAAATCCAAGTGCTATTATTAATTGTGAATGGAAAACACTGTCAAATGCCTTTATGTAGTCAGTCAATGCAGTGCTAATGTTCTCATGTTTCTTATCACAAGAGACTCTAGAATCATGCAGTTTATCTTTATATCTGGAGGATTCCTATCAACAAACTTTTTGCTCTATGAGGAAAAGATTGCTATTTTCCATGTAAATATCTTCTTTTTGACAGTATTGATATTAGCATTTTATAAGTAGTCACAAGATGTGTGATAGGGATATAGTTTTTCAGTTGAGTTGTATATTCAGTTTTCTGCTGTTTCTTGCTGTGCAATATTTGTACTGATAAATCATCACTTACCTCCCCTTAAAATCTAGGAGGTATAAAAAGCACCGTAATATCCGTCAGTAGATGAGTAGCCAGAGTAAAGTGCAATAAAGCTTTGGTATAAGTTTATTCACTGGTTCTGTTTTTATTACATTATTATCACAGTACAAACTAATAAGAACACAAACTTAAATCTCTTGTAGGTAACATTGTTTATTTAACAACAGACTTCATCAGTTACTATTGGCTATTTCTTATATTCATACAAACTTACCCTAAAAATCTTGTTGGCATTCAACAACCCATTGAGGTTGATATGTCATAAAACAAAATAAACCAAAGCAAACCAATCCCATGTTTAATTGTGTTTTAAAAAAGCAAGAAATTTTTATTGTCATTTATTTATTTAAATTAAGATGATGTACTTCAATTAAAAATGATACTGTTAGTAGTTCTTTGAATTTCATATTAAGGAAATAGTAAAAATTTAGATAGAGCCAAAGATATGGGGAATACAATTCATTCACTACTCAGTTTTGCAAATTTCTATATTTTTTCTTTGGCTTGGGTTGACATTGCTACCTTGCTTCAGGGTTGAGAAATCAGGAAAGTCAGAAGAATAGTAAGACAAAGGGAATTATGTAAGTTGATGATATGTTTATTGTTGCTGTTGTTAATATTGCATGTCTGTATGATTTTGATTGAGAAGAGAAGAGCAATATTTGGGGTATGATGAAGAAGCAAAGACAATGAAAGGAGTAAAAATAAGTAATAATAGAAATACAAAATGAGAAAAGAATTGGATATTTTTCAAAATTTTTCTCTATCTTGGCTTTTCATCTTGACATATTTTAAGTATCAATGAAAAAAGTGAAGGGAAAAATCAATTGGATTCAAACTTTTGTGTCCAAAACTGATTTTAAAGACCAAGACATAGAAACAATTTGAGGAGGGTTTTTATTTTTTGGCATAGCCTTCCTTTCCTCCCAAGAAGATCAAGCTATATTTGAATAGTACTTGACATTTTACTTCAAATTTATTCTTAAAAACAAAGCAAGACAAAAATACATTATACTAACATCAAAGGAAGTCTTGTTTGATTTTCTCTACATTTTGCTTGATATTTCTTTTCAAGATGACCAAGTAATATCTGAATATTAATCCATATTTTTACTTTCATTGAAGTATAAAGAAGAAAAGAATTTTTTTTTATTTGATTTTATTTCCTAAAAATGCCTTTTTATCAAATTTTCTGAGTATCTGTTTATTCTTTGATGCCTAAAACACACCAAAGTGCAAATATTTCACATCAAAGTATGTTCCATTTATAATGTATTCAAAAATGAAAATAATATTTTTAATTTAATTTCTTCTTTTTAAAATTTTTGTCAGTCGCCTGCTTATTTTTAAAAGTAGATTGATGCTGGTAAAAGGCAAAGTCATCATACAAAATAGAAAATAAATATTTTTCACAAAGAATATTACCTTTTGTGAAATTCTTCAAAATTAAGGGACATGATATTTTTCCTCATATAAAAATAGATAGTCTACATTTATAATAAATAAATATTAATAGCACTACTTAGTTATTACTAAATATCTGAATTACTATTTAAAGTAGATATCTCTTCAAATATCACTAAGGCCTGTTGTGAATCTTTCAAAAGTACAGTTAATAGTAGCTTGAAACACTTTTAAAAAGATGACAAAACCAAATAAAAGATAGAGCATGAATTGTTTGGGAGGGTAGAATATAAATATTGAAGAAATTTGTTTTTATGTTTATTGAGTAAGTATTACCTGCAAATCTACTTTTGGCATTTCTCTGAGGATCAAAGTTTGTTCATTTGCTGCTGGTTCAGATTAAAGTATGCTCAAGTGTAGCTTGTTCTAAGCTTGGTGATAAAATCAAGCTAATCTGACAGGATTGGACATAGGCGATTTGATCTTGAGCAAATGGCAGAGAACAGAAGGTAAATGAAAGAACAGTTGCCACCAGTCAAGCACATTTGAATTGTTAATGCTCAGTGGTTTTAAGATAAAGATGGCTGAAGGCAAGGGAGGATAACTCAAGAGATGATTGGATTTCATCCAACTTTGAGTTTAACCTGAGAATGAAGGAAATAACATTCACTTAGTGAAAAATGAAGATGTACATAAATAAGAACTTGATAAATAGCTAGATAGATGTGAACAATTTAATATATATATATATATATATATATATATATATATATATATATATATATAATTCTTATTGCTATAAAGGTTATATTTTGTCACTACACATGTTTGCCTGTTTTTTTAAACGATGTAGTTGATGTCTATTGGGATAAGCATTTGAGAATTTCTAATAAAAAGTATGTGCCTTTCAGCAAGATTTGAACATGCATTCCTCTTATATAAAGGATACAACACTTCCAGCCAGGTGTGCTTTAGACGGTTTAACCAGGAAAGACTTTACAGCAAAACAGGATTAAATTACTTTATTAAGAAATGCACACCATTTGTTTGGACCTTTTGAAGTCCATATCCACTAATTTAATTTCCCTATGTGAATGTAAACAAAGTAATTTTGAAGGAATTAATGGATTTTTTCTTTATAGCTGAACATTGTTTCTCAATACTGTAAATAGTATTTTCAGTGTATACATGTGTTTGAGTAGACATCTCAGTTTAATGAGTGACAGACAGACAGACATTAATATAGATATAAACTATAAAGAACTAAATGAAATGGATAAATTGATTTGAATACATTAGATAGAAATAGCAGTTAATGCAACTCAGATGGATTAAAAGAAGAACCATTGAAAAGAGAATAATAAAATAGGGGACAAGTTGAACAAGAAATTTGTCAAGGATCAGTATTTAAAAAACATTTCTACAGAGGGATTTAAAGTTGTGTGCCAGTAGATTAAGTTGTATTTTCTTTGACTCACTTCTTTAATTAGTTTTGTTTTCTTAGTCTGTTCCACTTTCTGTAACTTTACAAATCATTTGTTATTTTTATACAATTTTTGCTTTAATCCAAAACTTATCGCCACTTAGATTTTATTATTGAATCAATTGCTTAGT
>OZ038494.1:42849152-42966652 GCA_964036315.1 Acanthosepion esculentum
ATGCTGATCCAAAGATAGAAGAGTTTCATTTAGAAATGCTGATCCAAAGATAGAAGAGTTTTATTTAGAAATGCTGACCTAAAGATAGGAGTGTTTCCTTTAGAGGTGCTGATCCAAAGATAAAAGAGTTTCATTTAGAAATGCTGATCCAAAGATAGAAGAGTTTCATTTAGAAATGCTGACCTAAAGATAGAAGAGTTTCATTTAGAGATGATGATCCAAAGATAAGAGAGTTTCATTTAGAGTTGTTGATGCAAATTTAGGATAGTTTAATTTAGAAATGCTGACCTAAACATAGGAGAATTTCATTTAGAAATGCTGACCTGAAGATGTTGATTCAAAGAGAGGATAGTTTCATTTAGAAATGCTGACCTAAAGATAGGAAGGTTTCATGTAGAAACGCTGATTCAAAGATAGGATAGTTTCTTTTAGAAATGACCTAAAGATAGTAAAGTTTCATTTAGAGATGCTGATCCAAAGATTGAAGAGTTTCATTTAGAGATGATGATCCAAAGATAGGAGTGTTTCCTTTAGAGATGCTGATCGAAAAGAGTTTCATTTAGAGATGCTGATTCAAAGTTAGGATAGTTTCATTTAGAAATGCTGACCTAAAGATAGTAAAGTTTCATTTAGAGATGCTGATTCACAGATAGGAGAGTTCCATTTTAAATACTGATCTAATGATTGGAGAGTTTGATTTAGAGATGTTGATTCAAAGATTGGAGAGTTTCATTTAGAAATTCTGACCCAAAGAGAGGAGAGTTTCATTTAGAGAGGATCATCCAATGATAGAAGAATTTCATTTAGAAATGCTGACCTAAAGATAAGAGTCTTTCATTTAGAGATGATGATCCAAAGATAGAAGAGTTTCATTTAGAGATACGGATCCAAATATAGGAGAGTTTCGTTTAGAGATGCTGATCCAAAGATAGAGTGATTAATATAGAAATGCTGACTGTGAGTTATAGAGTTTAACTATCTGATCATGTCATTTTCACTTATTCTACATTATTTGCATTTTAATATTCACTTAAGACACTTTATTTCTTTTTATATGTAGTATACCTTCAGTATGTTTGTGATCTTTGTTCACCACAAAGTCCTGTCCTTTGTAGTGCTAAGCAATGCCTGTCCTTTTACTGTTACTCCCAGTTAATGGTTTTCTATTCAATTACAGATATTCTTTAAGTATGTTACTCACTGTTTCCCTCTTACCCTGTTGCCTTCAGTATGTCCTGTGAGTATCAAATTCTCCAAGCCATCTTTCCTCATTATGTCTCCCAGAAATTCTAACTGTCTCTTTGCGATAATAAGTGAAACTGTTCTTTTCATTACTATTTTCTTTAATATTCTCTTGCTACTTACATGTCCGAATTTTTCTGTAGAAACACATCTCTCTTCTGATCAACAACACTTCAGTACTCAAAAATATTTCAATACTTCCTTACTACTTTAAAAAAATATTTTGCAGGAACAAATTAACATAAAGAACTAAATTAATATATTAAATTAAATCGGAAAAATTACTAAGTAATCAATATAACAAAATCTGTGATTCATTATGTTGAAAATTTTTTGTCATCTCATTCAAAGAATATATTGAAATATTAGCAAAATTTTTCTTATGCTTAATCAGGTATTGATTAACTTTTCAGGTTTATTTTCATTTTCTGTGTTTCATAATTGTTTGCTGGACAAAATGAATGTTCTCACATTGATTATTACATTCCAGAATTCAGCTTAGTTTATATTATCTAAGTATCAGTTAAACAACATTGCCAAATACTTCCAATACTCTTATGGTGACATTTCAAACCTATGATGTCATAGATTGTGTCATCTCCAATTTTACACCTATTTTCTGGGTGCAATTTTGTATTAAATTTCTAACCTGTAATTTAAATAAATGCAATTACGAATGATTAATGCACTTTTCCTTTTTTTATTGACAGGTTTAATTATTTAATTAGGTTAATGGTGGGAATCTAAGATTAATTTTTACCATCAACATAACAATCAGAGCTTCATATTCATTCACTGAACATCTTATTTTACTATATATATATATATATATATATATATATGTGTGTGTGTGTGTGTGTCTGTGTGTGTGTCTGTGTGTGTATTTATATTTATTGCTTTATTTTATAAATATATATATATATATATATATATATATGTCTTTATGTGTGTGTGTATATATATATATATATATACAATTGTGTATTTGGGCAGCAGTCCTTCTTTTATACAATTTTCTTTGGAGATGACTGACAAGTAACTACAATAAGTTTTTATTAAGTTTTTTCTTGAATTTGTTGAAGTGAAATACATTGAAGAAATTACAGAAGAAAATATTGAAAAGAATGTTAGATAATGATATTGAAAGTAAAAGAATAAAAAAATCATTCCACTTATCATCCGGTTCACACTCCTCCCTGGTCTTTTGAACAGAAATCGAGGTTCATTCCTTGTTTCCTGTTTAGAATTGGGTTTACGGTTCCTTCTGAAGTCTACTTCAATTCTATACTACTAACAGTTGTCCTTACTTACACTTATGCAACTCCACACAGTAACCATCTACCTTCGGTAGCTCTTGGGCCTTGTATTAGGTGAACATTAGTTCTAAAAAAAAAGTTGCAAGTCCAAAAGAAGAAGAATTATATAAAGGTTGATAACCCATATCATTCTACTTATAATCAGTCCGTGACATTAACCCAACATGTAATAATTATATGTACCTGGTTATTTTTCTGTGTAATTATTGTCTGGTGTATCAAGAGAACCAACATGCAAATGTCTCTTTTTAGCTTCCTTTTTATTAACAACATGAGCATCAGAACCCTCTGGACAGTCACAAGTATAGAGAAGCAAAGAAAGGGAAGATGTCTATTCTTTATTGACAAGATGTCTTTAAGCATACTACAGGCTCTAATGGACAAACAGAGATTGAAATGGCAATGGTCAAAGGTTGAAGAAAGAAAAACTTGGGTTAACATCCCTCAGTCAGGCTGAGATTAGCTCCTGGCTTCTCCTAAAACAAACTTGTCAGTCCTTATATTAAATATGCTGGGTTGCAGGCATATTTTATCATTTGCAAGATGCAATTGAATCTGCTAAAAGGTTAAAATGGCAGACATATAACAGCTGTAACTTCAATTGTAAAAGTATGAATACAAAGTGACAACAAAGTCTCTGTGAATTTTAAGATTTCCTGTCTTTTTTTTATTAAATATAACAGATTTGAGTCACAGGTAGAACTTTCAGTGAAACTGAAATTGATTTGCTGTCCTCAATTGTGAAAATATATTTCTGTATATGTATATATCTTTTTATTTAATACACATGATCAAAAACTTTCAGTATCAGTTATATCACACATCAATGCATTTAAAAAAATGAACAAGTTTAAAGTCAGTTGATATAGAAATTAACATTCTTTTTATGTAATTGATTGATTTGATTTTTATGACTTATCAAACTTTTGAAGTTTACTTAAAACCAGCAAATATTTTTGGATTGTAAGAATTTTTTGGAGATAATAATGATTTTCTGATACAAGCCCTATTATATAACCAATTGCTGGGGGAAGGAGAAGTGGATTCATACCTTTCCCAAGTGTATTTGCACATAAGTGAATATAATGAACCTGACTGGAATTCAAAATCAGCTTTCTGATTTCTCATTCTGAGCTGTTATCCATGATAAACCTTTTTGTATAACATCTTTTAAGATATTACATAAAACATTTTACGGTGTCTTTTTATAAACTCAACTGATTTATTTAAACTAATGAGAAAATTAATTTCTGAAAAAACTTAAATTTGGATGATAAATTTTTTAACTTTTTATTTTAATTTGTTATATACATATCAATGACCAGCAATTCTCATTTTCCAAGTACACCTGTTTGCTAGGGCAGCTAGCCAATCCCTGTTGCAGATGCCTGATCAGTTACATTTGTGTTTTTTCAACAAACACAGCCCACCTGCAATGATGCTGAACAGACCTTAGTTACAGTTTTTGAGTGAGATCACTTTATCTGTCATGATCAAAAGTTTGAAAAACACAATTACACTCAAGCCCTTGATCCCAATGAATTTGTGCTTGCACAACCATTGATGGTTTTTCAACTGTTCCATCAACCTAATTTCCCTTACAAGACATATCTGAACTTGGGGTTTGATTTTTAAACACTTTCCAATGGTGCTGTAATCTGGGATCATCTCCCCAGAATGATACTATCAAGAAGTCACCTACCTAACAAATCAAGCATAGTGAGATTCAAAGTCAGATCTCATGGTTGGAAACAATCTACCCATAAGGTACTGTACATAAGGATGAGAATTGTGCATAAACTGTGTGAATTTCATGTTTTACTGTGTTTTGTTCAAGTACTTTCTCAGTCATTATGAAGAACTGGGTGTTGTTGGTGTGGTAGACAAGATTATATCCTGACATTTTTCTTTTTTGAGGACATATTTAAATTAAACAATGTTTAATGAAACTTGTTTGGAAGATTTCTCACTATATATATATATATATATATATATATATATATATATATATATATATATATATATATATATATATATAAGTGAAAGCTGTGGTCAACCCCAAGTAGTAACAGTCTGTTTCATGAGGTAAAAAAATGGATAATGAAGAAATATTGACAAATACCTGAATAGGTTGAAATTGCATACAAGCATGAAACAGACTGTTACCACTTGGTATTGACCTCACTGTCCACTTTTATATTTATATATGCTCTATCTTTGAGAGCACTTTTATCCATAAATATAGCATATCTTAAAACTGTATCTTTATTATATATATTTAAACAATTTTGTGTTTATTTATTTTTAATAGAATCCTTTTATAATCATGTATAAGCTTTCATCTTTCATGTTTAAAGACATCAAGAAAGGTACTGTCGTTATATTTATTCATTTTTATTTTTCCTGAGTACTTTCAATATTTTCCAATATCATCATCCAGACTTGTATATCTTCCATATATGTATATTTAGTAATATGCATATGTATATATTTTCATATAAACAGTATTTATATATATATATAAACCAACTAAATATTTATACATTGATGGTTAGCTTTCCTAGATTTTTCTAGCTGACCAAACAGATCTTTTTTAAAAAAGAATTTTAGATATTTTATCTAAAATTAATTTCATTTCATTTATTTTAAACTATCTTACTTATGCCTGCCTAATTTCAAAATAGGAAAAGTAGAAAAGCTAAATTAAGCCAAGCTACAAAATATATAAAATTAAAAGTAACAAAAACAAACCAGAATAAAAAATATTTCTCCAATGTAGAAACCCAGAATAATTTTACTTCTTTCTCACCTGAAAATCCTATGAGAAATGGTTGCATCGGAAATAGACTACCAAGAGAAAATAAACTCAATCCTTGCTGCTCTAAGATAAAATTGAAAATAACACTAACAGAGAGAATCAGGAGAAAAAACGCCCACAGGATTATAAACACACATACACACACACACACAAGAAGGAAATAATAGCTACTGATTCTTGCAGAATCATGGTTCATGGCATTGTGACATACAGGCTCATGTAATGAAGGTTGCTCATGTAGATATGTTGAAGGATAATTATTTTATAGGAAACTTTTAGAATGAAATGAACTGACTTAAGGGTTTTAAATAAATAATATATTTATTTATTTTCTTTAGAGTGATGAGTGAGTCTTTTGCTATACAGTGTAGCAAAAAGTTTAACAAAGCAGTCATTGATAGCAGTCTGGAGAAATGTCAGTTTCGGTAGTTGCAATAAGACACTGGTAGGAGTAGTAGTAATCTCAGAAATTAGGTCAGTGTCAGTCAACAGTGACCTATTCAGACCCAAAACAGGTTAGTATCCAATGACCTTTTGACTGCTTCTTCACGTGTCATGCATGGCTGCCTTCTTTTGTTCCCTCCTCTCGTGGGGTCATTCTGCTCTTCACTCTATTCTCCATGACCCATCTCTCTCTGACCTAGATGTGTCAGGTTTTTATATCCTTTTCAGTAGGCTTGAGAATTTGGTGCAAACATCAAAACTTTTCTCTGTGTTAATTTTTCTGATTGGCCAAATTATTTATTTCCTGTTATCCTTTTCTTTTTCATTTTTTATAACAGAAGTTATGTGTTGAGCCTCCCTGATTTTTGGTATTTTTCAGTCACAAATAAGTAAACCCTGTTCCTGCAAATTTCCAGCCTTTTCTTTTTTTTATTTGAGGGTTGCCTTCTTGTAGGCTGAGAGAAGTATAGAAAGAGAAGTTTAGAAAGAGAGAGAGAGAGAGAAAGAGATAAGGGTTTTAAGGAAAAGTGCAGATGCCTTATTTTAATTTTAATTCTTTTTATTTTTGTCTATAAATTTTATTTTTATCGGGACTCACTAAAGCATAAACTTTGATCTTTTGCTGCAGTCAAATTAGTTTTATCTGTGATCAGAAAATATTAGTAAAAAATTGTTTAGAAAATTCTCTTTTTCTTAAAACACCATAGAAAATGCTTGCCCCCAAATAAGGTTTACTGGAAATAACATGGGCACCTAGAAATAAAAATGAAACAGATAGAATGTATGGTTGTCAGCAAAAGGAACATCCAAATATGTGAGCTACAAATTGGAGATGCCAAAAATCAAGCAAGTACAGAAATTTAAATATCTGGGAAGTGGTTTAACAAAGGAGAGAAAATGTGGCACCAAAATTCAAAGGCACATTGGAATGATGAATGATGCCTACCACAAGCTAATCCTAGTATTATAAAATAGGAACATTTCATTAATCCCTATCTGCCAATTATTTTCAAATTTTGTTATTTGTTTTTAATATAGTAACTAAGACACCTTGAAGTACCCAAGTGGTGGTTAACACCTCTACCAGAAAAAATGAGTTGACAACTGGACTCATTTCAAACTCACAATGGCATAAAAAGAGTCAAGACTGATTTATAAACATGTCTGTAGTTGGTTTTTTAATCTTATGTTTTGGATGTGTTTATTCATTCATGTCTGAAAAAGAAACTTTCAGTAAAAATATATATACATGTCTATGCCCAGATGGGGTTAAAAACAAAGACAAAAGTTTTTAACTGCTATACAATATCAATTGTCCTATATGGTAGTGAATGCTGGACAATTTCCTCATAGATAAAGTGGATTTTATTTGTCTGTTTAACGGCATATAAACTCTTTGTGGATCATTTAATGCTGAAATTTAATATTTTTGGTTACTTTACATTAATAAAAATATGATATATTATTCTGCTTTCACAACTGAATACATGGTAGTTGATACTCAGCTTTTGTGCCTATGCATGTTTGTGCAGGCATAATTAATAGAGGTGATGATATATGTTTTTTATGTTGTAGTTTTGTTGAAGTTACATTTTGGAATACAGTTTCATTCTTTTAATTGTAGGATATTACATGGATTAATGTCATGAAAGACTTCTTTCATGTTGGTCAACCTCTGTGGGTTATTTAATGATGAAAGCTAAATATTTTGAATGTAATTGTATGCTTTCACCTACAGATAAAATATATTGCTGGTCATTTTTCTTTTATATAAAAATGTATTGCGGTATTTTTACTGTAAAGATATATTTTTATACTTTCATATTTTATTTTCGTTTGGGTGTTCACTATTTGCTCATAGCTGGGACCCTAACAGGTGTTACCACCCTGAGCCAAGGTGAACCTGGGAACAACAGCAATTAAGAGGTGGTTCTACACTCCTCAAAACCTCCAATTTTCCGATCAATTTTCTGCTGGATGTTGTTTATTGTTCTACCCATTATTCCTATGAGAGTATAGAGATGTGGTTTTACAGAACAATGCTGAGAATACCACAGACAGAGCATGTGAGCAATGAAGAAGTTTTAAGAAAAACGGAAACAAAAGGGACACTTATAATCTGAAAGAGAAATTTGAAATTTCTGGGACAAATAATGAGGAAAGAGTGCTTGGAAAATTTGATACTCAGGACATTGAAAGCAAGAGGGAAATTGTGTGAAACCTACCAAATAAACTAGTGTAAATGGATGCCAGATCAGAGTTTGGGAAGCAAAAATTAAATAAAAAGAAAGACAAAACTTAGTTTAAAAAAATTAAGAATAATCCTTCCAGAAAATTAATAAAGAAACATAATAAACTGTAAATTAAATAATGAAATTTATTAAAATATTTAAATATAATTTTCTTTGGCTACTATTGCTTTTTAAAGATGATATAAAATATAAATATTTAACCATTTTGGAACATTAAACAGAAATGAAAATGAAAACTTAAGTTTCAAATTTAGCTTATAAAATTTAACTTTGAATGTCATGGAAAAGGAAAATGAGGTATATTAAATTTCATATATTTCGGTCTCACGCTGTCTGCTGACCTGAGATGGAACGACTACATTGAGTCGATTGCTTCATCCACTGCAAGGAAAGTTGGCTCCCTGTGCCGGGCCAGGAAATTCTTCTCCCCTGAATCGATCCTCCAAATTTACAAAGCAACCATCCGCCCTTGCATGGAGTATTGCTGCCATATATGGCCTGGAGCCCCTTCTGTTTGCCTCAAGGTTCTTGATAAGATCCAGAGATGCAATGTAATTGGCCCTGATCTGTCTTCTCATCTGCAGTCTCTCTCCCACAGATGCACCGTCGCCTATCTCTGTCTCTTTTATAAATACTTCCATGGTGATTGCTCTGATGAGTTGCTATCGCTGGTTCCCAGGCTCCATGAATTCAAGCATCCTACGAGGCTGGCATCCCGTTCCCACCCTTTCACTGTTGAAACTGTTAAATGTAGACATCTCTTCTACTCCAATAGCTTCATATCTCGCACCTCACGCCTATGGAACTCCCTTCCTCATTCCTGTTTCCCTGATGACTATGATCTCCAACTATTCAAGTGTAACGTCAATCGACATCCCCAGTTGCCTTGATCTATCCTCTATCCTTCTCCACATCCTTTCCTCTAACACTCCTATTTGCTCTCGCTCCAAATCCTCTGTAACCCCTTGCATGCTAGTGGCTAGCAGTCTTGCCTGGGGTGAAAAGCTTAAAAAAAAAAAAAATAAGTAAAAATTACGTGTGAAAACTGGAAGTGTATATGGAAAAGAAGAGAGTGAAGTCAGTAAAATAAACTGAAATTAATCAGACTCTATACAGAACGTATAAAATATGAAAATGAAATTTTTCTTAATCATTTCACCCCAATCAAGACAATAAAGTCACTAAGAAACAGGTGGTTACTGAGTGTGATAGAATATGAGAAAAAGAAAACATTAATAAAAGAACAGGAATTAAGAAGATAGAAGATAACGATTGATATTGCATTTAAAGTTTTGAAGATCACACTTGACTGGGAAGCAAGAAGCTGGAAGTGAGTTCCATAAATGAGAAGTGTGACAGAAGAAACTGTTAGCATAGAATTTACAGATACATCAACACATTTTAACTGTACTGCACTTAAATTGGTAACGTCTAGATAGAAAAGAGGAAAGCTCATCAGAAAACTTGCCATGAAAATATTATAGAAAAGGGAAGCTACATTATGCCAGTGAGAAAGTGACTGAAACTGAAATGCCAGATCAGGACAAATAATATTGCAGATTCTTATTCATATTTTATCAAGAATCTCTAAATATATAGCAGAAGCACTAAACCAAATGTGATAGCAATATTCAATAAAAAAAAATTATAAAGAGAATTTAATAAAATAATAAACACTTTAAAAGTTAAGTGTATATAATAAAATTTTAAAAGCTAAACAAAAAATATATACTAAAATTAAATGAAATAAGAATTAATAAACTCACAAAAGCAAAAAGGAAAAGTTCAAGAAAATAAAAATCTTTTTAAATGTAAAATTGAAAAAAAATTATAAAAAATCATGGAAGGAAAATATGTGGAGAAATTCTTCCATTTGAAAAAAAATAAAAATCAGTGTGCTAATTAGATCATAATGTAGTTATGAATGGAATTTCTAATTTTGTTATTCAGTGAGATGAGAGAAATAAAGAAAGTAGAACATCAAGCTACCAAGGTTAAGGCTGTGGGGAAACCCTTGCAGACATTGGCCAATGGCTTTTGTGATCACTTGAAGAAGCTGTGAACTAAAAACAGCATTTCACTTGGAATACAATGAAAAACTCTTTTTTGATGTTTTCCAGTGTCAGTTGTTCTTTAATTCATTTTCAATGTAAAAGATCCTTGTGTACACATTGTTGTAATATTAGTTAACTGAAATGAATATTCATCGAAAGGTCAACTTAAATAACTTGTCAGATATTAGAAAATGCCTATTTTCAGTTAAATTAATAGGGTTCCTTTGATGATTTACCAATAATGATCATCACAAGAGAAATGGTCAAATCAACATTCTAAAGTAAAAGAAGCATTAAATTAATTTTGCATTTCAGTATAAACACAAACATCAACATAAATGGGTTTTTTTTATCTTGCCCTTTTATTTCTAATTTATATATAGAATATTTGTACGCTATTATTATAATTATAATATGAAGAAAGTGTCGGAATTTTATTGACTTTAGCTCCGTACCTAAAGAATAAAACCTACTACCGGTATATTAACCGGGGTCCGACGTAAAAAAAATGTAACTTCGAAATACAACTACGCACACAACTGTAGGTCTAGATATATTTTTATTAGAGGGGTAAAAAAAGTAACCTTTTCTTGCAAGATATTCCCCTTGCTAGGGAATTGGAAATTCCCTTGTTGTAACAATAAAAAAAATGACAACAAATCAAAAGTAGAGTACAAAAACCAAGTAAAAATAAAAAAATTACCCACTTTTTCCTTTGCCAAAAATGGCCACTCAAACACATGGTCAATGTAATTCAGGGTCTCCCTCGTGGGAGTAAAAACAAAGTTCTGTTAAAATGGCCTCGTTAACTCGCGGCCTATATAAATCATGTATTCCCTCGTGGGAGTACAAAACAGTTCTAGGAGTCGAAGAAGGACTGGGAGCTTCTTTGAAAATTTCTTCCTCAGGACTTCAATCACGACTGGGTCTTCCCGGAAATTTCTTCTTTCAACCGCCTCTCACCGACTCGTCAGAGATCTTCTTTCTAAGGAACAATTCCTAAAGTTCTTCTTTGGATATAGAACCTCACTAAGGAAATAAAACACCCTCGCTTATTCCTCGGTTCTAAAATTACTGCTCCCTCGGCAAAGAGGCTCTATCTGTCAGAAACTCGCCACTTCACCGGACCCCATAACTTTTTTAAGCAGTCACACTGCCTAAAATGAAGGTCTGACACCCAACAGGTGGTATCAAAAAGAGAGCCCGAAGTCGTTTAGATCGGCGTTTATATACACCTTCCTCCCCTGCCACTTGCTGCTGCTGCTGCTATCAGTGACAGGCCCGGAAAACCCCAAAGGGCGATAATCTCCCAGTCCTTCTTCATTATAAATTTTCACAAAAGTTCCACTTAGCTTCACCCAAGAACTGTTACTTTGTGAAACTGAGTCCTACAAGGCAAATTCCCTGAACACTTCAGTATTGATCTCTTCAAATCAAGGGCTAATCAATATCTTTGCTCCCTATCATCATAATCCTTACTTCTGGCCACCTTCTCTTCTGTTCATTTTTTTTTTAATTGAACTCACCCCATACAACTCAGTAAAGACACAAAGGGTTAATGGGTGTGAAAGAACAATAGAAAAGAGATCAGGAAAACAGAAGATAGAGACTGACATTGCATTTAAATTTTTGAAGATCAAAGTTGGGTGGAAAGCATAGAGCTGGAAGAGTGTTCCACAAGCAAGATGTGTGAGAAAAGAAACTGTTAGCATAGAACTTATGGTTACATCTAGCCAATACAACTGTAAATTAATGAGACTAGTACTGCACTTAAATTCATAAAATCAGAGATAGTGAAGAACTTATCTGAACAATTACCATGAAAGTATTTAAAGAAATGGCACAGAGAAGCAACAAGAGTAGTGGGAAAGTGACTGAAGCTGAGACACTAGGTCAGGACTAATAATATTGCTGATTCTTTTTTGGATTTTATCAAGAATCTGTAAAATATATAACGGAAACACTGGATCATATGTGACAGCAATATTCAAAGCAGGAACAAATGGTAGACTTATAGATATGCAAAATAATTTACATACTGATGTAATGAATATGCATACACCTGGGTTCCCCCTCACAGTAATATGATTGGCTGGTGTCAGCCATAAATATAGGCTGATGTGGAGGTATATGGAGGGCATCATTGATTACGCCATTGATGGTGCCTATTGGCCTGCGCCTACACCGAGTACTAGTCAATTACGGCTACCTGCTAGATTGTACTACTCAGTTACAGTAGCCAAAACCACTTACCTACTTCGAACAAATATATCCCTTTCTGGGACATATCTGTTGGCGACAAGGATGAGATTCGACCTCACAAGTTAAAACAAAAGAAAAAAAATACTGTCGACAACACTTACTAATGAAGAACATTAGAAACACTTGTTCAACAATTACAGAAAGTAAGTAATTTTTCCCTTATTTTTGTTTTAATGCTTATTGATGAGGAACGTTAGAAAAGGAAAAACTTGTGCAACGCTTACAGAAAGTAATAAATTGCCCCACCCTCTTGTTTGGACTTAGAAAATTTATTGTCTATATAAATTGGAGCAAAATTTTTTCTTGTGGATAAGTTGCCAGAATGGAACAAATTGCAGAATTAATTAAGGTGCTACAAGTCACTTTACAGCAACAATTCCAACAACAACAACAATTTATTCAGCAACAAGAAAAGTTTGAAAAGTTATTTAAACAACAGGCAAAAGACAATAAATCACTTTGGGAAGACGTATTATCTAGGACAACAAAAGTACCGGGTTCTAGATTTTTTTCTGCTGAAGGAATTTCAAATTCACTCTCTGAATTTAAGTATGACCCTGACAGTGGTTCAACATTTCCGGCTTATTTTCATAGGTTTGAAACAATATTTACAAAAAGATGCGAACAATGGTCCAACGAGGAAAAAATCACTCTATTGTTGCAGAAGTTGGGAACAGAAGAAAATACAAAATACGTGAATTTAATCTTCCCAAAGAATCCCGAAGAAATGACATTCAGCGAAACAAAGGAAATTTTGTCAAAAATTTTCGATAAAAGAGATAGTATATTTCATACACAATACAAGTGTCTGAATATTGTAAAACAAGAGGATGATGATTTTGTCACGTATGCAGGTATGGTTAACGCAGTGTAAGGCATTTAAATTAAAGGAATTGTCAAGTGACATGTTCAAGTGTGTAATTTTTGTGCAGGGTCTAACGACACCAAAGGACAAAGAAATTAGATCAAGAATCCTCACTATCATGGAACAGGATCCGGAGATTATGCTACAAAAAGTAACAGAAGAATGTCAGCGACTTATAAACATAAAAAAAGATAATACTCGGATTGAGGAGAAGAGCATTTCGCGAGTACAAACTGTAAGACAACAGAGGTGGATACAAAATAAAGAAAAAAAATTATATGCAGTTTGTGTGGAGGACAGCATATAAAGAAGGATTTTTTCTTTAGGGAGACATGTTTTAATTGTGGGTGTGTAGGCCATAGAAGTTCCCATTGTCGGGCAAAACAGAGAAAAGTAAAATCAAAGTCTCAAACAAAAGGCAAACGTAGTTTTGTCTAAAAACGAAATTGAGGAAGGTCAAAGAAGAAAATACCTCAATGTAAAAATAAATGGGCAGACCATAAAATTATTACTTAATTCAGGAAGTGATATCTCAGTGATAAACGGGCAAACATGGAAAAAAATCGGTTACCGACCGTTGACTAAAACAGACAAAATTGCCAGGGGAGTGTCAGGAAAAAGACTTAAGTTTAAAGGTGAATTAAAATGTAACATTTCGTTCATGGGAAAAATTCACAAATCGAAAGTGTATGTACTCCCTGGTTCAGTAAACTAACTGGATCGTATTGTTTAACTTGTGGGAATTACCGGTAAATTCTTTCTGTAACAAAGTGAACGTCATAGAGAATCATAAGATGAAGCAAACAGAAAGATTTATTATGGATTTGAAAAGCGAATTCCCTCGCATCTTTTCAGAAGGACTAGGTCTATGCACAAAAACAGAAATTTGAATTGAAAGAAAATGTTATACCAATCTTTAAACCAAAGAGAAAAGTACCATTTTCGGCACTAGACTCAATAAATGAAGAATTAGAAAGGTTGGAAAAAATTGGCGTAATTTCAAAAGTCGATTACTCAGATTGGGCATCTCTAACCGTATATATAAAAAAGAAAAATTGAAAAATCAGAGTGTGTGCTGACTTCTCAACAGGCTTAAATGACTGTTTGAAAGACCATGCGTACCCTCTACCGTCTCTGGAGGATATATTCACTAAATTAATCGGAGGTAGAGTGTTTTCAAAGTTGGACTTGTCGGAGGTTAAAGTCAGTGAAGAATGTTCGAAGTATCTGACAATAAATACGCATAAAGGGATTTTTAAACTAAATTGTCTCCCTTTTGGAATGAAGGTAGCTCCAAGCCTATTCCAGCAAATAATGGACACAGTGTTGGCTGGTATGGAGTATGCAATTGCATACTTAGATGATATTTTGATTGAAAGTGAAAATGAGGCCCAAAACAAAATGCATATTAGAGCAGTATTTCAGAGAATTGAGGAATACGGGTTCAAGCTGAGAGCTGAAAAATGCTAGTTCTTCTTAAAGAAGATAAAATATTTAGGGCAGATCATCGACAGTAAAGGAAGATAACCAGATCCAGAAAGGGCTGCGACTATAAAAAATATGCCAGCATCTGATAATGTGGCTAAACTCCAGGTGTTCTTGGGATTAGTAAGTTACTATAGCATTTATATCCCAAAAATGTATGATATGAGAGCTCCTTTAAATAATTTGGTGAAAAAGGGCGCAAAGTGGATATGGTCGAAAGAATGTGAACAGGCTTTTAAAAAAATAAAATGCTGTCTATTAGCAGACCTATCGTTAGCGTATTTCGACCCCAAGAGGAAAATCATTGTAGCGGCAGATGCCAGTAATGAGGGACTACGTGCCATATTGCTTCATAAATTTGAGGACAGATCTACGAAGCCAGTAGCACATGCCTTGTGAACATTACTGCCCATGGAACGAAGTTACAGTCAAATTGAAAAAGAGAGTTTAGCAATAATCTACGCTGTAAAAAGATTTCACAGGTTTCTATACGGAAGAGAATTTACTCTGCAAACAGACCTCAAACTGCTGTTAACAATATTTGGCTCAAAAAAGGTATACCAACTCACATGGCAAATTGACTACAGCATTGGGGTATAATTCTATTGAATTCTAATTTCAAAATGGAATATGTGCCTTCAAAGAAGCTAGGTCACACCAATGGGTTATCAAGTTTAATACCGAAATATATGGAACCTCTGGAAGAAACAGTAATAGCGGCACTAAGAGACGAAAGTGAATTGTCGGGTCTGTTATGCAACACTATTAGAGAACTGCTGGTTACTCTAGAAGATGGGAAAAAAGCAGTGGAGAACAATGATTTCAATAAAAAATGAAAAAGCATGTCTGGTTGAATGAGAAAACTAAAAAAGGAATTAGTGTGTCATTTTTTTCAATCTGCGAACAGGTATTACTATACGCAGATAGAGTTGTAATGCCTGTTACTCTGCAAAAGAAAATTCTGAAAGAATTTCACACTGGCCATCCAGGGATTTCGAGAATGAAATCTCTAATGAGAGGCTATACTTATTGGCCAAGGATGGAGCAAGACACAGAAAATTTGGTGAAACAGTGCAGAGGATATCAACTGGCAGCAAGGGATCCATTGGTAAAGATTCAACCATGGCCAAAGACAGATGTCCCATGGACTCGGTTGTATATCGATTATACAGGGCCAATAAATGGATCTTATTACCTGATCATTGTGGAGAGTTTCACTAAGTGGCCAGAAATTAAGTGCAAACATCCGACTGAAACAAATACAATAAACACACTTACTGAAATTTTTAGTCGCTTTGGACTCCCTAAAACTTTAGTCAGTGACAACAGAATGCAGTTTACAGGAAGAGAATTCAAGGAATTCTGTACATCATTGTTCATCGATGATGTGACAATGCCAGTATATCATCCAAGATCGAATGGACAGGCAGAAAAATTCATAGACACCTTTAAACGAGCGTTGAAGAATAGTCAAGGCATGGACATGAATGAAAAAAGTATTCAGAAATTTTTGGCAATATATATAGAATCATGCCAAACTCGAATACGACGTCAGGGTTATTGCCAGCAGAGTTAATAATGTTTGCGAGAAAAATATGCTCTGTGTTCGACAAGCTGTTGCCTAGTCTGGTGAAGAAAACTGCTAAAAAAGAAAACCATATGATGAAAGCGTATAAGCCAGGTGACCAAGTTTTTTTCTAGAACTTTAGGGCTGGAAAAATGTTTTGGGAAGAAGGAATGATAACCAAAAGAATTGGACAGGTCATATATGACATAAAAAGGGAAAAATTTTGGTGTAAAAGACATTGGAATCAATTGAGACCCAGACACACTACAGAGATCACGGAAAATACCGAAGAGATTCCAATGGAAGTCTTGTATGACACATTTGAAATTCCTGTTCCAGTATGTCAACATTCACCAATGGAGGTATCCCCAACCACAAGGCCAGAGGTACCAGTGTGTCAAATGCCACCACTGCAAGGAGGATTGAGGTGAAAAAGACTTAGGAAAAAAGTTAATAGATTAAGTCCAGACCCTAAAAGGAGAAAATATTGAAGCTAAATTTTGAGGGAAAATTTAGCTCAGGGGGAGGTGATGTAATGAATATGCATATACCTGGGTTCCCCCTCACAGTAATATGATTGGCTGGTGTCAGCCATAAATATAGGCTGATGTGGAGATATATGGAGGACGTCATTGACGACGCCTATTGCTTATGACTACGATAAGTACCAGTCGATTATGGCTACCTGCTAGATTGTTCTACTCGGTTACAGTAGCCAAAAGCTCTTAGCTACTTCAAACAAATGTTTCTCCCTTTCTGGGACATATCACATACCTTATGCATCATTACCATTTTGAATGTAATTCTCTACTTGAGTGGCTCTCAAACATTGCATTGCATTAAATTTAGTAGATAAAATAGTTATAGTTATTAATATATGATTTAAACTGAACAACTATATTTTTAAATTCAGCAGCAGACAAATTATTTTTAATCAAATTGGATAAACTGTCACTGTTTGAAATGCTTTCATAACCTATTCGACTTAACTTTGAAAAAAGTCTAACGTTTGATGTTAAATTGCCTCAATAGTATCCCAGATGGACAGTTACAACATACTTATATGCAAATCTGGCCCAAGGGCTTTTTCTCCATATAACCTGAAATTGCTAATTCATATGATACTCACCAAATATGATTATAGCCCAATATGACCATGTCATCTAAATATCATCATCATCATCATCATCATCATGACTTTTTTAATTGTGGGGGTGGGGGGCGAATGCAGAAGCCATAATGAATCTCCTCCACAATGATCTATCAATGGCAGCCATCAGCAATTCTGGTATAGTCATACGTGTCCATTGTTTGACATTAACCAACCAGTTTTTGTGTTGGTGTCCTCTCCTCCATTCACCTTCAATGATGCCTTGCATGTGGTTTTGTACAGGCTGTAGTGCCTTGTAATGTGCCCAGATCATGACATTTTTCTAAATTTGACAATGGTGAGAAGAGGCTCCAGATGGCTGACAAAACTTTCAAGCCTTTTCTGCACAAACTCATTGGTTTTATATTCCCAAAAGAAGATGCCAAGGAGTTTCCTCATGCATTTGTCCTCAAACGCTTGAATCCTTCTCTGTTTCTGCCAAAAGTGTCCATGTTTCACATCCATATAGGAGAATGGAGACTACCAGCAATTTGTACAATCTGTTCTTGGTTTGAAAGCTGATTTTGTTCCTCCATATTCAGAAGAAGTTCGAAGCTGCAGGTACCGTATTTGAACGTTTGGTAAGAAAAGAAGAATAAAAGTTAAAATAAAAATGGTAATGGTAGTATTAACCATTTCCTTATAAGGAAATAGACTTGAGAATAGTATGACTCTATCTCATCTCTCCAGCTATCATTAATGCAATATTCACTCATAAAAATAATTATTCTTACAATCCAAAATGTGTTTTGGCTTTAAATAAGCCACAAAGTATTGATAAACTGTAAAAAAAAAACAATCAATTAATGAGTCAGTCCTTATAAGGAAACATTCAGCATTCAACAATCTTGAATTAATTCATGCCTGCAAAAAGAACTGTGTCAAAAGGATGTTTTTCCCTTGACACCACTATTATTTTAGCTACCTTCACTCTTCAGCAATGTTTTTTGCTTTAAAAAGCTATGATTAGAATTGTAATAAAACCTTAACTTATGAAAGTGAATTTACACATTTTCATTGTTCTTGAGAATTGACAACAAAATACTAAACTCTATTTATTTATTTATTTATAATATTTTTTATTATATTGTTTATTGGAATGGTTGGCAAAAAATTAGCTAATTGCCAATCAATTCAAACTTTATAAAATGATAAATAATAAAGATTTCCTTATAGTTGGTTCAGATATATTAGAAATGAAGATTACAAATTTATGAATAAAAAATGTTCATATTTACTTCTTTATATATTAGTAATTGATAAATATTGCATTAATTTTAATCCAAATGGATTAGTTTTTAGGATGTTGTAAGTCTAAAATTATTCTTATAAATAAACCATCTAATGAATGCATTTTATAAAATCTTTCTATTAAAACAATTTTTCAGGAAAATAGGTTTCTCAATGTCAGTATCTGTTATTTCTCTTTTCAGTACTGAAGGAACTTCCTTCTTAAACTTTTGTTTGAAGTAGTATGGAGCATCAGCATCTTGATTATGTCACTATTTTCAGTTTGAGTTACATATGCTATCCATTTTAGTTGTTGCCGATGTTGAAAGTCTTCAACTCACTCAAACCGGGTAACAAATTAAGAAATTCAAAGTCTACAATGCCTTACTTTCCAAACCAACATTTAATAGATCAAGAACAAATTTCAATAGACTGATCTCATAAGCCACTGATACTGAGTTAAAAAGTTATTACCAGTTACTCAAAAATGTGACTATGTACCAGATTCTAAATAAATATTTTTCACTTTGCAAATTTATCAAAATACCAAGTTTATTTTATCACCTAAGTATGAAAAATTAAATATCCAGGAAGTGTTTTAACAGATGGAAAATGCAACACTGAAATCCAAAGACACATTGGAATATCAAAAGCTAATCAAAGTATTAAGAAACAGGAAAATTTCATTAGAAACAAAGAAAAAACTGATGTTTAACTGCTAGTTAATATCAGTCCTCCAATATGGCAGTGAATGCTGGACAATCTCCTCACTTATGAATATACGTGCAGTAACAGAAATGTGGTTCTACCATGGACTGAACATATGAGTAACAACAAAGTTTTAAGAAAAGTGGAAATAAAATGACACTCAAACTTGGAGTCAGAAAGAGAGAGTTGAAATTTCTAGGCATATAATGAGGAAAGTGGGCTTGGAGAATTTAACACTCAAACGACATATTGAAGGCAAGAGAGACAGAAGAAAACCATGAATAACCTACCTTATGAACTTGGGTAAATGGTTGGCAGAACAGGGAGTCAACTAATAAACTAATGATTTTTATGTAATAAATGGTAGGAGAAAGTGCATTCTTTTTGGCTGTTTAATTTTGATAAAAATGTTACTATGAAGATATTTCCAAAGATTGCAGAATATTAGTCTGATGTTTTAATTATTAGGATTCTGCTGTTGTTGAGTGAAGAAAAGTTATGCATGGTTTAAAACATACTAAACTTGACTAATCATATATTTTAACCAATGGTCCCCAAACTTTTTCTCTGGGCCACATTTTTGGAATGAAAATTTGCTCGCATCTCACCAAATTTTATGTGCTAAAAAGTACATATAAAAATGAAAACCAGAGAGAGAGAGAGAGAGAGAGAGAGAGAGAGAGAGAGAGATAACTGTGGATTAAAGGCATAACATTATTTTTGATGACTCTCTCCTCCAATTTGCAGACCCTAGTTACTATATTCTTAATACTTGATATAATGCAACAATATCACAGTGATAAAAATTTATTACTATTTATACTGGGACTCATACATGCCATTATAAATAATCCATAATAATATTTTAAATTTTGAAATCTTATTTATTTTTGGCATATGAATTTTTTGAAAATGTTTCTAAATCTTTGATTGTCAATCATTTGGCCTCACCTGCTATCCTCTTCCGCCATACCATTTGGGAACCATTGTTTTAGACCGTTATCATTTTTGTAGAAAATTGTTTCCCTTTATTTCTCAGTGATATATTGATGTGATTCTACAAAAGGATACTCAAACTACCATAGACATGAAAATAATTTTTTAAGAGAATGAAAACAATGAGATACTTGTACTCAGAATGAGAAGGAGACAAAATTTCTAGAAAACATAATGAGAAAAGAATGCTTAGAAAAATTGACACTCTCAAGACATATTGATGGCAAGAGGGAGAGAGGAAGACAGTAAAACCTTACCTTCCAAGCTTGTGTATATATCTGGTAGTAAATGGGTGGGATAGTAAAAAGATAGACATTGATCAAAACTACAAAGGACAGGAAACTGTGGAGAGCCATGAGTGTCATAGTCCTGAAGGGATATGTTATATAGAAAAACATATTTTTGTACTTTCTAATATTGCCTGACAAAAGTTATGTTTTTACCATTTTACCAACATCATTTTTAGATATCTCATATTTTGGCATCCTGTGCATGATAATAAACTACATCTGGAAGCAAGGCCTCTGATTGGGAGGAGTATGGAACCATCTCTTGATTGCTGTTATTCTCATGTCTACCCTCATCCAGGGTGGTAGCACCTGTTAGGGTCCCAATTATTGGCAAATGGGGAACCACCTGAAGTGGGTTCAAAACACTATGAAAGTATTAAAACACATTTTTATAGTAAAAATACCAGCAATACAATTTCATAGTAAAAAAAAAAATACTAATGCTCTCAAGAAAATTAAGTTTAAGCATTCAATGACCCATAAGGAGTTGATATGCCGATAAACACACAGCAAACAAACAAATCTCATATTTCAAAAGTTTTTTTTTTATTCTCTTCATATCAGAATTTTCAAAACCTGTTAGCAGGTTCTTCTCCAACATAGAATTCAAGGAATTTTTAGTGAGGAATAAACAATGGCAGATATACCAAGTGTCCTAGAATTTTAGCAGGGTTGGCAGCAGTCATGAAATGAAGACTTATTTGGGAATTTGGTGTAGGTCATAATTTGGCTAGATGCCATTGGTTTTTCCACTGACCAGATTTTATTGTTACCAGGCTGGATGTTGTGCTGGATTGGAATTTAGCTCATAAAAATGATTCAAAACAAAAAGGATTAAGTCAGGATATATATTCTGCACATAAAATATATATCTATAAAATATTCCCATTCTACTAAAACAAACACACACGTATATGTCTTGCGAGATTTATAGATGATTTCGAATTCTTTAATACTTACATTGAATATAATGTCAGTATATATTATTATTATTATTATTATTATTATTATTATTATTATTATGTATCATATCACCATGGATATCACTGAAGACTTGAATAACAGCCTCTATGTGCCATGTCCTTTCAGAATGCTGGCGATCATACCTCTCCATAATTTCTGTCCTTTGTAGCTCTTAGTAAATTTTGCCTTTTTCCTATCTCTCCTAAACCCTGTTCTGCTATCTATTTCCCCAATACAATTAGGTAGCTTATGTACTACGTTTCGCTCTCCCTCTTGCCTTCAATATATGGCTTCTTAGTGTCAAGGATATTAAGCCCCCTTTCTTCATGACGTGGCCTAGAAATTTCAACAACCTCTTTCTGATGTTAAGTATAAGTATCCTTCTTGTTTTCCATTTTCTCTAAAACTTTGTTGTTGCTCACATGTTCAGTCCATGATATTCTCAGCATCCTTCTGTAGAACCACATTTCTGTTGCTTTAAGTCTCTTCATCTATGAGGAGACTGCCCAGCATTCATGGCCATATAGAAGGACTGATATTACATAACAATTCAGTAGTCTTTTCTTTGTTTCTAATGAAATTTTGCTGTTTCTTAATACTTTGCTTAGCTTTTGGAAGACATCTTTCGCTATTCGAATTTTGGTGTCAAACTTTCTGTCCTGAAGTCTCTTGAAACCTCCAGTACTTTCCTCATCAATTTGTAACTGTTAATTTTATTACTGTTCTCTCATTAATCCTGAAGAGCTTAATTCATTCAATGATAGAGCTTTCTTTGATTCTGTTGGTATCTTTGAGAAAGTCAAGCCACCATTTTCTTTCATCTTGAAATTCTTTCAAAATAAATTAATTTAAATTAGTTTTTGGATTTTCCTCTGCAACCTTTTTGATCTGTTAAGTGTCATCTGTTTTCCAGGAAATGCTAAATCCTTTTACATTGTAGCTAGAAAGAAATATAGTCTTTTCTTAGTATTGTTTTGAATGAGTTTTCTTGCCTCTAGTCACATGTTTTAGGACAATTTTATTTTTTCAGGTAGTTTTGAATTTCTAAGCAAGTATATAGGGAAATATAAAAAAGCCCAAAAACTGATGACTCTTAACCAAGGCTATAGGACCCAGATCTAAGGATTTGGGCTGAAGAAATATAGTATTAGGCATTTCTTCAGCCCAAATCCTTATGTTTCATCTTTTTTTAAGACTTCTCCCATTAATTATTTTGGGAGGGGGTATTTTTAGACAAGATGCATTGAAGATGTACAGTGTGATGTTACGGAAGGAGAAATCGGAGACTGAGTTTGAATTCCAGTCATGTTCTTATACATTTACTTACATGCTAATACTGTTGGAAAAGTTGTGATTCCATCTCTTCTCCCACCAGCTATGGGTTAAATAGCAGGACAGACTGGGTTCTATAGACTTGGTTGGCAACCAGTCTATCATAGAAATCAAGGACAACCTACTTCAGTCAAATCTTCTGCCTAGTCAATAATGAATCAAAAGAGATATGATTTCTCAAATGTGTATCATGTATGACACTGACTGTATTGATGAAGATACTTTCTCTCTCTCTCTCTGTAGTAGATATTCCTCTGTCTCTTTTTTTAAAATTTGCTCCAACCAAATTGTTTCTTTTTTTATTCCAGAATTTGTATTTGTTCTTTTGTTTTGCTTCCTTTCCTTATATTTTTGCCAAACTTACCTTTATTATTTTGCAGTGGTATTATCTGGCTTGCACACTTATTTATTTTTATTTTTCATTATTCATACTACAAAGGTAACTCAAAAATTATCTGAACTTTCACCATAACTTATCTTTCAGTTTATCACACTGCCTCCTGCTCATATGTACATATAGTTGGTCCTATTGTGGCCATGTGCTCAAAGTTTGAGCTTGATTGTGCCATTTTTGCTGCTGTTACAATGTAAACATGGACTCTCCACTAGCAGTGTGCACCAAGGAGAAACAAAGAACAATGATCTGATTTCTTTGGATGGAAGATGTGTCAGGAGCTGAAATTCATCAGTGGCTTTAAATGCAACATGGCAACAGTGCATTACCACATAGAATTATGAGTGGATTGAGAAGTTTAAAAGTAGCCAGACAAGTGTGACACATAAAGAAGGAGCAGAACACCTGTCAACTTCCACCATAAGTTATCATTGATCATGTAGGATGTTCTCTGTAGATTCAGATAACTGCTGTTTGTTTCTCCTTGATGTACACTGATAGTCTAGGCATTGAGCACATTAATTTACTGTGTGGGTAGGTGTTTGCCTTTTGGTCTTCTTTTCTTTTTTCTTTCCTTGTTTGAGATTTTTTCTTGTTTAAGAAATTAAGTCATTTGGCAAGTTGTTTGTTGGTCACACTATCATAGCTGGTTTCTTTAGTATATATATATATATATATATATATATATATATATATATATATATATAAATATATATATATATATATAAATATATATATAAATATATATATATATATATAAATATATATATATATATATATATATATATATAAATATATAAATATATATATATATATATATATATATATATATATATATATATATATATATGTACATACCCACTTATATATATATATACACACACAAACGCATACACACACACACACATATATATATACACGGTAATTGAAAAGTAACTCTCCATTTTAAAATACTTATAATTTATTTATTAACTATAATTTTGACAAGAAATGGATATGAGAGGAAAGCATTTAGCCTGAGGTTTTATTTGAAATTTGATATAAGCAACAGATTTCACTACCAGCTTCTTGTGCCACCCAGGAATCAACTGATTTCACCAAGAGCTCTTGTGGTATGGAAGACATAACTTATTGTATTCGCCCTTCAAGTTCTTCCAAAGTTTTGGTTTGATATAGTAGACTCAGGATGTCAATTCAAGACCCCTGGCTGGCCACTCATACATAAAATATGGAGTTACTTTTCAATCACCCAGTATATATATATATATATATATATATATATATATATATATATATATATATATATATACATCTTATGATCATGCTCAAATTATAAGTAAAATGTATTTCTTTCTGTACATAAATAAAATACATGTATATTTGAAAAGTTAATGGGATCAAATAACTGATATGTGCAGAAACCTATTTACCCAGATATTTGAATTATTTACTCACTGTACTAAATGAAAGCACATATAAACACCAGCTTTAACCTTTTGCCATGACATTATTCTGTACTGAAGCCTAGTTTAAAGCTTTCATCTACCCAGTATGACCCTTTTGCTTTCTTTGTTTATTTTGGTTTTCCATGTTAGCTTTGCTTTTCTCACTCATTTTTATTCCCTTTATTTTATTATCAAAACTGAGTCTTTGATTACTGACAACTTAAGCTTATCCACATTGTTATAGATCTTAGGATTCAGTAGTTTTGAAGTGAACATGGCTCTATCAGGATATCAGCTTCCTCTTTGCATAAACCTATTTTATAGAATCCTTGAAAAATCAATATTCTGTCTCGATGACAATCCCTGACCTTTTACATGGGGATAGGATGAAGGTTGTGAAGAAAAGATTTATGCAAAGTATTAAAAAATGAAAGGGAAAACAATGTTGATGGAGAAGTAAAAATAACATTTAGAGAGAAAAGAGATGATGAAAAAAAGTGTTGAAAATAGGTTGAAGGAGGAAAAAAGGAAAAATGAAAGAGAATTAATAATGAGTGTAGAAAATATATATATATATGAAGGAAAAAGAAATGTAAAATGGAATTGATAGAAAAATAAAGAAAAATTAGAAAACCAAAAATACTTGTATTTGATTCAAGCATGTGGGAAATAATATGGATGAAAACAAGATTAAAATTGAAACAGTTTGATACTGAAAAGAATACGAGCTGAAAGAAAGAGAGATGAGTTTTTAACAGAAGAAAAAAAGAAATGTGAGATGAAAAAGTGGAACGAAGTAGAAGAAAAAGATTGAAAGGAAATTAAGGATCAAAATGGTTTGAGTAGATGAAGAAAAGAAAGGAAGAGTATAAAAAATTGTAAAATGAACAGAAATTTCAAAGCAAGAAACAAAATGAAGAAGAAATTCAACAGATGTTAAAATTTTGTTAAAATTGAAGCAAGTGAAGAACAATAGTTTAGAGTGAAAAATTGGAAGAGAAAAGGAGGAAATTGTTTTTTTTAAATAAGTATGAAATGATGATGATGATAATATAGAGGTAGTTAAATAAAGGAAAAATATGGAAAGAAAAGAAAATGTTTAAGTATATTGAAAAGAAAGATGAATGATGTCAAATATATTTTAAAATGCTTTTGTGCCATATAATTCTTTATTCTCCAAAACATAAATTAACCTCCAGTTTTTGGAAAATTATAAAATCCTTTCATCTCAAGTTTAATCTGTTGCAGTGCATATCAAAGGTAGAAGTGTATTTATTTTTGAGAAAATATGTGAGGGATTCTTTTATCTTGACCTGCAGATAAAATTTTAGGATTGTACAAAGGAGGATTCATAATTTGATCAGATTAGGAAACAAATTTAAAAAAGTGTCTAAAGTAATCATTTTTAGTTAATGTTATTCAACTATTAGTAAGTGTGTCACAGAATGTTTGAACCAGAAAGTAACTTGATCTAGCACACTATGGCTGTAGGCAATGAAGGTAAGGAAAAATGAAAGCATAAAAATGGAAGAAAGGGATTAATGAAAAAGATCAGAATAACAAATGAAGAAAAAAGAATGAATAAGAAAGATAAAAGGAATACAAAGAAAACAAATGAAGCCAAATAAGCAAAAAGGAATGAGAAAAATCAAGATGGATACTAAGAGAAGTGAGAGAAATTTTAAATTTTATTTAAATTACAATAATAGTTCTTAATTATACTATGTACTTGATAGCAACTGAAGCTTAAAATTCAACCCCCCCCTAATCTTGGAGTGGCCTTGAAGCAACTTTTTATTGAGTAAATTTTTTAACAAAATCAAAATTATTTTTTAGTTTCTGTTATTAAAATAAGGCTAGTTTAGTGATATAATAAGTTCTCATACCAATTTTATGTGTATCTATACTTGGTCAAATTTCAAAATTTCTTGGGGGATTTAAGATCTCATTAGAATTTATTCAGAGCCCATAGTTTGGCTGCTAGATCATTGAATCCTTCATTGATGCATTGCTTAATTCTCCAGATTAGGCCTCAGGCTAGAACCAATTAGAATCATGAAAGGACATTTGAATTCTCAATTCATGTATCACTTTTCTTACTTATGAAATTTACCACCAAAAATGAGGTTTTTACTTCTTTATCCTAACAAGGCCCTTTCTGATGACCTTCTATGTCTTATGAGGATCTGCTATAGACCATCCTCATTGATAACAGAATTTACTCAGATCTTGTTGCTAGTGGAAAGTGGCTTCTTGAGTGGCTCATTTTCAAGGATTCCTCCTCACTATCCTGTCATATTTGGGCTTTGAGATTTTTGCAAGACCAAAAATACCTTGCAGGATGTTGCCCTATTTTTGCTATATTTGAAGCCTCCATGGCAATTTAAAAAATGTATCCCCCCACTTCATGTATCATATTGCATAAATCTAGTGGATATATCTCTCACGTTGTATTAATGATGTTTATATCTGTTGTAACAAATGGAAGTTTGCATAGAATTTAGGAAAGATATTTGATTAAGAAGTAGAATCAAGGACGTTAATGAAGGAAAAAATAATTTTGAAAACCTATTAAGAACTAACATTTCATTTTAAAATTCTTTATACAGGAATTACAGTGTATTAAAAAAAGAAAATAATTTTTTGTGATTATGAACTTTTGACTATTGATATCATTGAAATCTAGAATGAGAAAATATGCACATCTCTCTCTATCAACATTTATATTAAAACATATTGATTATATTTCATCTGAAGCTTGTTGAATATGAGCAAGATGAAGTGATAAAGGAGAATCAACAAGTATGTGTCTTCTCACTGGAATTATTCAACCTATACAATGTGGCAATACTGAGAGATTTAAAAGTCCTATCAGGACTCATTATTGGCAGCCACAATCTTAACAACATAAGATATGCAGGTGACAGTGATTAGCAGATGCAGAAAGGAAACAACAAGAACGCATACAGTAGTGGAAGAAAGCACTAAATATCAATTGCAAGAATACTGAATGCATGGTTGTTAGCAACAAGAAGAGACCAACATGCAAATTACAAATATACCAAAATCAAATAGGTGCAGTAATTTACATATCTGGAAAGTGTTTTAACAGAGGACAGAAAGTCTGTTATCAATGAGGATATGGTCTATAGCAGATCATCATAAAACGTAGAAGGTCATCAAAAAGGGCCTTGAAAGTGCGTTCATAGATGCATTGCAATAGTGAAAGATGCCTTCCAAAAGTTAAGAAAAAGGAAAATATTCTTAAAAACAAAGAAAGAAATAGTGAACTGTTATGTAATATCAGTCCTCCTATATGTCAGTGAACACAGGACAATCTCTTTATAGATGAAGAAAATTTGAAACAACAGAAATGTGGTTCTACAGAAGGATACTGAGAATACCATGGACCGAACATGTGAGCAACACTGACATTTTAGAGAAAATGAAAACAATAATGACAAAGACACTTATACTTAACTTCAGGAATTTCAGTGGCATATACCAAGGAAAGTGGGGTTGGGAAATTTGTTATCACAGGAAAAATCAAAGGCAAGAAGGAGTGAGCTTGAGTAAATGGATGGTGGAGAGATAGAGATTTATTAATAGATATAAAAGACAAGAAATTGTGGACAATTATGATCATTAATGTCCTGAAGGGATAAGATGCATAGAAGAAGACTAAGAAAGTTGGAGAATTCTTAGTTGACATGAATAATGATGCAGTGGACATTAGAACTTCATAAAGTCATTAATATTAGTAGCTATCTTTTCTTAGTTAAGTTCCATATTCTATGAAATGATCAACCTTTAAATCTTTGGGTGTTTCACTTCATTGTGTAATATGATGAATGTATAGATTTCTTACCCTCATATTAGATCTGCACTTTAATATTTTAATGGAATTAATATTCCTGAAAAAAAGAAAACAGCAAATATATTTCAAATAAGCTTTTCATTGTTGTACTTGAAGACACATATTTGTCCTCAGATGTAATAACACTTTTACTCAGATTACTTGCATGTATTATCTCATGAACAAATCCAATTATGGATGCCTCAATGGATTCTGTAAACAAAAAGAGAGAAATCTATAGCAATTTTATATTACTTCATCAACAAATTGTTGTATTAAAGATGCTATCATCAAGATATTGAGCAAGTGTTTCACTTATGCAGCCAGTCAAATTATTAATGTTCATTTATATAAAGATTTATTTTCTTTCTTCTCTTACCACAAGCCAAATCTAAGATTTTTAGTAATTTTTTTCTTTGTTGACATAAGTTTATTTTTTGTTAATATTGTAATTCTTCCAGTTGAAACTATTTTATGTTTTTGGGAACAAATTGTAATGAAAAATGTATCACCCTAACTACTAATCATACATGACAGTTAACAGCCAAAGATGCTTTCCAAAAGCTAAGCAAAGTATAAGAAACAAAAAAAATTCATTAGAAATAAAGAAAAGACGACTGAACTATTACATGATATTTGTCCTCCTATATAGTAGTGAATGCTAGACAATCTTCTCACAGATAAAGAAGAGACTTGTAAAACAACATAAATGTGGTCTACAGAAGGATGTTGAGGATACCATGAACAAAGTTTTATAGAAAATGGAAACAAATAAGAAACTTATAATTAACCTAAGGAAGAGATAGTTGAAATTTGTAGGGCACATAATGAGGAGAGGGCTTGGAAAATCTGATACTCACAGGACAGATTGAAGGCAAGAGAGACAGAAGTAAACAATGCATAACAGACTTAGTGAGCTTGAGCAAATGAATGGTAGAACAAGGTTTAGGAGAAATACCAGAAAGACAAAATTTATTAAGAGCTACAAGGGACAGGAAATTGTGGAGAGCCATGATCGTCTACAACAGTGGTTCCCAAACAGTGTGGTAAACCTCATAGGTATGGCAGAAGAGGATAGCTGGTGAGCCAGAATGATTGAAAGACAAAGATTTAGAAACAGTTTCAAAAAATTCATATGCCAAAAATAAATAAGATTACAAAATTTAAAATATTATTATGGATTACTTGTAATTGCATGTATGATTCCCAGTATAAATAGTTATAAATAATTATTGACCAATTTTATAATTGTGATATTTTGCATTATATAAAGTATTAAAAATATAGTAACTAGGGTTTGCAAATTGGAGGAGAGAGTCATCAATGATAATGTTCTGACTTTAAATTCACAGTTATCTTCCTTTAACCCTCTCTCTGTTTTTTATTTTTAAATGTACTTTTTATTGCATAAAATTCTGAAAATGCAGCCCAGAAAAAAAACGTTTGGGGACCACTGGTTTATGTCCTGAGTAGACACGGCACATAAAGATAAAGAATGTCCTTCAGGTTTTGCATGATAGTCACAGCATAGCTCATTGATTAAAGGGAAAAGGTTTTCTTCAAATTTGCATACAACTACTACAAAGATGCATGTAAAACCAGTCTCCAAGGGATCAATGTATAGTTGTTTTAGATTTAAGTTTTAATTTATTTCTCAGCAAAGATTTATGGCTCTGTCTTGTCAACACCTTTCGCATATGAGTCAGCTGAATGAAAATATTAAAATGAGAAACAGACAAAGCTAAAGTTAATTTGTCAAAAATCTTCTTTTCATTTTATTGACTTCATCTCAATAATTCTTATTGATTACCTTTCGAATAGTTTTCAAATGGCCATTGATTGAATTTTCTCACTTTCTTTTTCAATCTCTTTCCATATAACTATAATTTATAATTTCTCTGGGGCAAAAAAAGGAAGGAAGTGATTATTACTGTCAGGATCCCAAAATATTAAATCCTTTCTTCAGTTGCCCGCTCCTTGATATTAATGTCAAATTCCAGATCTCAAAAATCAACTCTTTAATTTCCAATGAATAAAAATTTACCTCCATGTAAAATTGTATTTGCTTCAAATACTCATCATGTTTTAAGTAGCTTCCTTGTGCAATCAATCATAAACTGTTTATGTAGCTAATTTGATTTTTTTCATTGAGTACAAAAATGCAATTAGTTGAATTGTAACCCTTACCATCCACATTCACAATTGACTAGATCTTGAAAACAACATTTTTTACTTTATAGTTATATCTCCTACTTCTTCTATATGCTATGCCTCTTCAGGATTTCATGATCATGACTCTCCACAACTTTCTCTCCTTTGTAGCTCTTAATATATTTTGTCTTGTAATTTTTCCTAAACCTTTACCTACCATCCATTTACTCAAGGTAACTAGGTAGGTTACTCATTGTTTATGCAATCTATCCTGTGAGTATCAAATTTTACAAGCCCTCTTTCCTCATTATGTGTCCTAGAAATTTCAACATTCTCTTCCTGATGTTAAGTATTAGTGTCCTTTTTGTTTCCATTTTCTCTACAATTTCACCATCTGTATAGGTTGAATAAGTCTGGTGAGAAGATACATCCTTGTCTTACACCCTTTTCTATTCTTGTATATCTACTGAATTCATTTCCTATCCATATCCAGGTGGATTTCTGCCAGTATAGGTTCTGGATTATTCTAATATCTTTATCAATATATCAAGGTTACCTTTCAGTTTCAACAGTTTTTTGTGATGTACTTTATCAAATGTTTTTGCATAGTCTATAAAATCCAGAAAACATACTCCTGCATTTGTATTGCTTTTTCTGATATCATTCAGAGCAGAAAAATTGCATTCCTTCTTCCAGTGTCTTTAACAAACCCATACTATCTATGTCTTATTTCCAGTCAAATTCTGCTGTGTGCTCTATTCATTAGAATCCGTATGATAAATTTATCAGCGCATGCTTAATGTTTATATCGCTATATGTCTATCAAAGCAATGAAAAAGTCACAAAGTAATAATATTTCTTTGTTTAACCAGTTTCATATCAGTTGCTTCAGCAAAAATAACCAAATCTAAAATCTAAATTTAAAATACCACATTTACTAGAAAATATATTCAGTTTAAATACAGAAAAAATCATAAAAATAACTTCTAAGGAATGCACATTTTGACTTCAAAATCTTTTCCTGTTATCCAGCGATTGTTGCCAGATGGGTAAATGACACAGATATCGATTTAAGCATGTGTATATTCGTGTGTGTACATATGCACATGCAAAGATCATGCAGCCAAAATGGAATTGCTCTTTTATAATGTAATTCCCAATCTTGCACAAAGTTGACATGAGGTTGTAGAAAGCCAGGAAAATACTTTGATAAACCATTAATGATACTATGAATATAGAAAAATAAAATTTTGTATAAATGCTGCAAACTTTTGCAAAAAAAAACTAATATATTTATTTATAATAGCTGGACCCATAAAAACTGACAGGTTGACATTTGACATATTTTCTTGATAAATTCTAAACATTCATAAAATCCTCATACAGCTATATACCATGTACTGTATGATAATAATTATGGCATCCATTTTGTTTAATCACATAGAGTGGGTCCCATGGAAATTCCACAGATTTTACAAATTTTTATTACTGAAGCTAATCATTTATGAGCGCCATATTTCATATTACTATGCCATTTCAATGAAGCAGCTGTTAGACGCATGGGGATATTATTGCTTCTTCATTCTTCAATTTCTTTCTTCAGCTTCAATGAGACCAAGAATTAGGATTTCTGGAAGTTAAAAGAAGGGCTACTGATTTAATCTATCTGCAGCTGCTAGACCAAGAATTTGTGGGCAGTGGACATGCAAGTTAAATTTGTGGACAGAGGACATGCACGCTATTACAAGCATAATGTATATGCTAAATAAAGAATGAATGAAGAAGTAGAGTTATAATATGATGTGTAAAACATCAATTAGAAGTCATAATTATGTTACTGCCATTAAGAAAATATCAATGCAATAACTAACAAAACTTACATATTTTATATATCTTCCTCCAGCCATGGGTTAAATAGCAAATCAGATTGGATTGTCTTGCCATGAGGTGGCAAGAAGTCTAGGAGAAGGAAAACTTAAATTTAAAACCAGTCTTAAGTGGGATGGGCTATTTTACACAAGACACACCACTGCTGCTATAGCTATAATTCATTATAATATATTATAGTTATATATTATAATACATTATGGTTTCCTAACAAGTCTATTGACTTTATAACATACTTTAGGTATCTACTATAGTGTGGTTCTCTGCTAGTCACAGCATTAGGTGGGACTTAATTCTGTGACTTCCACATGTGTTTCTGACTAGTTGTTCTGTCAACTTGTTCTGCACCCATGCTTTGTACGAAAAATCCACAGAAGGGAGATGACACAATTCAACAGGAACTTCTGTCAGTATGAGTTACTTGAAGGATCAGCAACTTAATGAGTCAATCACCTCTCCATTAACAAATAACAAAAATATTTATTGTAATACAATTATGAAACAAAACATAAAGAAGAGAAAATGTTAATTTTTGCCAGTTGGTTATTGAAAAGAAGACAGTTCTTTTCAATAGGAGTTAATGTTTCCAAGTGGGAGAGAAAAAAGACATGGTGAGAAGTTTTATCGGCAGTACAAACTTATGCTAATCAGCATGTGATTATCACAATTTGAGTAGTTGTTTCAGAGTTTGAGATTTTATTCAATAAGCAGGGCCTTTACAATATCTTCTACTGGCTGGAGATAATCTGGTGTCAGAGGGGAAGATATACTTTTCATCTTTGATTTACTTGTAGAACTCAGTGATTCAGCCTTTATGGACAAAGTTTTCAGACCAAAAAGGCTTCTGATTGGTGATCCAATTACAGACCATTTCAGGTCATATTCTCATTGGTCAGCTAACCATAGTTCAGGTTATAGTTTACAGAAGTGGGAGAAAATCCCTTCTAAATCCTTGATTTGGCATTGCTTTTATTCATTACATACTTATTTACCTTTAAGTCCAAAGACAACCAGGATACTGTAAGTAGGTGAAGTGCAACTTATGCAGGTGCTGTGATGTTTGACAAATTTTGAACTCATTACCTTGCAGTGACATTTCAATATGGAGAACAACTACAGACACAAAAATTCATCAATAGGTGTCTTGAATTTTGAAAGACTTGAACTTATTAAACCTAGTTACCTTTAAATTAACCAAATCCTAGGAAAATGCTTTGTTTCCAACAAAACCCTATTCTTGATAGAATTTTGTTAGAAAAGAAAAGATTTTCTTCTTAATAATTTTTTAGTGCCAATTAACAATCTCATTGTATCACAACAGAAAAATGGCTGACAAACTAAATTTGTGAAGTATTTATAATAGATTAAATATTTTTTGATCTCTGGTTGCACAAGATTGTCATCGTATCGCAGCAAGTCAATACTAATTTGATTAATTATATATATCATAAAAAACACTATAAACAGATAAATGCAGACTATTTCAATATGGAAAAGGTATTCTTGAAATATACTCTGTAACAGTCCTTGTTATTGTTTATGTAATGATCTATCAAGTGAAAATGTCAGAATTGAACAGATGTGATACAGATATACAAAAGCACATTGGAATAGCAAAAGATCCCTTACAAAAGCTAAACAAAGTATTAAGAAACAGGAAAATTACATTAGAAACAAAAAAAAGAGTGCTGAATCGCTATGTAATATCAGGTATTTTAAATGACAGTGAATACTGGACACTTTCTTCACAGATGAAGAGGAAACTTCATGTAAATGAGATGTGGTTCTACAGAAGAATGCTGGATGGAATATATAAGTGATGAGGAACTTTTAAGGAAAATGGAAACAAAAAGGAGCTTTGTACATAGATTCAGAAAGAGACAGCTGAAATTTTTGGGACACATAATGAGGTAAGAGAGCTTAGAGAATTTGACACTCACAGGGCCATATTGAAGACACAGGTACATACTAAGTAATCTAGTTAACAAGCTTGTGTAAATGGATAAACAAGGACTAGGAGAGATAGTAAGGGGTCAAACATTGCTAACAATTCATAAGGATAGGATGATGTGGAGATCCATGATTGTCCATGACCTTAAAGAATATAGTACATCAAAATAAGAAGATTCTTGAACTTTTGATTTTCTCACAACCTTTCTTCCTTTCAGAAGCATTGAACTATTTATTTAGTGACTGCTATCTGAAAAATGTAAAGTTCTGAAAACTTTCATATTTGTGGTTACATCCTGAATAAATGAGGTTTTCATTATTAACTATTTATCAATGTTAGAATAAACAGACCTCACCATTAATGAATATAATACATGTTTCTCCTGTAATAAAAAAAATGTTGATATTAACTTGGAATCTCTCAAGTAAGGCACAAAACTACATTCTTTTGTCCATGTAAAGTAAGATATTTCTAGTTTTATGTATAAGATAAAATCCTATACTTAGAAACTTTCTTCATGCTATTGTACTTACAATTTCATTAGATAACTGTTAATATCCTCTTCAAGACTTGTTGCAAGTGTCTCATAAATTTATTCTCAAATGTGATTCAGTCAGTTATGTGCCATACATGATACACGTTTAGGCGATCATGTATCTTCCGATACATGACTGACGAGGCAGATTTTTTCCTGCAGTAGGTTACCATTTCTTTTTGTGGTAGACCAGTTGCCATCCAAGGCTATAGAACCCAGTCTGTCCTGCTATTTATCTATAAATGGGAGGAGAAGAGGATTCATACCTTTTCCAAGAGTATTAGCACGTAAGTGAATGTAATGGATTCGACTGGAATTTGAACTTGGCTCTCCGATTCCGCAATCCAACCTGCTATCCATGAATCCACTGTGCTTCCTTGAAATTTGATTAATAGTACCAAATGAAATATATATTCTATGTGCTAAAACCTTTCCAAGACGATGGCCATTATTCTTAATTTTTAATTTAAACATAAAGCTATTTATGAAAAAAATCAAATTTTAAATAGTCAAAATAAGGAATGATCTTTTTTTTTCTGTGAACTGTCTCCCTTCAGGACATGGCCAATCATGGCTCTCCGCAACATTCTGTCCCTTGTAGGCCATTGTAAAGTGTTGTTTTGCTATATCTCATAATACCTGTTCTGCTAACCATGACACAAGCTTGTTATGTAGGTTATGCAGTGTTTCCATCTGTCCCTCTTGCCTTCAATATGCCCTGTGAGTGTCAAATTTTTCAAACCCTCTTTCAACTGTCTCTTTCTGAGGCCTAGTATAAGTGTCCGTTTTATTTATTTGATTCCTGGGCAGGATTGGTTAATCTTGCTAGCCTGTGCTAAAATGAATCTGACACTGTTAAGTGCCCATTTAGTAAAAACGAATGATTCTGATCAGAGACTGTAGGTTGTGCTCAACTGTTTTTATGGCCATTCCTAAAATTCAAAAGTATAAAAACCGAAACATAAAAGAAAGTGCAAAAATCACTCTGGATTTTTTGCTTGCCATCCAACAATGTACTTTCTCACTCTGAAAGACCGGAATTTCTTTCAAATAAATAAGAAAGAAAATCTGCTACGTAAATTTTTGTAGGTAGATGGAGCTTTTATGCTTGTTGGACGTTACACTCGTGACCAGGAAATCAAACTTGAATGCTCATCTAATATTCTCATCTCTTTGAGTAAATTATGGAGTTGTTCTTTCTTCTCATGGTTTGCAAATTCAGAAACTTTGTCAAGCCAATCCATGTGGTTCATTGTGTGAAAAATTAGATTGTTCTCTTAGTTTCTAGTCATACCGAAATGATTTTAGTGTGAAGCACATTGGCATTTATGGCACTATAGGTGGGTGCTGTAGGATTTCACCCCAACTTTTTCTGGAACTGAGAAGTGAACAAAAGCCTTAATTTGTTTTTTGACCTTAATCTATACCAGGGGTCACTAAACGTTTTTCACAAAGGGTGGAATAGATAACCATTTCGTTCAATACAATACACTAAAAAATAAAGACAATACACAAAAAATAAAGACAACAAACATATTTATTTACCAAAAAGTTATCAAAGAGGGTGACATGAGTAATAAAATAGTTATATCACACCCAGTACACACATATTTGAATCTCACAAACTAAGCACCGAAAAAGGTTAGTGCGATTTGTGAAACTGGGGTTTACAATTTAAGATATAATTCATATTTACTTTGGAATTGCTGCATCCAATCAAAAGAATTGCTTTCACGTGTTCATCAGCCAACCTCGTTACATGTGCTGATTTTACATAATTTAGATTTTATAATATGAGCTCAGGCAAAATATATGACATAATTTGCTGGTCAGTCCTTTTTATATACAGCACTCTTCAAATCAGTTTAAACACAGCAATGCAAGTTAAAACATGTTTGTGGTATCAGGCTTGTCATTGCTTTTCTTAGAAACTTCATTGCAGGTACTTATACAAAAGGTTCTTGGATATCAAAAGTTGCCAAATTTTTTATTTCACTGATTTTCTTAAAATTTATATTACTTTCAATGCAATGTCAATTGTTATGTTCTGTCTTCTTAATAGTGTTTTTTCTCATATTCTCAGTAACCCCTTGCATCTTAGTGGATTTATTGTCTCTCTTGGGGGTGAAATAATTTAAAAAGCATGCACTCAGTTCAGTAATAAATATAAATCATATTGTCTGGCATTATTAGTTACTTTTAGTTTTTTTCAATAACTATTGAAGGGACTCTAGAAAATATTTGCAATATTCATGTGGAGGATATTACACATGCATCATGGCAACAGTTTTAGAAATTTTATCAGATTATCCAATTTTCACATTATCAGTCAGGTTACTGAAACTGCATGGAATACTTCAATATTGAAATAATTCAAAATTATAATTACCGAGTGTGTGAAAAGTTTACAAAAATAGTGTCATTGTAATAACAACATAGTCGTTAAGAAGAGATATATGCTCCATTCTCTGAAACTAGTTTATCCATTGATTTTGTGAGCTTTTTGTTACTTCCTATTTTGTCTTATATAATTGCCACCTAATAATCTAAATCTTCCTCTTCAAAATATCCCACAAGTTTTCAGTTAGTCAGGCAAGCATCCAAGCTGAACATTTTTCAGATATTATTAAGTTATGAGGTTTCTTCTTTCTGAAAACATTTGGTTTCTTCTTGAAAGATCAGCTGTCATTTTAATGCCTTCTGAAACTCACTATTGGAGACCTAGTGATCAGTCTCACATGTTTTTCCTCTTGATTTATGACTTGGCATCTTATACTTTTTGATATATTATCAAAGTCACAATGACTGAAAATCACACTGGATATTTGTCAGTTATTTCTCTATAAATAATGGTCAGATATAATTTTGCAGAACTTACCAGTAAAAGTAACACTGGTTGCAAATCTGACTGTTTTTTTTTTCATTCTTTACTTTTTCTAGTTCAGTTCTTTGAGATTTGCATCACTGGAACTAAAACCTATAATATAAATGAGTGTGAAAAGACAGTGGCCAAAAAATTCTTAAATGTTGTTTCTAAATTATGGTATCAAGAAAAGGTGTCCCATAAAATTTATCTTTTTCTAGTTTATTAGTGGCCTGATCAAAAGAAAAAAAATTCTTTGTCAAACCAGGTGATTAATTTCAGTTGCATACAAATGATAAATGAATGATTAGTTTATGCATTCTAAAGAGATTGAACATACCATATATATATATATATATATATATATATATATATATATATATATATATATATATATATGAGAGATATTGATATTGATAACTATTGGAAATGCATAGGTTGATGAGTGGGGAATGGAATATAGGTATTCAGAAGTTTGTAAATGCCAACCTGCTGGATCAGATTCAGATTGCCTTGTGGCACAATAAATCTTTGAAGAAAACTGAGTGAAGATGAGCAGACAGATCAACAAAAGCCAGAAATTGTAAGATCAAGATTCTATTCTTTTCTTAACATTAAAGGCACAAACAATGCTTATTGATTAAAAGAAGATAAAGAAAAACTAATCTTTGACACTAGAAATCACAAACAAGTTTCTTACAGCTGCCTGTGCAATTTAGAACCATTTGTTGTCACTTTCTTGTTGTGGATTAATGTTCTCATCATTATTGTTTTTTTCATCATGGAATTTTAAAGCTAAGGGAAAAACTGATAAATCTAATCACCTACATGCACTTTAATGCAAAGCAGGGAATTTGGACCAAAATTGGGTTAATCCTCCAGCTATAACCCTTGGTTCCAACAGGATTTCAGTACTCAAACTTGAACCCTTATAGCTGAACCATTATGGATCATATGAAAACCGAATGAAAAATTGAAGAAAGAGAAATTATTTTAATGGTCACAAAGAACACACACACACACGTGTGTGTGTGTGTGTATAAATGAATAATATGATAGTGAAAATTTCTTGCTACTTTTTGTCAAATTTTAGGAAGGGAGTTGGTTGAAGAATTTTTCAACATACACTTTAACACATATATATATATATATATATATGTATATATAATATGGAAAAAACAACTGAAAAGTTGCAAATTTAAAAAAAAAAAAAAATTGAATGTTTTTTTTGTGAAAGTATTTATTTATATTTTTATATATATATATATATTTCATATTTCAGATCTGCCCCGATCTTTCGTCAGAAGTAAATTAAATAACTGTATTCAGAAGTTTGTTTTCAAGTAGACTCAATCGTGAGACGCGGACGTCACGTGATGTGGAATGCAACTGTGTTTATATATATATATATATATATATATATATATATATATATATATACACAAGAGCAAATCATTAATTCTAGTGCTGAACATGTAGTTATAAATTTTGATCCTAAATTTGGAACTAATGATTTAATTTTTTCATATTTAGTATAGGATATTTTATATTGGAATCAAAATTGGGGATAAACTATCAAATATTTTTTTTGTTCTGTTTTGTTTGTGTACGTTTGACTGTTTCAGTCACCTAGGTGATGTCATTGTGGTGGACAAGCTTTTGTTAGCTGTATTCTAGTATATTTGGGAATGTCAATATTCAAATTCAAATATACATGTATTGTATAAGTGATATCCTGTGCTAAATTGCACTGGAAAAGGATGTATCAAATCTTTATACCAGGTCACAGCAGTGATGAATCAAAACTTGGAGAGTTGAGTTAAAGGGAAATAGCTGAGACATCTAGAAGAGGCATGGCATTTGGAACTAGAACAGTCTACCTCAGTGGACAAAACCAAAGGGCTCAGTTCAAAATTACAATCACCTGAAGAAGGCTGGCGTGTACAATGGCTGAAACACTGTGAATATAGCAATAGGGATAAGAGTCTGAATAATATAAATAATGCAAGTAATGAAAATATTACTTAACTTTTTAAATACTAATTTTTATCCTGAGATCAAATTGATATTTAAAAAGTTATTTAAAAATTAAATAATCTTTTCATATATTATTAACACTCTATTTTTAATACTGTTTTAATACTGAGCATTATATATAACAATATCTGCTGTTTCTTAAATCTTATATATATATATATATATATAATATGAAATGGACTAAGTGTAACATATTTTCAGTTTGTACGTTATTTTAATAGATACAGTTTATTTAAATATATGGTCTGTTTTTTTTTTTAATTAAACAGTATTAATTATATTTACTGACATAGAAAATATGCGCTCTCCAACAGGAATTGAACCTGTGTCCTACATGGAACCATCATTTGATCTAACGCTCTATACCACTTAGCTATAGAGAAGCATCTGGTTAGCAATGTCCAAATTAATGTTTTTAAACACACAATCTCCGACAAATTTTTTCTTGATTGATCATATCTGCTCACAAAATGCATCTTAAGGTAAACAACGACAATATACAATGAAATGGACGAGCTCTGATAATTATTTAATATATTTTCTGTTCATACATTATTTTAATAGATGCAATTTATTTCAGTAAAAGATCTGTTTTTTTTTTAAATTTTTTAATTATACAGTATTAATTACATTTACCAGCCTGAATATATGTGTGTGTATATATATATATATATATATATATATATATGATGAAAATGTGGAAAAGACAAAGCAAAATCCGAATATGTGAGTTTACTGTTTTTATTTTGTTTTTGTTTTTGTTATTCTGTCGACGTCAGACGTTTCGGTCAAATAGACCTTCTTCAGGACATGGTTAATGGAGACATATTTATATTAGATTTAAGTTAGATGAAGAGACGATATATACAGGACTGGTCAGAAACAGAAAAACAGTCCTGTATATATCGTCTCTTCATCTAACTCGTCGACAGAATAACAAAAACAAAATAAAAACAGTAAACTCACATATTCGGATTTTGCTTTGTCTTTTCCACATTTTCATCATACCGTCGGATCTACATCCACACATTTGCTTACATATATATATATATATATATATATATATATATATATATATATATATATATATATATATATATATATGTGTGTGTGTGTGTGTATATATATGTATGTATATGTGTGTGCGTGTGGAAAATTGGAAAAGGTTTTGTGATACATTTCATCCATTAAGATTTCATCGGACCAGGCTTTGTTAATATTTCCATATCAACACATGTGCACAAAACAAGAAACCCTGGTAGTTGAAAATTTTTGAAAAAGTATTTGTCTTTTTTTTTTAAAGAATATTTTTCAAACTCGCCAAATTCATCTGTATTATTTTTCTTTCGATCACCTTTGTCCCTGACTATTCCATATTGTGACAACAAAAAAAATCTACCAAAAATGGTGATATATTGTAAAAGCCTGGACACAAATGTACCATGGATGAACTAGCGATCAAGGCACTTTCCAGACATTTTCGTCTTGGTTGATTATTTTCTCATTTAATCAAAGTAGCATTCCCTATGTCAAAATTGTGGTCAGTTTTGTTATGATGAACAACCAATGCATTTTGTGTCTTGCCCCTTTTGTGTTCATATAGTCTTTTGTTTAAACTTCTTGAGGTTTCTCCAACGTATTCATTCTGGCAATTCCTGCATTTGATAGAGTAAATTCCTTCTTCAAGTTTCGGCTGGTTATTTTGTTTTTTATTGATTAAGTCTTTGATTGTTTTAGATGTAGTTGTGTCAAATTTTATGCTAAGTTTCAGTTTTGGTAGTGATCAAGTTATGGGAATAGAATAATATATATTTTTGGATTTGTTGGGTTTATCAGAAAGGACAGCTATTCAGTTTGAAAATATTTTATGAGCATTTTGTTTTGCATTGAATATGAAATAGGCTATTGAACGTCTTGAAATATATATATATATATATATATATATATATATATATAAAATAGTTAATGGATTTTTAAACTTTTTATTAATATAAACATTATATTTAGTGGTTATATGTGCTTATTAGATATCCATAACAATTTTTAAATAGAGAAATTGAAAATTTGAAAGACACTTTTTCATTAATGAGACTTTTGATTGCCTGGGTCAGTTGGTGTCAATTTCACTGTTTAAAAACAAGTATTTCTACTCAAACACATGTGCCCACTAAATATGTCTGCAGTAATAATAGAAAGATAGATCGTAAATATACACGTTGCTCCTTATCCTATTTAAAAAGTGATGACTAAGATACTATTTGTATATTTTTTATACTTGTTATTTAGTTGACAACATCTTGACAAGGAGTAGTCTAAAATTTTGTCATTCCCACAAAATTGACTATACTCCCACATGTAAACTAAACAAAAACATAAAAAAAGAATATTGTATTCATCATTTTATATATATATATATATATATATGAGATGAGGTATTATGCATTATTTACATTATTCGGACTGTTATCCTCATTGGCATATTAACAATGTTTCAGCTGTTGTACGCTCCGGCCTTCTTCAGATGATTGAAATTTCAAACTGAACCCTTTATTTCATCCACCAGGGTAGGTTGTTCTAGTTCCATATGCCATGCCACTTCCAGATATCTCAGTTATTTCCCTTTAACTCAACTCTGCAATTTTTGGTTTACCACTGCTGTGACTTGGTATTGAACTCACAACTCTTTGGCTCTAGTCATTGGATGTGACCAATGTCTTTATCCACTGTACCATGTGTCCTTGAGGTATCATCTGTGTATGAATGTTTGAGACTTATAAAACTAATGTCTCATCATCATTTTTTTTACCAGTGCTCATATTGCAATTTTTTCTGTTATTATTAATACATTTTTTACCAGAGCTTATATTGCAATTTTTGTTGCTATTCATTGCTTTTCTCTAGCATTCCTTATTACTGGTTCCCATATTGTATTCATGCTTGGTCAGCTCAGGAGATTATTGTGGATTAGCATATGTGCTGGTTCGTTAAGTTTTTGTATTTTTCAGTGATGCTCTCTGTCTATTATTTCAACCTCATCTCACATGGGGCAGTGATCTCCTATTTCCCTCCATATGTGGTCAGCTACACTTGATTTTTGTATTTCCCCTTGTGCTATCACTTTATGATGTTCTTGTAGTCTTACCTTAAGGAGGTGGCCTGTTTCTCCTTTGTATTTCTTACCACAGCTGCACAGGATGGTGTATACATAGTCTTTAGTCATGTTCTCCTCTATGGGGAGGTCTTACTCGGAAGAGGTGCCTACAAAGTGTTGAACCACTTTTGAAGGTTGTCCTGATGTTATACGGACCACAGATCCTTTGTATTTTCTACGGTAATCCTTTCACATAGGGCAGGCAAACTGAAGCTGTTTTCTGAGTGCTGTTTTCTGAGTGCTGTTATCCTCATGTACCCTTCTATCCCAGTTTATTGAAGTTTCTGCCATATACCCAGAATAGTTGTTATGTTGTAGCGTATTGCTTATACCTACCATTACTTGTTTGTATGTTTCTGGGTCGCTACATATGACTTTTGCTCAATGTTGTAAGCAGTGAACAATTTTTGTGGCCTAGCATATGTGCTGATTCCTAAAGTTTTCATATTTTCAGGGATACTATCTGTCTATTATTTCAACCTCATCCCACAGGAGGGTGGTGATCTCCCTTTTTACCAACCATTCAGTGTAAAGAAATGGATAGCCGCTACTTACGTCAAGCAAAAGTCATAAGTGGTAACCCAGAAGCATACAAACAAGAAATGGTCAGTATAAGCAGTACCCTACAATGCCATACCTTCATAATCACCATTAGACTCATCCAAATCTTTCCAAATCCTCTGCACCGTCCTCAGATTGACACCTTAACACTCTTAAATGTTCATATTAGAGCTTCTGGCATGAATGACAAGCAGTGCATCATGCTGTTTCCAAATTTCTGGCTGTATGAATTGTGTCATGGTGCTCTCTTTTTCACAAACAGTGCCCAATTGAGCCTACAACACTGTGCAGTTCACAAAATCAAAAATGAATGATTAACATGCATGAAATTAAAAATATAAAATGGCGGCCATTTACCCATCACACACTGTATATGCATACACACACACAATCACTCACATGGATAGAAAATAAGACTGCAACATTCAGAAAAATTATACTGATCTGAGTTACATAGTTACTGGTTAATAGTTACTCTGAAAATCTTACTTAAGTTTACTCAACTTCTGATCTTGTACTGCTCATACATGTGTACCATTTGAGTTTGAGTTTTAAGCAGTGAGACATGCTACAAATAAGGTTCAGTATGGTGATAGATTAGAGTGCAAATAGATACAAACAATCTATTTTAGTTTAATTAGGACCATTTGAGAAAGGTCAAATTCTTTATCTCCAAGAAGATAAATGTTCATTTCAGAGAATTGCTATATACGCTGGACATGATGTGTCAGTGATGGCAACAGTGTCAAACAAACATTCCTAAGCCCAATGACCAGATTCTGGAGTTATGTTGTAGAGATTCTCATCAAGATCAACATATTATAAAGTCAGCAAAAGAAGATTGCATAGCATTCACATCACAGATGAGAACAGATGCGATTTGGGAAGTTTTTGCTTACACTAGGACTATGAGATCAGGCTCATGTTCTTCTAGTCACATTCCCACTCATACCACAAAAAATGCATTGTTCATGTCTCCACTGGTATTTCAAGAGATCAAATGGGGGATCAAATGATACTTTATCATGTTCTGTGATGGTTAAAGATTATGCCTTCATGCAAATGATGTTCATATATATTTACAACATAGATCTGAACAGTGACAAACGTCTACAGTGTAGTTTTTACTATACATAGGCCCATCCACCATGGCAGAGATGATCAATAAAGGCATGAAATTGCCAGTTACCATGCAGTGTTAATTTCCCTATCTCTCCCTCCCCCCCTCTCTCTCTCTCTCTCCATATATATATATATATATATATATAGTTTTAAGTTATGCTATATTTATTGGTAAAACTACTCACTATTGGGGATAGAGCATGAACTCTGAAGTCAGCACAGTGTGGTGTGTCAGTTTCATTCTTGAATGCCATCTTCAGGCCATGAAGTTTGTGTTCAAACATGAAACTGATAGATGCTACTCAGTTTATTGTTGACCTCATTGTCCATTCTTTTATATATAATTGTGTATTTAGGCAGCAATCACTCTTTTATACAGGTTTCATTGAATATAACTAAAAGGAACTGCAATTAGGTTTTGTACAATGAAAAGAAAATAATGAAAAAGTTAAACCAGTGCCCTGTCAGTCATCTTCACTGAAACAGATATATATATATATATATATATATATATATATATATATATATATATATAGAGAGAGAGAGAGAGAGAGAGAGAGAGAGAGAGAAAGAGAAAGAGAGAGAGAATGAAACAGGTACAATGGAAATGCTAAGAATTAACTGCAAAATTAATCATTATTCTTTTAATGAATTGTGTTACCTATAAAAATACTTGTTACCTCTCTCTCTCTCGTTCTGTGCATGCATGTATATATATATATATATATATATATATATATATATATATATATATATATATATATATATATATATATATATAAAAAGAAAGAACAGTAAGATATAAAATCCGGTATTCTTATAGATATTTTTATTTTTACACAATAGTGCTCAATGTAAATTTACAGAGCATTAATATTATAAATTAATTGATTTAAAATATGTTTTTTTCGCTACACAGTGATACCATGTTTCATAAATGGAAGCTAAAGCCCCTGAATTTAATTTTGTTATTAAACCAAAGACATTAGTTCCATTTCCTCGTCAAGCGAATTTTGGAGTAACTTATTTTTTTTAATTTACGGTTGTTAAAGGCACAGCAAAATATATATAGCACAATTATTATTATATATAATATATAATATCAAATATATATATACATATATAAAATCAGTCAAATGGACAAATATAGAGTTATTCAATCAATGTAGGGTATTATATATATTTTTAATATATACATATATATATATATAATTCATATTACACCAAAGAATATCATTATTTAGAAAAGATTTTCAAAACCAAAGTAGAAAATAATAAAATAAAAGCTAATCAATTAGTTCCGGAATTAATTATTAATTTTTATTGTTATTTTTTATATTTCTTCATTGTTTTTAGAAAATAAAAATGTGCCAGTTGCTGTATGTTTGCATCAATTTTTATACACAAATATATTCATATCTATTATTTTTGAAAAATAACAGTCTGAGTGTTGCAACAAAGTTTAACAGGAATATGATGTAAGAAATACTTGACAAAAATTAATTGTTTTATTAAAGAGATTCAAAATTCAAATTTCACATGAGCCTTGTTTTATAATTTACTTATTTATTTGAAATAGAAGGCATTCAGATTTTTGCAAGGTTTGAAATCAATATTTTCTGCAGCCTTAATAAACTGTATTGATGCTAGCACCAAAACAAGCCATGTATTGATCACAATCTATACCTATGGGTACTTAATGATGTGTAAGTCAATTATTGATCTCAAATGATTTTTCTTACCTTGTTTATTTGTATGTGCATCTTGAATCTGTTTGCTAAAAGTCAATCAAAGTGAACTGCCAAGTTGCTAATAAACTATTAGATAAAATATTGATTTATAACTTTTCTGCAATTCATTTTTTTTAATTTGCCCTTCTGAAAAATTCATGCTTCATTGTATATTCTTTGGTCCTAACTAGAACTGCCATTCTGATGATCTTTCAAAATGTTTGATCTTTTCCTTTCATTGTAATAACATTTTCTTGGTAAATGTTTTTTGATAAGTCATCAAAAATGGCTGAAATGATTTTTCACACTTGCTGATTTAGAGGGTAGGATAATGGCTAATATGGTATTGATCTCTAATTTCTTTTTAATTTTGTTATTAAATCATGTTTGATTTATTTTGGCATGCAAGTAAGCATAATATTACTCATTTAAAAAGACCCTAAAATGTTACAAACATGGTATTGCTATTAATGTTAAGGAAAATAACAGCACAAATCAATATAAAAACACAACCTAAAAATTCCTTGTGAAGTTTTCTTTTACTTCCACTAATTCTTGATGATGGCAAACATCTTTTACTACTGTTTCATCTTCAGGGTTTTTCAAGATTTTTGTTCTAAAAATTTTCACTTGACTTCCACAGCTATGTGTTAAACAGAAACAGTATTTTAAAAAAATGCATGAGAATTATATTTGATAATCACACTGATTGTACTTGGCAAGTAGAGCAGTAGAACTAATAAACATAGTTTGAAAGCAAATCTCCAAAATGCTGATGGGTGAGAGCCTGTTTCTCTATCTGTATTTGTTTCTAAAACAGTATAATTGTTTTTGAAATTCAGAAACTCCTCTGCACTTAATAACAAAATGAAGAAATTCAAGGTCAGCCATTTTTTCTTTTTTTCTGTTAGATCAATTTTTTTAATTTCAGATAGAAATAATATTGAATATTAAGCAAACTTTGATTAAGATCAATGTAAGCCTTAGAAAAGGGCTCATATGCATATTCTGAACAGTGTTGTATGTGTATATATATAAAAGTAATTTTTTTTATAAATTCCACATGGATAAAAATATAGGAAAAAGAAGTTAAAATACAGATTTTTTTTTAAGAATATTTATTTCAAGTAACTAGACCGATTTCACAGTTCTATTATTTTCAAATGCTAAATTGAGGTGGGGAGATGTGTAGCTATGCCATTGTATGTCTTGCATCTAGCTGCAGTCTGAGAATTCTTTCTGTTTTATGCACAAAAGGGGCTTAGATTAATATTTGCTTAAAATTCAATCTGATATATATATATATATATATATATATATATATATATATATATATATATATATATATATATATGTATGCACAGTCTCATGGAAAAGTATTGAACACATAAAAATTTATGCATTGACAGAGAATTTGTTATTTCTCTTTACATATAGAATATCCAAAGTATTTACAATGTTCAACTCAATTTTTAGACTTGTACTGACACTAGAAATATATTTTTTTATTAAAAAAAACGTTTATAATTTTCATGTCCAATACTTTTGCATGTGAACATTGATAAAATGGTTTTAATTTCACTTTCTAGCAATATTCATCATACAAAACTAATGTATGTGTATAATGGCATAAGAACAACATTTATAATACTCCAGATGAGAACAATATTGCAAAATAATTCAAGTATATTAACAATTACTCATCTCAAAAATGAAATACAAAATTATTGAAATGTGGTACAAACCTGTCTTGAAAAAAATGCTGGGACCATCTTACATTGAATATAAAGTCGCCAAATATACACCCTTGATGTCTTTCAGGATGGTGGTATCTGTCATCTAGTGGTAGTGAGTTCAATCTCTGAATCAGGTAATGAAGCACTCATGGCATCAATGAGAATGAACAATAACTGGCATTATACAGACAAAATAGCGCAATAATCAACAGATCTCTTGAATAGGAGTAGAAATTCATTCCTTTTTCTTGTTTAGTCTTTTGGACTTTCAGTTGCTTCTAAAGTCTACTTCAACTCTGTACTTTTAACATCTCTGTTTAAAACTCTGAACTTTTATTTACTATTTATTTACATTTCTTTCTTTAATAGGAGTAGATAGGATTGCCTATCATCTGGTTCACACACCTTCCCAGCGTTTTTGTAGAGTAGTAAAAGTTTATCCCATGTTTCCTGCTTAGGATTAGATTTCCAGTTCCAATTAAATTCTTTTCCTTCTCTTTCACTTCTAGTGGCATCTTAGTGACATTATTGCCTTGCTTGGAGTAGTGACTCTTACTCTGTAACTCTCTGCCTTTACTATATCTTGAGCCTTGTACTGAGTGAACATTATTTGAGTTCTTATATCTCATATCAGCCTGATAATGTCCAGAAGTTACATGGCTGAAACAAGTGTGTCTATAATAATGTCTATAACAATCAAGATGAGAACAACACTTTAAAATAATTCAAGTAAATTGAATATGTATGTATTTTGATGACTGAAGAAACAATAAAATATATGCTAAAGATGACAAATGGATAGTATTGTTTATCAAATTGAACTTTCAAATGTGCCAAAAGGGCATTTAGTGAAGCCTGTGTTCTATGTGCAAACAACAACCCTAAAATTGTCATTTATCTTTGTGAATATCATGAAAAAGGCAAACTCTATTAATCCTTTGAAATAACCCCACCTTGATCAGTGACCTTGCACATATTACAGACTTGTCAAGAAGAATCATTTGCTAACACTAGGCTTACTATAATTTCCAAGCTTCAGACGAGGACAGTTTTCAATTTTTGTTATAATTTATTTTTCTTGTATAATAAATTCTTTTTATGACCTAGCACTTGATAAGCTTCATGGCTGACACAAAAACAAAACAAAAATGAATAATGATAGATTATATCTCTAACTCGACACTTGGGACAGCCCTCTCAGACCAAGGCAGTCCCGGCTAAACCAAAACATATGGTAAGCCTGGATAAATCTGAAATTCATGGTCATAATTATCATCCTCTTGGGCTGTTGTTAATGGCTAAATATCTAAGTGTAGTGCTAATGCAAACCGGCACAGAAATCATGGGAAATATGGTCTTTGGAGAAAATCTCATGCCATATCTTGTAACCACTGACAAGTCTTTGAGTGGCCAATGTTTTATGCCTAGAGGCCTTTCTTACTTAGCTACATCTCTTGTGTTGATCAGTCCAGCATCTAGGTTAGAAATTATTTTATTCTCTGATTTTTCATTTTTTTTCTTTTTTGTCTTTGTGCATTTGCTTTTATTTCTGTTTCAATGGTATTTTTCACTTTCATTCATTCTTCAGCCATTTTTGTAATGTTTTTTTTATTATTATTACTTTTTTTTTAGTTTTTATATCTTGTCATTTTGAACTTAAATTTTTTATTTCTTATATTATGAACTCTTTTATTTGTTTATGTTTTATTTTCATTCACTCTTTCCCCTAAGTTTGAATTTATTTAGTTTCTTTTTTACTTGTTGTATTTATGCTTGTCTTTTCTTTATTTTTTATATTTTTCTTTTTCTTTGTTACCCTCAATTCTAGTTTACTTGATTTCCTTCTCCTTGATATTTTATTTTATTTCCTTTCTTTATGACAGAGATTTTACAAGTATGGGAATGTATTGAAGTCAGCAACCAACAGCCTTTCATTGCTTATTTTTACTATACCAAGAATCAAGAAAATATTTTAGAAATGTCAATTTGCCTTGTAATGAAATTAATATATAATTCTGTTTATTAACTGTTTTAACTCAAATAGTAATTGTGGATTCAATCCCAGGGCTGGGTAGAACAAACCTAGAATCACAAAGAACAAGATATATCTAGAGGAAGTAGAATAATCTATCCTAATATATTAAGTAAAGAGTTCAGTTTGAAATTCCTTGAAGTTTATCCAGACTGACAGACACATGAAGAGAGTACAATGATAAAGATTTTGTGATAACAGCAGCAGAAATGAAGACATTGGCCCAAATGTAAATAATGATAATTTCTCATACCAGAAATTCAGACACAAGTTAGTGTTACTGTAAGTTAAAATTTATAAAATCATTCTCTTAAAACAGTTTTTCAGAAGAATATATTTCTCATGTGCACTGTTATTGCTCTTTCTTGTATTGATAGGAGTTTACTTACTAACCTTCTGCTTAGTATAGTGTGGAAAGTCAACATCTTGATTATATTATTAGTTTCTATTCTAGTTATATGTGCTATCCATTTTATTTGTTGCTGCTGTAGGAAGTTTTCAAGTGATTGTTGACATGATTTCAGGGTATACAAATTAATTCTTCTACCACTTGGTGCCAGTATGAAAAAGTTGGGCATCCAAGCTTAGAACAACTGATACAGAGTTGGCCAAGAGAAAAGCATAGATAAATTTGAGAGCAGAGATCTTGAGAGATGATACTCCATGTTTTGATACTCCTTGGTGAGAACTGAAGTCAGTTGAATATATCTTCCAGTATGAAAAGGTTGGTATCCAAGCTTAGAACAACTGACAAAGAGTTGGCCAAGGGGAAAGCATAGATAAATTTGAGGACAGAGATCTTGAGAGATGATACTCCATGTTTTGCTGAGCCTTGGTGAGAACTGAAGTCAGTTGAATATATCTTCCAGTATGAAAAGGTTGGGTATCCAAGCTTAGAAAAACTGACACAGAATTGACCAAGGGAAAAAAAGATAAATGTGAGGCCAAAGATCTTGAGAAACGGTACTTCATGTTTTGATGAGCCTTGGTAGAAAATAAAGTCACTTGAATTCAAAACACAAGTCTGTTGGATTTTGGGCAATCTTGAGAAGGAAAAATATATTTGCTGCTTTTTCAAGAGTTTGATACAGAAATTATATTTGTTACTAGCAGGGATATCCGGCACTACCCAGTGAAAAAATAACTTCATAACAAAAGAGGAAAGAATGTGTTCTTTGATATATTTTTGGCACAGCATAAAGGGGGAAAAGGAAATTGTTTACACTATTTACAAATAAAAAAAAATAACTGATTAAAAATATTCTAATGCCCAAAACAAAATATATGATGATGTCCTTTGTATGGCTTACATTACTTTAAATGAGTTGAGCCAGCTGTCAGTGCTTCTTTTCTGTTTCTTACCATTTTCTAGAGGAAAAAAAGTTCTATTTCTTTCCTTTCATCATGAATTGACTGAAATTGATAAAAAAAAATAGTCAAGTTAAATTATCTAAAGAAACCTTGTAATTATAATGTCCATCTAAAATTGTTTATAATTAATGTTTTAATGAAACTGAAACTCCAAATAAGTTATTAGAAATATAGGCGAAAAGATATTTGATGCTTTGTAACAACTAATTTTCAGTGTCTCCATGCTCCCATAGTTAGAAGTCCTTTATGTAATTTTTTTCTCAGTTTTTACAAATTGTTATCACCAACAAGTGTTTTTGTCTTTGAGTTTGGCAGAGGCTCAATTTGGCAAACTCTGTCATGCTTGGCGGCATGCAAATCATTTTGATTGTCGTCTTTACACTGCCAAGTTCTGTTATATCGGATGCAAGAGAGCCAATTTCTTCATAACAAAAGAAAACTCAGGAAAACTATCATACTAGAAATATGCAAAGTACCTTTTTTTAATTTTGTTTTCCTCTTCAGTTCATTTCCCTCTTCAAAATTTTTGTGGTCATTTACTGTTTACTAATTTCTCTTGTTGATTTTGATGTGTTGTTTAGATTTTACAAGTATAAACTTAAGGAGTTCATTATAGATTTTACATGTTCAAAAAGAAATTGATATTGTTTTCTTCTTGACTGGATGATTTTGGGATAATTAAACAGTATTTTAAGTATGGAAAACAGAGTCAACGATACCTAACTTGAACATATCATACTGTAAATAGACAAACTACCAAAAGATGTGGAAGATTATGAATTATGGAGTTGACTGGTGATAGATGCCTGACTGAACAATGAGATGAGAGATAAGATTAAGTGTTTTAATAGTATGATAACTTCAACCTTTACAGTGAATTTTATTGGTAGTTACAATCTTAACAACACTAGATATGCAGATGATAGAATGTTGATAGCAGATATAGAAAGAAAACTACACAAACTCCTTTAGAAGTTAGCAAAGGAAAGCAAGAAGAAAGGACTAAACACCAACTATACGAAGACAGAATATATGGTTGTCGGCAAAAGAAACAGCCTTGCATGTGAATTACAAATTGGAGATACCAAAAGTGCAAACATTTAAAGGAAGTGTTTTGACAATGGATGGAATGTGCAACACTGATATCTGGAGGTGTATTGGGATAGCAAAAGTTAATGAACATGAAAACTTAACTAGAAACAAAGAAAAGACTACTGTAATAGTGGTACTCCTATATGACACTGACTGCTGAACCATCTCATCACGGATGGAGAAAAGACTTGATGCAAGAGAAATGTGGTTCTCTTGAAGCATACTGAGAAAACCATGGAATTAAGCAACAACAAAGTTTTAGAGAAAATGGAAACAAAAAGGACACTTGTACTTAGCATCAGAAAGAGAGATCTGAAATTTTAAGGTCACATGTTAAAGAAAGAATTTAAAAAATGTCTATTAATTTTTTAAGTTTTGGGTTAAACAGAGTAGACTGGAGGCAACCAGCCTGACTTACCACAACAGAAAATGTTCAACCGATTCAATTTTGAATAAGCTTTTATACTGAAGAAACTTTAATAATCTCTCTTTACCTGGAACTGGTGAATCCTCTATTTCCACCCTCAACAGAGTTCAAAATTGCAGCCTTGATTTTTACCTTAAAAACCCTTTTTCCACAGATGTAATGTTGCAAGCCTATCGCTTCCATGGAAAATGTTCTGACAAGCTACATTTCTTAGTTCCACCAAATCAGATACCTACACATTAGACCCACCATGCCATGTACAAAGAGGTGAACCATCCTCATTCCTCTCATTGGTACATTTGGTACATTGAAACAGCTTCTTCCTAAGAACTGCTGCTTTGTAGAACAGACACCTAAGAGGATTCTTCATCAACAACTAGAATCCTAAACTCTTCAAGACCACAGTCAAATATTATCTATTCAACATATCCTCATAATCTATAATTCTTACATCCGTAAAACAACCTCACTCAGTAACCCTCTACCTTGAGTGGTTTTTGAGGGAAGAATAGTGTGAAAAAAAAAGACCTACTCAACTGGCAAAATGATATTTAACTTTGATGACCAAATTGGAAATTGTATTTTGGTACTTATTTCCTCATTCAAATTATCAGTAAATGATGGCACCCAGAAAAATTTTACCTTTATAATCAAATAGTGAATACTTTAAAAAATACTTGTAATTAATATTAAATCCCTGTCTCTCTTGCTACTGGGTCATAATCTTTGAGAAAATCTTTATTGCTGAAGCGTGCCAAATCCAGCCCATAATTCTAGTCTCTTTTGAACTAAAGATGGAAGTCAGCATTCTTTGATGTCTGCTGCTATCAGCAGAGTCTACTATCAAGCAAATTTTTTTTTTTGGAGATGACTGAAAGGCTTTGATCCAAATTATTCATTGCTTTGCTGGATATTCTTAACACCTTCAGCACCTGAAGACGCCAATGTTTTATTAGTTTACCTGTTAAATGACAGATAATATAAATTATGCAATATCTCCTTTCTTAAAATTAGCACCTCGTCTTCATTTTGTCCTCCAACACATTAGTGTTACTAATATCTGCTTCCTATCAATGATATTATGTCTCTGTGGAATTCAAATTCTTCTATTTTTTGCCAACGTATATTAACAATAAAAACTCTTAGCACAGAACCTGTTAACCCATTTTTGCATTTGTTACATTTTTTAAAAACCATTTAAGGAAGACAGTTCAAGTTATGTTTATCACATATACACCATTTGATCTATCATTAATATCTATATTCATATATAATTGTATTTTAATAATTTTTATTTTACCGTAATCAGTTCTTATGCATATACATAATAATAAATACTAGTAATTTTTAACAATATTCATTTTTGAATTACATTTTAAAAAGAATAATTTTAAATAAGGTAATTTGTTATATTTATTACATTTACACAATTTTTATATAGTTAATTTAATTGAGGTTGCTACTGCTTCTTCTTACCTATTTGAATGCAATTTGTAATAACTTTTGTAAATTATTGTAAGCAAGTAAATTTTGATTTCCCACATGTTTATACTGTTTTAAAATATACATCAGACATTTTATAAAGTACATCATTAATAATCAATTATTATTTTCTTAGCAAGAGAATAGCAAGAGAATAGCAAGAGAATTGCAGCTTTACAAGTATTAATGATTATTGTAAAGACAGTATGAGAGGTCATGTGTTTCAGTAGGACTTTATTAAGAAATTTAAGGAAAATATGTCAAAAACATTGCATATGAGGATGATGATTCTGATTTGGTTGTGAAAATAAATCAGATCAAAAGCAGATCTGAAGTTCATTTGTCTATTTGGTGGCAAGTTAAATATTTAGGCTACAAGATTGGATAATTTTATGAGTAATTGTTTAAGAGAATTTAATTTATTGTTTGAAATGAGTGTAACTGTTTGAAAATGGGGAACTAAAAGATCTGTATTGATGATGTTAAAATAATTTATTCTAATTAAAATGAAGGAAGCTGGTTAAATAAACCTTAGTGGCTTGGCCACTCTTATCGCATTATCAGCAGAAAAGAAAAGTATATTCTGGCATTCTGATATCATTTTATTTTTGGCCTATTGAGTTGACAGATTGGCTGGTATGAGATGGAATAAATGGTGGTGTCTGTACCAAGATGACTCTTTTTGATTTAGATGCTTGTATTCTCAGTAGAGATTAATTTCAAAAGATCTGTCCATGTTGATAATACATTATTACTATCAGCAGTTTCTTTGAGAGCATGGAAAAAATTGTTCAACTCAGAACTTAAAGTAAAAATTTATTTGTCATTTCTTTTTGTTTAAAGATTAAAATATAAGAAAATTATTAAAGCGAACAGGAAAAAAGAAAGGAATAAACAAGAAAAAGAGCAAAATTATTGATCTGTACTTTTTTAAGTTCTTTTTTATTGTATTTTGGCGTTAGCATCATTGATATTGTAGTTGTTATTAGTCTTATAATTATTATTATACACGTTTATATTTCTATCACATAGCATAGGTTTACATGTGTCAAAAAGTGCTCAAAAGCCTTACAGACTTTACTAGACTCAGGTATCAATTTACCTCATACTATATACATCTGTACCTGATAGTGACCTGAAAAATTCTCAGTCTGACTTTCCAAAATCTGACTAATTGACCAAACATTAGATTTGAGTTTGCGTGTGAGTGGGTATTCCTTTCTTGGTCGAAATGAGATCTTTTCAACACTGTAATAAATTAATGTATCTAGTTTATTATTAATTACTTACTAAATTACTTATTAAATGTGAGCACTTAAGTAATTAATGAGGTAGAATCATATAAAAAGGTATGATTTTATATGAAGATTGTGTAGCTCTAACATTTCAGATGATGAATAAAAGCATAAATTCATACTATTAGAATTTGAATACATATATTTATTCCAATTTGGAAAATTCACAGATTGACTAGTATGAGATGAAAGAAATGGCAGTCTGTACCAAAATGACTCTTGATTCAGACACTTGTACTCTCAGTAGAGATTTATTTCAAAAGATCACTGTCCATGCTAATAATACATTATTACTATCAGCAGTTTCTTTGAGAGCATGGAAGAATTGTCCAACTCTAAGTCAGAACTTAAAGTAAAAATTTATTTTTCATTTCTTTTTGTTTAAAGATTAAAATACAAGAACCAAAAAAATGAAAAGAAAAATATTAAATAAACAAGAAAATGAGCACAATTATTGGTCTCTTCTTCTTGTTATAATTTCTTCATTTTTATTGTATTTTGGTATTAGCATTATTGATAGTGTGGCTTGTTGTAATTAGTCTCATAATTATTATTATTATTTCCTTTGATTTTTGGTGTGTACACATTTCTTTCCGGGTCCCACCCAGAGACCTAAGGTTAGAAATGGCAACATGACATTTTCCACTGACAAAAAAAAAAAAAAAAAATATTTACATAGATAAAGCCCTTCGTAAGGTGTGGGCTGTACCCGTGAGAACAATTTTTTGTATTTCTGTAAGGCATGGGCTGCGAGGAATCGCTTCAATTAGTATACAGGAATCTTTTCCAACCAATCCAAGGACTCCAACTACAACAAGAATTGTTGATGTTCCCATGTGCCACATTTTTGAGATTTCGATTTCAAGGTCCTTGTATTTTGATAGCTTTTTTGAAGATCTTCAAAGATACATTGCAGTCTGCAGAGACTGCCATATGTATAATGAGACACTTTTTTTGTTTGTGGTCTCTAATAACAATGTCTGGGCAGTTAGCTTTGATTGTTCTGTCTGTGTGTATTGTGTAGTCCCATAAAATTGTAACAGGTCCTATCTCTGTAACTGGGTCTGGGTGGTGTTCATACCAATTTCTTTCAGTTTCCTTCATATAGAAGTTGCAGATTTTCCAGAGCAGATATTGGCCAACTCTGTCATGCCGGGTTTTATATTCAGTGGGTGCCAACACTGTGCAACCTTATAATTCTTTCTGGGTAATTATTTTGGTCTAATACAATATTTTAGTATGTGTTCTTGATAATTTCTAGTTAACAAGCACTGATCCTGTGCAGCAAGGATAAAACCTTCCATTTCAGCTTTTAACCCTGCATACGTAGCCACTGATGAGTATCGGGCTTGTCTACATCAGCTTGTTTGGTACGGGCAAAGTATTGGTCATGAAGCGATTTATCTTGCCATTGTTTCTGCATCTGGTCAGTTGCATTTGTTTTTGCTTTCTTTTTTATGTATTTTGCAGCTTCAGTCAGTGTATTGTGCTTTACTTGTACTTCTGCATCCATTTTAAACTCCATTTTGAACTTGTTGGCTTCCTTTATTATGGAATAAAGACACTTACTACTTTCATACTCTTTGACACATATCATCATGCAGCCTTCTCTAGTTTCTGGGTATCTTTGAAGGCCAATTGTTATAGTTTTGTAGGACAGTTCTAGTTGAACTAATCCTCTGCCTCCTTTGGATCTGGGTACATACAGATGATCAACATGAGCTTTGGGATGATGCATGCAGTAGCAAGTGAAAAGCTTTCTTGTTTTGGCATCCATTTGCTTAATGTCAGCTATGGTCCAATTAAGAATGTTAAAGCTGTATTGCACCACAGGGACAGCCAAGATGTTTATGGTTGATATTCTGTTTTTTTAGTTATTATTATTATTATTATTATTATTATTATTATTATTATTATTATTATTATTATTATTATTATTTAATCTTTTGAATAGTTACTTGAATGAGTTCATCTTGTGTAGGTTTAAATTTGCACCAGCTGTGTTTCTTTTTCTTTCTTAATCAGTATCACCTCAAGCAAGATAGTAAAGCCACTAAGACACAAGGGGGTTACAAGGTGTGGAGGAATTAGGAACAGAAACATTAATAATGAGTGGGAAGAGAAAAGAGTGATCAGAAGGACAGTGGATAGTGATTGACCTTACATTTAATTTTTTGCAGATTAAAGTTGGCTAGAAAGCATGGAGCTGGAAGGGAGCGACACAAGCAAGAAATGTGAGAAAAGAAACTGTTAGCATAGAACCTATGGCTACATCTAGCCAGCTTAACTGTAAATTGATGAAATTTCAGTGCCTGTCTAGTACTGTGCTTAAATTCCAAAAATCTATATACCATAGCAAAGAACTCATCCTAACAATTACCCTGAAAGTATTTATGGAAAAGATAGAGAGGCAATGTTACAGCAGTGAGAAAGTCACTGAAGCCAAGTGACCAGATCAGGACCAATAATATTACTGATTCTTCTTTGGAACTTATCAAGGAGCTCCAGGTAAGTAGCTGGGGCACTGGACCATATACAGCAGCAATATTCTAAGCATGGAGGAATGGTAGACAGAATGGTAGAGAGAAAAGTTGTCACACATGACACAATGAACTGACTTCATTAGCAGCTGACCTAGCAGTCTTTCAACTTCATGTCAGCTGAGAATGTTAGCCTGAGAAGGCAGAGTAAGTCACTTTCCTGTAATAAGTCACTTTCCTGTAATAAGTCACTTTCCTGTAGGTTAGCATCAGCCATGCTGATGGAAGGCAGAAAGGGGTTTCTAAGATGATTAATGGAGAGAAGTTTAGTTTTGGAGGTGTTAAAATTAAAAAAACATCTTTTGCCCCAGTTAGTAATGTTGAGGTCATTTTGGAGATTGGCTGCCATTTTGACCTTGTCTGACTGATCAGCCTTACTATCTAGGCAGGAGTAAATGGTAGTGTTGTCAGTGTCATTGGGAAGGTCATTAATGGAAATTAAAAACAGAGTAGGACAAAGGATAGTGCATTGGAGGACACCCACATTAATACAAAAGGATCTAGACAAGTGGCCATTCAGGATAACTTTCATTTCACAATTTGATAGCAAAGACTAGATCATTTCAAGCAAGTGTTCGGAGACAATGTACTAAAAGATTAGTTAACCCATGATAGTCATGAGTTCTCCTACTTCTTTATGTGACATGTCTCCTCAGGATGTAGGTGATCATGGCTCTCCACAACATCCTGTCCCTTTTAACTCTTAGTAAACTTTGTCTTTCTGCTATTTCTTCTAGACCCTGTTCTGGCATCCATCACTAATTATGTTATGTGTTGTTTTCTTACATCCCTCTTGCTCTCTATCTGTCCTGTGAGTATCAGATTTTCCAAGCCATCCTTCTTCATTATATGCCCCAGAAATCTCAACTGTCTCTTCCTGATGTTAAGTATTAGTTTCCCTTTTGTTTCCATTTTCTCCAAAACTTTGTTCTTGCTCACATGTTTGGTCCACAGTATCCTCAGCATCCTTTTGTAGAACCACACTTCTGTTGCTTCAAGTGTTTTCTTCATCTTTGAGGAGATCATCATCTCCTCAAAGATGAAGAAGAGACTTGAAGCACTCACTGCCATACAGAACAGATTTCTTTTTTTAGCATTTCACCCCAAGCAAAGCAGGGGTGCCACTAGCATGCAAGGAGTTACTGAGAGTTAAAGTAAGAGAAAAGAGGGGTGTTTAAGGAAGGGATAAAGAGAAGGACAGGGATCAAGATCAAGGCATAAGAAGATGTTGATTAAATTTTTGAAGATTATAGTTATTAAGGAAGTAAGTAAGAAGAAGGGAGTTCCACTGTCAGGAAGTGTGGGAGAAGAAGCTGTTAGAGTAGAAGAGATGGTTACATTTAACTGTTTTGACAGTGAAAGGGTGGGACCAAAATACCATGCTTAAATTCATGCAGTTGGGGCACTAGTGAAAATAGCTCATCAGAGCAGTTGCCACGGAAATATTTATAAAAAAGACAGAGGGAAGCCACATCACAGAAAATGACTGGAGTTGGAATGCCAGGTCAGGACCTATCACATTGCATACCCATCTTTGGGTTTTGCATGAACAGCAGTGGCACCAGACCATATATGGCAGCAGTATTCAATGTAAAGAATGAATGGTAGATTTGTAGGTTTGAAGGGTGGACTCATACGAGAAAAATCTTCTGGCATGACACAGAACACCAACTTTCCTTGCAGCAGATGTAGCTATAATGTAGCAGTTTAGTACTCTTTTTTATTGAGATTACTGAGTGTGAAAGAACGTGCAAAAGATTTTTGAAGATCAAAGTTGACTGGAAAGCAAAAGTGCAGAAGAGAGTTCCACAAGTGAGAAGTGCAGTAGCAGTAAGTGTTAGCACAGAACCTACAGTTACATCTAGCTATTTCAACATTAAAATGATGAGAAATTTCCACCAATCTAGTAGTATACTTAAATTCATAAAGCTGAAGTACTAAAGAGGAAAGCTCATTAGAACAATTACCATGAAAGTATGTATCAAAAAGGCACAATGAATCTACATTACAGCAATGGGAAAGTGACAGAGGCTGACATGTGAGGTCAAGACCAATAACATTACAGATTCTTTGTATTTTATCAATAATCTCCAAATGCATAACAGAAGGACTAGACCATATATAGCAGCAATATTCAATGCATGAATGAATGGTAGACTGATAAATGTGTAAGGTAGATTCTGGTGAAAAAAATTGTCTAGCATGACACAGTGAACCAACTTTCCTAGCAGCTGACCTAGCAATTGATTCAATATAATCTTTCCATTTCATGTCAGTGGAAAATGTATACCCAAGATGGTGCAGTGAGTCATTTTCATGGAGGTTAGCATCAGCCATAATTACAGGAGACAAATATTCTCTCAAATAATTAAAGGAGAACAGTTTCATTTCTTGATATATGAATATTATGTATACAGGAATAATGACATCATTATTTCATATGTAGACATGTTTATGTGGATATAGTTTTGGCATTTCTGATGAAATTGGTATTGACTGTGAGACATTAAGAAATGAAAGTTTAAGATTCAAATTTGTGATAGTTTAACTGGAAACTAATATATTGTAATTTCCAACAGGCAAAGGAAGAAGTTAGGAGAAAATGTGATGCAATTTAACTGACTGAAGTAAAATGAAAAAAAAACGCGCAAACATCAGAAAAGCAAAAAAGAAAATAATGAGGAAAATGTTCTGTAAGGCCAAGTTTAGAGATTGGTAATTCTTAATAAAGTGAGGCTGGCATGCGGGGACATTTTGTAACACAGAAATCAAAGAGTAAATTTTGTTCAAATCAAAAATAACATTGTCTTAAATCAAACATGACATGCGTTATCAGAAACAAAAAAAATCTTCAAAAGCAAAACAGTAAAAACAAAAGTGAAAACTATGCAGACATCTTTTACCAAAACAAAAGAACCTGGCAAAAAAAGAATGGAGTAATTCTTAGAATGTTCCATGTTTCTATGTGTGTATTTCTTCAAAAACAACAACAGAAATTGGTACTGAGAAAGTAAATATTGCAAAATCGAATGTATGACTTCTTGAATCAGTTAAGTTTTAAAATCAATGAGTCTTCTGGGTATATCCAATGTTTTACCAAAAAATATTTGCATTACAAAGCATAGATCATTCTGTTCTCATTTGCTTCTATGCAGACATCTACTTTAGTGTCTGTATATGTGTATAATGCTTATATATGTAAGGAAGTGCCTTGATCACAAGGTCATCCACAGTAAACCTGGGCTCTTACATTTTACTATTCCTGGCAGAACTTCTATTATCACAGTGTGGGATATCTAATAACAAAAGTGATGGAAAGAAAAAGAAGCTAAATGAAATTGGGTAGAATAAAAACAAAAAATTAATTTCCCAGCATCCCTCATTCATGCATCTTTTTAGTTGCACCAACATAACAAATTTAGTCTGATGAAATCTTAAAGGATGAAATGCATCACAAGAAAACTTTTTCCAATTTGTCATACATTTTTCCCCAATATATATATATATATATATATATATATATATATATATATATATATATATATATATTTTTGGTATGGTCTAGCTCCATTTAATCATAACATGTTCCTTTGGACTAATTCAAATTCCAATGCTGTAAAAAATACTGGAATGTCACCAAAAGATTGACACAACCACTTTCTTTATAATGACTAAGAATATTGAGATATTGGACAGTTTATTCACAATTTTGATCCCAATGTCTTCTTAATTCCCATTCTTTTATTGTTCTCTTTCCTTAATAATGATTTTTTTCTCATATTCTCTCACACTCAGTAAACTCCTTGCATCTTAGTGGCTTCATTGCCTTGTTTGGAATGAAATGATTGAAATAAAATATAAAAAATCTTATTTAAATTTTGAAGAATGCAATAATATTGAATCAACCCACCTTGTCAGTTTAATTTAACAGAATTCATCTCTCTCTCTCACACACACACGCAAACGCACACATACACACACACATATATATGTATATATATAAAGACAAAAGGAAAACTTATCTTAGCTGAGAGACTTTATCAAGGCAAATGTAAGGATTTTGTTTTGTGCCAAGTATTTATATACAAGAGCAAAAATGTTATTAGTTTTCAAAGTTTTTAGGTATAGGAGTGTTCATGAATGTTCATCAGATTAATGGAAAAATAAGAATGGTATGAGGTGATACAATTCAATGTCTAATAAATGAAAGTGAGTAAGTAATATTTTTTTTTTATTATAGCTATATATGCAAATTATTATTTAAATTATTTTTGATTGGAATGATTTTGGTGTTATATATTTTGAATTACATGAGGTTATGGATTTAAATGTTTTCTTTTCTTTTTTTAGTATTTTTTAGTCATGTATCTTGGCCTGGGAAAATAGTAATTATTTCAGGAAATGCAGTGATGAATGGTAGACTTAAAAATATGTAAGATAGATTTTGGTGAGAAAAATTATCTAGCATGACACAGTGAAGCAACTTTCCTAGCAGTAGACCTAGCAACTGATTCAATATAATTTTTTCTCTTCATGTCAGTGGAAAATGTTAGCCTAAGATGCAAGGTTTAAGACAATGGAACTTTGTCTTGGAAAATTCAAGACATTTTTTCAAGGAAAAACTAGAACTTTCATTTGCAAGAAAAATGTTTTATTTAAATATCTCTTTACTGCTTGATTGCTTCGTTTTGGAGACAATTGATTCTTCATTCTTCCAATTTTATCTATGTATTCTGACAGCATTTTATGTCAGTCTTTATTGGCTTTATTTTCGAGATAAAGTGCATTTTCTTTAACTCTGAAATACTATACGCATTAAATATGATATGGAAATTTCTAAAGAATTTTCAAATAGACTTTTAATCCCTTATCTTTTCATAATTCTACTAAAGAGAAATTAATTGAAGTCAGATCAGAGATTCTTAGAAATTACTGAAAGTTGCCACAGAATTACACAGAATAAAATGGCTTCCTTCATCATCATTCTAAATTAAATCTTTGAACATTTAAATATGAATTTAACACTAAAAGAAACACAAAGGAGTAATCCATTGATGCAAATATATTTGCATTGAAATTTTAAATATTTTCCTATAATCCAATAAACTTACAACTGCAGGAATTTAGATGAACAATCTTCTGTTATCTAGATTACTTTTAGGTTTTATTTCATCTATAACCTTGAAAAGAATTATTCACATTCCAAGATTTATTGAAATTGTTACCAAAATTTGGGTGATCCATTCTGAAGCTTTATTTATGTGTAAGAGTATAAAGGAAAATGAAATTCTTCTTTTTTTGTTTTGAGGAAGATCTTTTACTTTCAAAGATTCTACATTTGAAAAAGATGCTGAATGAATCAGCAAAAAGTTTGTAGCAGTTATATTAACAATAGAAAAAAGCTTACTTGACTGAGTAAAGCACAGTTCATCTTTTTAATCATAAAAGAAAGTACTTCACTGGCAAATATTTCTTTAAAATAGGCCGAAAAATAAACAAGTCTAACATTTTTTATTAATATTGGGTTATAAAAAATTTTCAGTGTCTTTTAATTGAAATTCAGACAGTATTTAGATATTTATACTATTTACATTGTTCAGACTGTTGTCCTTATCTTTATTGTCATAAAAATAGTGAAATAACTGAAACAGTGATATCCAGAAAAGGCATGGTATGTGGAACTAGAACAATCTACTCTGGTGGCTGAAGTAAAGTGTTGTTCAAAATTCCAATATATATCACCTGGAGAAGGTTGGAGCATACAATGGCTGAAACGTTTTGAATATGACAATAATGATGAAGACAAAAGTTCAAACAATGTAAATAGTGTGAATAGTTACAATATGTCATCTCAGAAATATAAACAGTGTTTAGATATTTTTGTAGAGATTTATTCAATCAAATATGTGACATTCTGTTCCATTATACTATCTTTGAGGCAGTTTCATGATTCCATCCTCCCAGAATTTGGCATCTTTCTGGACAATGAACTAGTCTAAGTGATTTTTACAGGCTCTCAGTAAGAGAATTTTTACATGATCAAAATAAGTAGTAATCAGAAGCTGAAAGGTCAGGTGAGTATGGTGAGTGTAGTAGGACATCACAACCCATCTGTACCAACTTCTGCCATGTTTGCAGAGTTGTATGGTCTGGTATTGTTCTGATGGGAAATGATACCCTTCTTATTGGTTACTTCTGGATGCTTTTCATCAATTGCTGCCTTTAATCCTTCCAATTTCAAACAGTACATGTCTAAATTTAATATTTGATTATAGTAAATTCGGCATTGCTGATAAAGTTGACTTAGTCGTTGATTTTGAAAAGCACCTCCAATCTGTGGTTGACATAAGCAGGTAATGGCTTGTAAACTTTAATGGCTCCAAAACAAAACTGCTCTCATTTACCCACCATAGAGAACCCTCCCTGCCTCATATCAGCATGGCTGATGCCCAACTCCATGAGAGTGTCTCTCTGTGTCTTCTTAGTCTCAAATTTTCCACTGACCTGAGGTGGAACAACTACATTGAATCAGTAGTTTCATCTACTGCAGGGAAAGTTGGTTCTCTGTGTCACACCAGAAGGTTTTTCAGGTCTTAGTCCATCCTTCAAATCTACCATTCGTCCTTGCATTGAATACTGTTGCCCCTGCTGTTCATCTTGATGTTCTCAACAAAATCCAAATATATATGCAATGTGATAGGTCCTGACCTGGCAACTTGATTACAGTCACATTCTCACAGACGTGATGTGGCTTCCCTCTTTTCTACAAATATTTTCATGGCAACTGCTCTGATGAGCTACTTTCACTGGTACCCCAACTGCATCAATTTAAGCATGCTACTAGGTTGGCATCTCTGTCCCACACTTTCACTGTCAAAGCAGTTAAATGTAACAGTCTATTCTACTCCAACAGAGTACTCACACATCCTGACAATGGAACTCTTTTTCTCTTTTTCTCTTACTTGCTTCCCCGATAGCTATAATCTTCACATATTCAAATATAATGTCAATCAACATCTTCTGATGCCTTGATCTTGATCTCCATCCTTCTCTTAATCCTTTCCTCAAATAACTCTCTTTACTGTAACCCCTTGCATGCTAGTGGCACTCCTGCCTTGCTTGGAGTGAAATGCTTAAAAAACTTATAATACAATCCTGCTAGATGCACAGTATTACTTTTATCCAATCCAGTCTAACTTTTGAAGTGGTTAAGAGTGCCTCATTCTATCTTCACCAAGGTCCTTTTCATTCCACATTGTTGTAGAGAATCTAGTTATTATATCCCCTGATTCAAAAACAGATTGGTTTTATTGCATTTAAGCAAAGAATAGTAGGTGGAAATGCATTCCATTAAATTTCTGTGAATTAATGAGACATTCAAATATTGTAGCAATTCACATATATAAATGTTTTCAAATGTCTTACAATGTTCCTATTAGATATGTGGAGTATTTCATACCTATTAGATATGTGGAGTATTTCATACCTATTAGATATGTGGAGTATCTCTATAATGTCCTGTATTATATTACCTGGATTATTTTCAATCAATGTTTCGATTTCCTGTAATTCTACTGATCAAAATTTCCAGATTTAAACCTAGGGAACCACTTACAAACAATACTCTCAATTATGGTACCATCTCTATAAATGGTACATATCTTTTTTGCTGTTTGTACAGTATTTTTTTCCTTCCCAGATATAAAAGAGGATCAAATAGCAAAAATGCATCTCATATTCCTCCATTTTCTCTTTTAATATAAAAACCATTTAAAATTCACATCCCACACCTGAATCATATATACAAATGCATCGAAATACCACTTTTTTGAATATGTATATAAGATCATAAATTTCAATCACATGTGAAATGCCATTAGAAAGATGCAGAGAAAAATCATCTTTTTGAATATGTATATAAGCTCATTAATTTCAGTCACTTTTGAAACAAGATCACATGTTCAAATGCCATCTATTGGAAAAAAAAAAAATTTTTTTTACTCACTAGAAGTTTCTATTTCATTTACTTTCTTAAAATGTGTTAGAAATTTTCAACATTCATTGTTTAATAAAATAATTTATTAAAAACTGAATACATTATAAGTCTGTTTTTATCTCTCATTAGTTTTATATTGCATTTAAATATTTTATTTTGCAGACTTTAATGATTGGTAGATACATACTTATATAACAGAGAAGTTGTCTTCTACAGTGGCTAGCTAATCTCTATCACAGATATCTTCTCAGTTTATGTTTATTCAACATTCACAGAGCAATTTGTGATTTATAGCAAAATTGTGCTGAGCAGACCTCAGTTACTGTTTCTGGGAGAGAGCATATAATAGGGTGGGATCAGTTGAAACAGGCCAGTTTGCTCAAATGCTCAGTCATGATGAATTGTAGATTTTATGCAAGTATATGCACAACTTGCAAACATTTTCATCTTCCCAGTTTAACTCACTAGGATTGGGTCAATTCATGGTAGGGTTTTCACACTGTTTCCAGTGGTGCTACATGCCCAGATAATCTCCTTAGGCTGAGATTAAAAAGCCACTTATTTGACAAGGCAAACATGATTAGATTCAAACCTGGGTTTCATGATCATAATGTGCATCCATACATATGTCAAATACTCACTCACTCATTCATTTGCTGAACTCTATTAACCAGAAAGGTTAAACTATGTTTTTTTAGGCAAAATAAGCTATTTGACATATATCTTCTGTTCAACTTACTGAAATTAAATACTTTATGGGTGGATTTTTTGTTCACTAAACCAGGAGAGAACTGAAGCAGAGAGCTTAGTAAAAGTTCTCAGATCAGTGATGCAAAATTCTTCCACATATGTGAGACATTGTAATCAGAATCGGATTACTCATTTGCTCCTTATGAGAACCCCTATTTCAAGAGCATTAAAATATTTCAGGAAATTGGCCAAGGAATAAGATCTTATTAGTAATTATTTTTAACACTTTGATTGATCCAGGATTGGCACTGGAAAAAGAGCAAAAGAAATATTTGCATCTGGTCCTAATTTTATTTTTATTATATTCAACATCTCCCTCCAAAATATACTTTGTTCTGTAGTTTAAACACCATGGTCCTAAATATTGATCCTGAGATTTTAAGAAAATGTAAGTTGAATGCATACATACAGACACACACACATATGTATGTATGTACATATGTATGTGGATAAATATATATTTACAGGATGTGATGTATAAATTGTCGTCAAAATTATGTAAAAATTAAAATAACGCTGATATCACATTTTAACAGATATATTTACCCAAATTACACAAAAATATCTTGAAATAGTAAAGAGTAAATTTATTCAATTAAATTGACTTTGGCTTCAATGACAACTTTGGAATCTTCTGCAACTCTTCTGGGTGGTCTCCTTGTTTAAGATGGTGAATTCTGCCATAATCCTTGCCTTCAGTTCATCTTTGGTGTTACAAGGAGTTTTGTTGGTCTCTTACTCAACTGTGCCTCAGACATAATAATCAAGGGGGTTGCAGTCTGGGGAGCTAGGTGGCCAGATGTAAGGGGTGATGTTGTTGCAGAAATTGTCTGACAACCATGACTGGGTTCTACTGCTTGTGTGGGATGGTGCAGATTCCTTTTGCCAGATATAGGGTCTTTAAGCAGCCACCCTTTTGACCCAGGGCAGCACTAACTCCTCAAGGCACATAATGTAGACCTCCCTGTAGAATCTGAAGCCTTTGCTAACAAATTCAGGAGTTCATTTCTTCTAAGAATGATCAGATTGAGTTTTCCGAGATGCTATACCTTCATAATCACCATTTCTTTCCAAATCCTCTGCACTGCCCTCAGATTGACACCCAGACACTCTGAAATGTTTGTATTGGAGCTTCCAGTGTGAATGCCAAGCAGTACAGCATGCAGTTTCCAAATTTCTGGTGGAGTGAATTGCATCATGGTGGTCTTTTTCTCACAGTTGGTGCCCAGTTGACCTTACTATATTGTGCAGTCAACAAAATCAAAAACAAACAACACACATGCATGGTATTTAAAATATAAAATGGTGACAATTTACCCATTGAACCTTGTGGGTGTATGTGTGTGTGTATATATATATAGCCATGAAAATGGCTAAAGAAGAGGCCAAAAGTGCTTGGGACAATGAAAATTATGGGAAATTTCTGTATTCCCTTATTCCTACAAAACAGGAAAACTTAAGGCTGCTGGAAAAACTAAATTAAAAATTAATTAAATCTTCCTTGTCTACCATATTTAATGAAAGATGTTTAAAAGTAAGGTCACTGTTGAAATATACATTAATGTGTGTGTATGTATGTATGTATGTATGTATGCATTTATGTATGTATGAGTCATGTAAATATGGGCTTGTATGTGCAAATATATTTGTGTATACATTGGATAGGAAGATTTTATGGAAGAATACATTTCTGCTTGCTTATATACTAATCACTATCGAATAACACATTTGAACACATGGCTATTTAATCTCTCTCCCATATATATGTATATATATACATGAGTTGTTCCTTATTTAATAATAATAATAATAATATATATATATATATATATATATATATATATATATAATATCAGACTATTATTATCTTAATCTTGAATTATGTTTTAAAAAATTTGTTCTGATATTTCCCTGGGGTTAAATTCTAATTTTTTTCTAGTCTGGAAGCAATTTTTCCTCATTGTGATTTTAATCTTCAGATGAATTTAAAATTTTTAATTTTTTTTTTTGTTAATTGTTCACTCAGATTTTACAGTCTCCATCATTGCAATGGAATATTAACACAAGATGTTAATGAGGATAATGATAACCATAATGATTCATTAAAACCATTTTACGTACACACCCAATCAATTAACTGCATCCAGATTTTATTTTAAGCCACAAGTTTTACTGAACTATATATGAAATTAATGATTGGAGATTTGTGTTAATAATAATGATGATAATCTGATAAATTTTGAAAATATATTGTCTGACTGCTCATAAATAAATTGCACATCTACATGAAACTGCAAGTTGCGGTTGTTGTGTGAGTGGTAAGATGTAAGAGGTTGAGTTTATAAAGAATTGTGGGAGAGATAATAGTTAACCCTAGATTAAAGTTAAGCTAGTAGTAGGTAGAAAAGCATCCACTTGAGAGTTGGTTCCACAAAGTATAATTTTGTGGGAAAAAGCTGTATGAGTGGAACTTAGTACTTTATATATTTTATATGAATTGCAAATGTGGTTGTTTTATATGGATAATCATACAATCTCTATAAAAAAAAATTTTTTTCTCACTCACATACCCTGATGATGACTTATGTGAGCTGATATTCTTGAACTACATAAAATGAATTTTGGCCAATTTCTCTGTACATATATAATACACAGCTTTGGTAAAATATGTTTGCACATAAGAATAAAAGATCATTAATTATAATATACACAAAATGTTTATTGTTTTAAACACTTATCATATTAAAGGATACTTACTAGTCTGTGAGATTAAGGGAGATAAATCAATCACAATAAACGATCCTTACCAGGGAGTGAGATTAAGGGCGATGAAGCAATGGCAATAAAGGTTACTTACTCAGTAGTGATATTAAATGAGATGATGCAATCATAATAAGGATTCTTACTAGGTAGTGTGATTAAGTGAGATGAAGTTATTTCAGTAAAGGAGTATTACAAGACAGTAAAATTAAGGGAGATGAAGCAATTACAATAAAGGATTATTACAAAGACAGTACAACTGAGCAAAATAAAGCAATCAGAATAAAGAATAATTACTAGATTAAGGGAAATAAACTAATCCCATTAAAGGATACTAACTAGGCAGTGAGATTAAGGGAGACAAAGCAATCACAATAAAGGATACTTACTAGGAACTGAGCAGAAGGGAGATAAAGCAATCACAATAAAGGATACTTACTAGGAACTGAGCAGAAGGGAGATAAAGCAATCACAATAAAGGATACTTACTAGGAACTGAGCAGAAGGGAGACAAAGCAATCACAATAAAGGATACTTACTAGGAACTGAGCAGAAGGGAGATAAAGCAATCACAATAAAGGATACTTACTAGGAACTGAGCAGAAGGGAGACAAAGCAATCACAATAAAGGATACTTACTAGGAACTGAGCAGAAGGGAGACAAAGCAATCACAATAAAGGATACTTACTAGGAACTGAGCAGAAGGGAGATAAAGCAATCACAATAAAGGATACTTACTAGGAACTGAGCAGAAGGGAGACAAAGCAATCACAATAAAGGATACTTACTAGGAACTGAGCAGAAGGGAGATAAAGCAATCACAATAAAGGATACTTACTAGGAACTGAGCAGAAGGGAGACAAAGCAATCACAATAAAGGATACTTACTAGGAACTGAGCAGAAGGGAGACAAAGCAATCACAATAAAGGATACTTACTAGGAACTGAGCAGAAGGGAGATAAAGCAATCACAATAAAGGATACTTACTAGGAACTGAGCAGAAGGGAGACAAAGCAATCACAATAAAGGATACTTACTAGGAACTGAGCAGAAGGGAGATAAAGCAATCACAATAAAGGATACTTACTAGGAACTGAGCAGAAGGGAGACAAAGCAATCACAATAAAGGATACTTACTAGGAACTGAGCAGAAGGGAGATAAAGCAATCTCAATAATGGATACTGACTAGGCAGTTAGATTAAGTGTGATGAAGCAATTGCAATAAAGATTACATAGTAGGCCAAGAGATTAAGGGATGAAGCCATTGTAAATAAAGGATACTTACTCAGCAGTGAGATGAAGTCATTTCAATAAAGAATACTTACTAGGCAGTGAGATGAATGGAGATGTTGCAATGAGATTAAAGGTGATGAAGCAATTACAATAAAGATACTTACTAAGCAGTGAGATGAAGGGACATGAAGAAATCACAATAATGGATACTTACAAGGTAATGAGATGAAGTGAGATGAAGCAATCATAATAAAGAATACTTACTACACAGTGAGATTTAGGGAGATGAAGCAATTGCAATGAAGGATATTTACTAGGTGATGAGAGTGAGCAAGATGAAGCAATTAAAATATAGAATACTTACTAGTTAGTTGGATTAAGGGAGATTAAGTAATCCCAATAAAAGTTACTTACCAGGCTGTGAGATTAAGGGAGAAGAAGCAGTCACAATAAAGAATTGTTACTATGCAGTAAGATTAAGTGAAATGAATCATTTACAATAAACGATGCTTACTAGGCAGTTAGATTAAGGGAGATGATGCAATTTTAATAAAGACAGTGTGAATAATTAGTAATGCATATTTTAAATTCCATAAGGTAATGGTTTAAAATAAATCGCTGAAATCAATTTTCCTATAACAATTACTTGTTCTCTGATCTTGATTGCTTGATTATCTTCCATGGTAATTAATGTTGTATTAGATAATATCAAAATCAGATAAAAACTCAAAATTACCAATTCCTTTTGAGTAAAAACAAGTTTCCCAGGCAGAAAACTAATGAGGAGTTATGTGTACAGAAGAATTTCTTTAACTTTTTTTTATGTTAGTAACAATGGAAACATTGACATTATTGCTCTATATCCATGAATCATTATATCGTCTGAATAATAGCTTTATTTCACTTTTCCTTCTGCATACTGCCTCTCTGTATATTTATCCCTTAACTCTCTTAAAGTTAAACTGTAAAATATTTTAATCAACCTTTGTATAAAATCCTGCCAATGTTGATAGCAGCTATAATGCAGACAGTTTGTAAAAGATGGATTTTGTTTTACTTGCAATTAATTCATTTTTTCATTCTTCTTTTCAGTCTTCAATCTTTTCTTCACTGATCTTTTTTTCTTTTGAACAACTTCACATCTTCTTCAATCTTGCTTTCTTCTGAAATTTTCTTTTGAGAAACAGTCTCTTTGTTCATACAAGAATTTTATTCATATCTTTTAACTTCTAATGATCATAATGAATATTTTCAGGCAATTTCTTTTCATTTGACCATTTTCTCTTCTCCAATCAGTTTAAATTCCTCTTCTTTCTTGATCCTTTACTAAATCTTTTTCCTTCTTTTTCAACTTCTCCTTCTAAAAAGACCACTCTCTTCTGAATTCCTTACTCTTCTATTTTAAACCATAATAAACAGAATGAAACCAAAAGAGAGAATGAGAATGAAGAATTTGTCTTTGGCTGTTTGAGTCTATTCTAGGAAATCCATTTTCATCAGTATCATCAGAACCAAAAGTGGCCCAATGTTAATCTGATTGGTTCAATCATGATTATGCCAAAAATAAAACTCGCCTCATCCTCTAAGATCACAGTTTGAGAAAATATCCAGAAAAGTCATCTTTTTCCTATCTTAATTGATATCTCTGGAAAAGATCAATGAATTGTTGGTATGAACTAAAAAACACCTCCCAAAACACAAAAAGAGAAAAACAGATTTCATGGGAATGAAAGCAAATAATAAAGGAAACAATATTAAAGAAACTTCTGCAAAACAGCAAAATGCATATACTTTCATTTGAATATGTTTCTACACAATGTCTATCAATAGATTTACATGAGTGAGTTTGTATATATGTATCTATGTATCTATGTGTGTGTTTGAGTGCATTTAAATCTCATAAATAAATGAATTTATAATGAAGAATGAAGCAGATTTTGTTTTTAAGGGAATTTATATCTGAAGGTATGAGGAAGTGCTGCAAAGTTCTCAAGCTGACCAAGATTCAAAGAAGTGTCTATAATGTAATCTATCCTGACCTGGTATCTTGACTGAAGTCATTTTCTCATAGATGTAATGTTGCTTCCCTCTGTCTTTTCTACAAATATTTTCATAGCAATTGTTCTGATGATCTTTCCTACTTGGTGCCTCAATGGCAATAATTTAAGTGTGCTACTAGATTGGCAACTAGATCTCACCATTTTACTGTTGAACTCTCTATATGCAACTGTCTGCTATATTCTAATATAAGTTTCTTTTCTTGCACTCCTTGCCTCTGGATCAGGATTGATTACATTATAGACTCTTCTTCAAATTTCAAAATATATAATCAGAGCACCAGACCACATATGGCAGCAATATTCCATGCGTGGACAGATATTATGTATCATTCCTGATACCACTTCTTTCAGATTAGATAATCTATTGTTCATGTTTATCCTAGAAAGGATATTAATTAATTCTAATTAATATAGCATAAAAAGGCTATCTTGGTGTCTTGGAAAAATCTGTAACATACCGTATATACTTGTATATTTTGTGACCTTTCAAAACCTAATTTTGAAGCTAATTTGACTACAGTAAATAGATATATAGTTTGTCCAATGGCATAGGCAGAGCCAGCAGTACATATGCTAATTTTATATCTTATGTATGATCCAACTCCCATAAATTGGCTTCAAAATTAAGTCTTCAAAAATTTCATGATATGCAAGTATATACGGTAATAACTGTCTATATTTTTGAGATGAACTATTGTAATTATTTATACTATTTATATTGTTTAGGCTGTTGTCCTCATCTTTGTTGCCATATTCATGACGTGTCTTTGAAAAACCTGTAACATATATACAAATCTATATTCAATATTTATTAAATAATAAATCAATAATTAAATATGGGAATGAATGGATAGCAAGATTAAGAAGTAAAGTCTGTCCTCTCACTCTTAAACAAAAAAGTAATCAATAATCTTCATATATATATATATATATATATATATATATATATATATATATATATATATATATATATATATATATATATATATATATAATGTCTGTGTACTGGAATGAAACTATAGACTAAAGGTTCCAGTATATAGTTAATGATTTCCTATCTATTATCTTTGACAGATTGGGCTGAAAACTCGATTTAATTTGTATGAATGAAGATAATGCTTCATACAAAATGTTCGATTTTCTGTTATCTTTCCATACATAAAGTTTGTTGTCTGTCTGTCTATGTGTATGGTGGGATATGTGTACATAAAACTGTGCCATCCGAATTTCTGCCATTTATGTCTATGAGTTGCCGTTCTTGATAATAGTCAATTATATCTAGCAGTTATCTTGCCCAGTTTAGTGCTTCTTGCTCAATGGAGATAACCAATTTGCATATTCAGCTTTAAAAATCAAATTGTGACTAATTACTATGTTTTGTTATTTGTTTCTAATCTTGACTTTTGTGATCTTTATCAGTAAGTGATTGCTTTGTTGATAGCTCCTATAATTACATTACTTTAAAGAACATATTCAAATCAAACTGTTTTCTGCCCTGAATGTTCTAGTGACCTTGGACTTTTAAATTACAGATTTCAAGTTAAGGGAAGTAAGCAATATTGAATTTTTCATGAGGATATTTTGGAAATCTAACAAATCTAAACTTTTGTTTTAGAAATGTTTATTTATTTAAACACTTTTCATAAAATAATAATCAAAGTTACTTGATTTATAATGGATTTCTTTATCATTATTGAGTGCATCTAAAGAAATGACATCAAACATTTTATCATTACAAAAAATGAGATAGTTTTTGTGTATAGAAAAAAAACTTGAATGAAAAATTTAATTTCCTACAATTTATTTAATATTTGTATTTTAATCTTTTATTCGAGATGCTAAGTAAATTTAAAATTAACATTTGAAATTTATTTTAGAAAACCAATGTATTTTTCCAATATAGTTTCAGCTACTGTTTAAAAATGTTGTAATGGAAGAGAGTAGACAGCTACTCAACTGTTTTTTACAGAGTCTATGGGGAATTCTTGCCCGAGCCTACGGGCTTGGTTTTCACAACGCATTAAAAACAGCTTTGTACCACATCCTGCCACACAGCTTTGGCAATTAGTTGGAGATTTGTTTCCAGCTGTGCTGGTCAAACTCTCTGCCTTTGGGTAGAGAGGAACCCAGACAAGACTATGCCCCGAAGGGCAGAGTCTCATCTGGGGTGGTAGACAGCTACCCAACCCCATGTATACAGAGTCTATGTGGAATTTTTGCCTGAGCCTACGGGCTCAGTTTTGCCCCACATTACAAAACGGCCTTGTGCCACATCCTGCCTCGAAGGAAGGTAAGGTAAATATCCTTGCTTCGCCAATTAGTTGGAGATTTGTCTCAAGCTGTGCTGGTCGAACTCTTTGCCTTCTGGCAGATAGGAACCCAGACAAGACTATGCCCCGAAGGGCAGAGTCTCATCTGGGGTGGTAGACAGTTACCCAACCAAGTTTTTTACAGGGTCTATGGGGAAATTTTGCCCTGCATTAAAAACTGCCTTGTGCTGCATCCTGCCTCGCAGGGAGATAAGGTAAAAATATCCTTGCTTTGGGAATTACTAGCCTGCCACCCAATTCCATGTCTTTCAGTAGTCTATTCTCTTTTACAATAAATCTCTTTCTTTCATCTATGCACGTGTTGCTGTTCCTTCACTCAAGTACTACCTTTGTCTGTTTGTTACCTCTTTAAGGATACAACAGAAAATGATCTTCATTTTAAAAACAATAGTTTTTAAGTGCAAATAATGGAAATAGCTCTAAACTGGGAGATTACTTTAAAGTGTTTTGTGTATGTATCTATAACAGTGGATATTCAATTCCCAATGCATATATACTATAAAACTGAACCCTAACTTTGTGTCCCTTTACATCTGCCCTTTCTATTGTAATGCTTGGCATTGGATGATTAATTTTTCAAGAAAATCTGAGCAGAAAGGCATGTTTTGTGAATTGTGATGCAGAACACATCAAGCTAGTTATTCTTATTCATTTTCTTGTCCTTGATTTTAGTGTCTTTGAATATTTGCTTACAAAAGAAAATGTCATTCAATGTCAAAAAGTAGCAATTCATTCCACAACTTGAAAAGTGTCAAATCTTGAGAATCTTTGAAAGCCATTTAAAAGCAAGAAGAGCTTTTTGGTTACCTTCAATGAACATTTTTATAGTATCAATGAAGTTGAAATAACAACCTTCACTAACAGTATATTGAATTCATAAGGATCAGACAATATTAATTGAATAAAATCAAAATAGATTAAGAATAAAAAAGTATGAGAACAAGCAAGAGACATCTTTACAGTTATCTTTGCATAAAGACAGTTATAAAATCAGGGCTCATATTCTAATAAAGCTTTTGAAATAACCAAAAACTAAACTGTTCACTAACAGTATATTGAATTCATAAGGATCAGACAATATTAATTGAATAAAATCAAAATAGATTAAGAATAAAAAAGTATGAGAACAAGCAAGAGACATCTTTGCAGTTATCTTTGCATAAAGACAGTTATAAAATCAGGGCTCATATTCTAATAAAGCTTTTGAAATAACCAAAAACTAAACTGTTTTAAAACAAAAAAAAATGTCTTTTTTTTTAATACATCTTTTTTGAGAAATAATTGGTTAATATTTTATGAAGTGAACTAGTACTTTTTGTTTAAAAATATTTTTCTATATATTTTAATGCACTTTGAATGAATATAATCATTTTTTTCTGGAAATTAATTTTTTTCTTTTACAATCTAAGAATAACATTAAACTGGACAGTTACTTTGTATCTGTAGCAAGTCATTTTCATTAGTCTGTAACATCCATAATTTTCAATTTTCTAATATTAAAATGAGCCATAAATATAAAGATATATTTTCTTTTCTTCTCTAAGTAGGAACTCAATTTATGTAATTTACACTATTTACATTGTTCAGGCTGTTGTTCTCATCTTTGTTGCTATATTCATGATTTTTCAGGTGATTGGATTTTCAAACTGAACCATTTATTTCAACCACCAGGATAGATTGTTCTTGTTCCATGTGACATGCCTCTGCCAGATGACTCAGTTATCTCCCTTTAACTCAACTCTCCAAGTTTTTGTTCACCTCTGCAGTAGCCAGGTATTGAACTCATAACTTTTTGGGTCAAGTCACTGGACCCAACCAACACTTTTATCCACTGGGACATGTGTCCTTGAGAACATCAGTGCAGTAATCTTTGTTGCATTGCAATTTTTGTTGTTGTTATTGCTTTTCTCTAACACTCCATATTAATGGATCCTATATTGTATTCATTTCTATGCTTGGCCAGTTTAGTAGGTTTTTGTGGCCTAGCATATGTGCTGATTCCTTAAGTTTTCATATTTTCCATTGATGTTCTCTGTCGATTATTTCAACCCCATTCCACAGCAGACAGTGATCTCCCTTTTCTTGCCATATGTGGTCAGCTATGCCTGATTTTTCTATTTCTCCTCATGTTATGGCTTTACAATGTTCTTGCAGTCTTACCTTAAGGGAGTGGCCAGTTTCTTCTTTATATTTCTTACTGCAGCTGCACAGGATGGTGTACACAGTCCTTAGTCATGTTCTCCTCTATGGAGGGTCTTACTTGGAAGAGGTGTCTGCAAAGTGTTGAACCACTTTTGAAGGTTGTCCTGATGTTATATGGAGCACAGACTTTGTATTTTTTTCCGATAATCCCTCCACATAGGGTAGGCAGACCAAAGCTTCTTTTCTGAGTGTTTTTATCCTCTTATACCCTTCTCTCCCAGTTTTTCAGAGCCGCTGCCATATATCCAGGGTAGTTGTTAAGTTATATGGTACAGCTTATACTGATCATTTATTGTTCATATGTCTTATGACTTTTGCTCAAAATCGTAAGCAGCGGATGATCCCTTTCTTTACACTGTATCTTTGGTGGGAGTTGAAGTTGAGTTATTTTCCAGTGAATGTTCACTTGCGGTATACAAATGTCTTGAACCCATGCTCTGTTCAAGATATTAGTACATTTAGGCGAGTTTGTTGCAGTTTTCTGTCTCCATTGTGAACTGTATCGATGATCTTATTGAGTTCACATGGTCCAGTAGTAGCTGGACCTCTTCCTAGTGTGGCCAGAGTTTGAAGGTATCATCTACATATCTCAGCCATAGGGTTGGCTTTCATGATGCGGATTCTAATACCATAATAATAAAGGGTTCAGTTTGAAATCCCAATCACCTGAAGAAGGTAGGAGTGTACAATGGCCAAAACATCATTAATATGGCAACAAAGATGAGGGCAACAGTCTGAACAATGTAAATAGTGTAAATAATTACAATATCTCATCTCGAAATATAGACAGATATCAATTTATGTTGCCATGAAAATCTGATCCCTATTAGTGACCATAAGTTATTATTTATGACAGGAAAAAGAAAATACGCCTTAATTATTTTTTCTTTTTAAACTTTTGCACATCCAAATTACATATACATTTTCATAAAGAAAGACTTTAAGTTAAGGACCTGTTTACCATTAAATTTACATTGTAAATCAAGCATCAATTGTAAAGACTGACACAATGAAAGGGCAGAGTTTAGCATTATACATAAATTTTAAAAGTAACTGTCAACCTTTAGAGACATGACACTCACTCCCATGTAAAACTTAATTTCTTCTCAAAACACAAATAAAGTTTATATTCACTAAAAGCAGATCAAATTATATAAAAATACACTTTCCAATGAAAATACATTGGTTGACTAAAACAATGCTGAACCAAGTTAAAACTATTTGAGTAGTCTCTCAGGTTTAGATTAGTACAAAAAAGGCTTTCATTTGATTAAGTGATAGAATCAGTTCCCATTTTGACATTGGTTTTTACAAGCCTTTTGCAGTGGTGATATTCAAATTTATGATACAGTGATGCTAAACAAATTTATGATCTTGAGTCAAATTCACGGTAGAAATTGTTTTTGTATACCATTAACATCTGTTCTCATAAAAAATAACTCTTTCATAACTTTCTGTTTCAAAAAATTGCATAAACTATTGCTATTCTAAATGTTCATTATTAGGGAAAATAATTTTAGTTTGTGTATTTGTGATCTTTGTGCCACAGTTAATGTTATTTCTACAGTCTTTTAACTTTAAACAACATTGGGAACCTGTGTGTTTGTGTGTGTATGTGTGTAGAGAAAGATGGAGAAAAACACACATATGCCTGTTTAGAATAAGAGATATGACAATGTTTAACCTTCATGCTTGCAATAAAACAGTGTGTCAAAATGACAGTTATTCCCTTGACACCACTATTACTGTATAGACTTTTGACTCCTTTGGCAAAGTTTATTCACACAGTTATAAAAGATCCTATCACCGATAGGATCTTTGTTGCATATAGAAGACACAGACTTTGCTGAAACTTGGATGTACTTTGTAGCCAGTACTAGAACAAAGAAATTATGAGACAGATCTAGATCTCCCATCGAGAAAAATACACCCAGATCTCTAGAGGGGAGAGAGAAGGAAGTCAAATTGAAAATATAAATAGATGAAGAACCTTGAAATTAATGAAGTGCATAAAGCCTATTAACTTGATGGAGATGTGGTAGTGATTGGTTAGTGCTACCATTAATTAGCATATGTGAATGAGTAGTTATGAATAGGCTTGCTACATAAGGTAGTGGCAATCAGGGCTGGCTCAAGGTACTGGCAACTCAGACAGTCACTCAGAGAGCCATCATGCCACTATGTAATGTGTTTGAAATCTTCCAAAAAAAAAGCTTATAAAAACATACTCATGACACAAGATAGATGAAATTTGTTGGCTATTTTGTCAATAGAAAATGATTTTGTAAAGAAGATAAGTGCAGAAAGTACAATGAAAAGATTTTCAGATCTAAAGGCTAGAAAAAATGTTTTAGGTAGGATAATGAATATTTCTTTTAGTTTGTATTAAGTTACATATTGTAATAAACTAGTTATTCTGCATTTTCAGTTTTACTTCTTTTGTAAATTTAAAAGAATTATACTTTTAAGGGTGCTGAAGTCCAGCTTGCTTGGGATGCCAGCAATCCTAGGGCTGTCACAGGTGGTAATGGTACGTGTGCTATAGAACTGACTGCATACAATTGCAATCCCTACTTGGAATATCATAACATATAGCTTTCTGTTTCAAGCATTTACATAAACTATTGCTGTTCTAACTCAGACCTAATATAAACATTATTAATTATGAGGAAAAATAAGGTTAGTTTGTGCCACAGTTGGTGTTACTTTGACAGTTTTTTGACTGAGACAATTCTAGGACTTTTATTCTTAGAATTACTCTACTGCCATTCATTCAGTTGTTTTTGTTTTGTTATGAATGAACACAAAGAAAGCTTATATGTAAACAAATATTAATTATTAAGTCTAACTTTTTAACCTTGGATAAAATCAGCTTAATTTTTGTTGGTTTTAAATTTCAGAAGATATTTTGCTCTACATTCAGATCCTTTATCTAATAGATATAGACAGTTTTAACAAAGTTATATAATTGTCATTCAAGAAAATGCTGAAATTATTTAAAAAAATAATTTTCGAAACTTCATTTTTGGATTTTGAAATTATATACCATTACATATGTACTTTCATTTATGTGCATATATACTTATATAGAAAGTACATCTGAATAAGGTAACGGGAAACTTTGTATTAAAAAAGATGGAGATGTAATTCTGAACCTGCTACTCTGTTAATATTGTAACACATTTCAAAGAAGAAAAAACAGAATCCCTGCCTGCTTCCACATTTGAATAGGAACCAATTTCATTGAAGAACTCTTCTGACAATGAAGACTAATTTGATGCTTCTTGAAAAGCCTGTTTGGCTGACCTTTTGTTCAGCTCTTCCAAAAAGTAACACTTTTGTTCATAATAATTTTGAAAAATAAATGTGTAAAAACTGGTTTCTACTAGCAGGTGGATAGGGAAAGAAAGCCAAAATAGAGTACAAATTAAAAACATTTGCTATGGGGTTATTTTAGTCATCTTTCCCCTTTATCATTTATTATCCTTTTTACAGTTTTCATTTTCTTGTTCTTTGTTTTTTTAATTTAATTTCTTTCTTTTTTAAAAAATCTTTCCAGTTCAGTTTGTATTTTTTGTCATGAGTATTTTGCTCTTATTTTGTAGTCATTACTTTTGCCATTAGTTTTATAATATTTTTGTGTCTTTCTTTTCATAACCATTCTTTTTGCACTTCTTTGTGTAATCATTTCTTTTGCTCTTCTTTTCATATCTATTCCTTTTAGACTTCTTTTCCTAACCATTTCTATTGCTCTTCTTTTCATAACCATTTCTACTACTCTTCTTTACATAATCATTCCTTTTGCATTTCTTTACCTAATCATTTCTTTTGGACATTTTTTGTGAAAACTTTTTTCCTTTCTTTTCATAATAATTTACTTTTTTCCTTCTCATAATTGTTTCTTTTGCCCTTCATTTCATAACCATTTCTTTTGCTCTTCTTTACATAATCATTTCTTTTTCTCTTCTTTGGACTTCTTTTCAGAATCATTTCTTTTTTCTATTCTTTTTCATAATCATTTCTTTTCTCCTTTGTTTCTTTTGTTCATCTTTTCATAACCACTTTCCTCTTCTTTTCATCATCATTTCTGTTGTCCTTTTTTACATAACTATTTATTTTGTCCTTCTTTTCATAATCTTTTTTGTTATTCTTTTAATAATCATTTTTTTTGCTCTTCTTTCATCAGTTCTTTCATTGTTCACAAAATCTTTTCCTCATATGTTTTCTCATTTCTTTACTCTCTTTATAATAATCTCATGTTTTTCATCCTCTTTCTTTTATTATTCCTTTCCATATCAATATCTTCACAGACTAAATAATCTGACTTCTCCTCTTCAAGAAAATCTCCTTATACATCATCTACTCATAAATTGGATTGTCATCAAGAATCAGCAATCAACTATGGATACTAGAAAGCTTCTGAAACAGTTCAGGTGTTTTCTTAAGTACCTTAATCAGCCACTGAACTTTTTACTATATTCCTTCACACACAGGCTCACACATAGCTATGAGAAATAAAAATAATTATATATTAACAGACCTTGAATAATAAAGAAGTAAGAAAGGCATAATGAAATGGAAGAATAATAATGTCTATTAATTCATTGGTCATTTATGAAAATTCACAGAAGAAATTAGTGGAACAAGATGAAATGCAAAAATAAAGGAAATTGAAGAGAACAATAATGAAAACAAAAATGGCCATTTACATAAACAATAATAGTTTTATTATGAATTCTCATATATTTTTCTATTAGTTCTTGAACCAGTTCAATTTTTTTCTTTTTTCCATTTTTTCCACTCTTCCTTCCTTCATTCTGTTTTCAGTATTGTGCATCCTTTTACACATCTTGCCTGTTGATATCTTCATCTGTAAATTAAATTTGGTTTCTCTTTTCTTATGTTGATGTCTTTGTTTCTCTTATATTTCCTTTCTTTATTTTCCTCTCTGCTCTTAATTTTTACTTCTTCAATTTTCTTATTTTTTCTTTCAATTTCTTACTTTTCTCGGTGGCTTTCTTTATTAACACTTTGAAGCCAGTTATTTGCTTTCCAAAATTAATTTCTGTTAACTCCTTAAGGCCAAAAGTACTCAGATGTGTTTGTAAGCTTCACATGCTCATAGGAGCACCTGAATGTACCCGCAGTTAGGTACAACTGTATTTCAATACACAGCATTAACACCCATCACATCATCAACTTGATTAATTATCTAAGTAAGTTTTATTCAGAAATGTAATAAAAAAAATATAGTAACATATTTTTTCCATTTTTATTTCCATACTTATTTCTATTTCATAAACTTTTACTTTACTAATCTGCTTTGAAAATTTTATGATTTTACAAATTTAATGCATACACACAAATTCCAGTCATTGTTCGAAGTTGTTTTTGTTTTTAATAGAATATTGTTGCTCCTGTCCTCACTGAGTCTTTGATAAAAAATCTCAATGCTTATTAATGATATTTAAAGAGTATGGGTTTATTTAAACAATGTGACACTGGCTATATAGGTAGGAACAATCAATTTCTAGAGAAGAAACTTGCTCAGCATGACTTGGTTTCTATTAGAAAAATTCTACTAGATAATTAGCATCCAGGTCTGCAATCACAGAATGCCTTATACAAAATAGGGAAAATACATCAACCTTCTGAGAGGTTATGTTCTCAATTTTGTGCTGATTACCTTCTATCATTTTAAACTCCTTGAACCTACTTTCCTTAAATGAAGACAACAGAAGGAATGGTTGTTAGGACTAAACATGATTTGTTCATAAAAAATATACAAGTCTCAATATATTATTTATGCACATGTATTTTCTATTTCATGTTTTCTTTTTAGTCAGTGTGTAGAAAAAAACATTCTGATGAGTGAAGAATGATAACTGTTTGGCTCATGCTGTTCTCTTTTTATTATGATTTTTGGTTCCTGTTTCTCGCATTTCCAACTACCATAGTTGTTTCCTCTTTTTGTCTCTTTTCATTAGATCCAGTTTTTGCTATAATTATATATAAGGTATTTTACAAACTGTTATTTTTCCATCTCCAGACAAGACTGTTAGGTATATTTGAATTCTTCTTGTAAATTTCACAGAAGCTGTTGATAATTTCTTGTCAATTCTTTATACAATGTATTTGTTACATTTTAGTATCTAGAAGCAAATGTAATCCATTATGTATCTACTCTTATTGCAAGATCAGTCGTTGACTATAACTGCTTCTCCCTAAATGTCTGATAACATTATTCTTTTCCATAAAAGCCTTTAGCTTTTGTATTCTGTTCTAGTTTGCATTTTGCTTCTTTACTTCATATTGTGTCATTTTTCTAATAGTTTAACAGATTGGGATTTAATACAGTTTGAATTCTTCAGATTGCCTATTCTATGAATACCAGACTTTTTGTCAGGGAAATCTCAACAGATTTTATAATCAATGCTCATTGTAAGTTGTGCACATGCACAAAACTTATACTGTTAGTTCAAAAAGGAAATTAAACTGTGCACGTAGTATTATAAGCCATTGAAAATTAATACATTAATTTAACTCTATCAACTGAATAAGTAGTGTGCATATATTTTTTATCTGTTGGAACAGAATTGTTCAGGAATTTTTTTTAATACACTGGCAAAATCAAATAAAATTGAACACTGGCTTTACTATGCATTTCATGCAATCTCAATCTTTTCAAACAAAATCACAGCAAATACTTCATCATTGTTTTGAATTGCTCAGGTCCCAAGCCTTTAGAGTTTAATCTATGTCATAATGACATTTTGAAGTGAAATCAATGATATTGAAAACATCATTCAATTCACAGTATTTACATTAGTCGGACTATTGTCCTCATCTTTGTCGCCATATTTGTCACAACGTTTTGGCCGTTGTACGCTCCGGCCTTCTTCAGGTGGTTGGAATTTCGAACTGAACCCTTTAATTCAATCACTGGGGTAGACTGTTCTAGTTCCACGTGCCATGTTTGGTGGATGTCAGTTATCAGTTATCTCCTGCTAATTTTCCCTCTGAAAGTTCTCCACTGCCGAAACGTTGTGACAAATATGGCAACAAAGATGGGGACAATAGTCCAACTAATGTAAATACTGTACATAATACCTCATCTCAGAAATATAGACAGATCATTCAATTCTTATGTAAAATTTAACCAGTGTTTGTTGTATTTCATATGTGACTATATATATATATATATATATATATATATATATATATATATATATATATATATATATATATATATAATGGCAAAAGACAAAATTTTCTTTACAAATATGTTTCTTCTAAAGGAATTTAAAATAAATATGGAAATATTATTTTGTAACTTGTAAATTTTTTACGTATATGAAAACAATATATAATTTTTTTATATATCAAGAATAATTTTAGGGGTAAAAAGTATGACAAAGTGGGAAAAGTTTTTGTGTAACTTGTTTCATCCTTCAGGACTTCATCAGACTAAAGTTTTGTTTATGTTGATGTTACTACACATGCGCACAAAGGAAAGAAGGATGCTGAAAATTTTACATTCTTAACCTCTCAGTAGATTTGGAAAGATTTATGGCATTTTATGCAAGCTCATTGCTTGAATTTTCCAGCCATAGTTATATGGTAATGTTAACTTTCAAAGTAGTGAATGCAAAGGTTAATAAATATTTCAAGTTCATTGAACACCTTCTGGCCTTGTTCTTGAGTTATAAGACCAAATCACATTTTACTTATAGTCCAAAAGCTTTCTTAAATAAACTAATGCATTAAACATATTCATTTCCTACAGTCTGTCATATTTATTCATACCTTATATTACAGAGAAGCTATTATGCATCTAAATAGCACATAAACGAAAAGATCATTTTTCTGGTTTGTCATGAAATGGCAGTGAATGCTGTACAATCTTGTTACAGATGAGGAAAAGACTTGAAGCAGCAGAAATGTGTTTCAACAGAAAGATGATGAGAATGCCATGGACTGAACATATGAGCAACAACAAAGTTTAAAGAAAATTAAAAACAAAAAACAAGGATACTTATACTTAACATCAAGAAGACAATTGAGATTTCTGAGATGCATAATGAGGAAAGAGGTCTCAGAAAATTGGATACTCACAGGAAAGATTGAAGGCAAGAGGGACAGAGGAAAACAATGCATAACCTCCCTAGTGGGCTTGAGTAAATGGATGGGGGAATAGGCTTTAGGTAAGATAATAAAAAGACAAAATCTATTAAGACTTAAAAAGGAGAGGAAATTTAAAGCATGTGGAGCACATTTTGGGATCTAAACTTGTAGTACTAAGTGTTGTGGATTAAGTGAGGTGTCAGGAGTGTGTGTGTGTGTGTGTGTGTGTGTGTGTGTGTGTGTGTGTGTGTGTGCAGTTTTTTATATACATTTAAGTATATGCGGTATTATGACTGTTTTTATTTATTACTAGTTGTTTTTGTTGTATGAGTATTGCTTCAATGTTCATAAATTTGTTTCTACTATTTGATTTTACTCTTGTTTGTGAGTAGCATTCTAATATTACTATGATCCTTATGCTGCTTATTAATCTGTTGTCTTATGGTACATTGGTCCGATAGGTGGCAAGTGAGTTTGTGTGAAAGTGTGGTTGTGGTATATCCTATGTAAGATGTTTCGTGATTTTTATTTATAAGGAAACATTCTCTACTCACAAACAACATTTTACTAAACTGATCAATTGTCTTGAACTACCGTGATGCCGACTTAGTCAAAAACTTTGACCATATTTCCTGTACTTTTCTTTCAAAATGAACTTTGAACAATTTCTGACTGAATTTCTTAACTTGGAAAATCCAATCATTAAAATTAATCAGTACAAAATGTCTGTTGTTTTTAACTGTATTTGCCTTAAAGAACAATTGATACCTAAATAGACAGAACACACACACACACATACATACATATATATATATATATATATATATATATCTTTCATTAAAAATGAAGATTTAATTAATCTTTTATTGAGTTTTTCCAGTATTCTAATATTTTTCCTTTTTTCAGGCATTAAAGAATATTAGGAATATAGAAATTGCATATAGTTATTAAATACCAATCTCCCACTATCAATCTTACATTATTTAGCAGTGGAGACAGTGTGTTAAAAATATTGTAAAAATAGAAATGATGCCCAGGTCAACTGGCTGCATGTAGCATGTGACTGCCAAAAAGCAAAACTACTATGTAGAAACCACACAAATTCACCAACCAAAACAACATCCTAGATAATGGCTATAGAACTAGTGCTCATCCTTATTAAAGGAAGAGAAAATTACCATATATGTGTTGGTTATGCTACTACTACATTGTCTCGATAGTTGAGTATTCATTTGAATGATGCATCAAATATATTTAACATTTACAACAGCATGCCTATCCTATTTAGAAAAATTCTTGTTGAAAATTTGTTAAACAGTATATATATATATATATATATATATATATATATATATATATATATGTATATATTGCGTAGTGTATGAAACTCTGAGTTGTGCTACCAGTGACAAATAATATGTATATTTATTAATATAAACTTAATAGCTCTCTTATATTACATTGAGTCACTGGTAGCACAACTTGGAGCTTCATGCACAATAAATATATATATATATATATATATATATATATATATATATATATATATGTGTGTCCAAGTATAGGATTGGTGTATATAGAATAAATTCCAATAACAAAAAAAAACAAAAAATACTATTCTTAAATGAGTGCTCAATACAGAGCAGAGTAAATATACTATAATTAATAAAGTCTTGGAGTTTCTACAAATTAATGACATTTATCATTCATACAAAGAAGAAAACTAGTTCTTTAATTTATTTCATTTTGAAGACAACAGGAAGTGTGTTCTCTGATGCTAACAACTGCCAGACAGAAATCATCTTGTGCACTTGAATAAGAAGCCATAGTATTGTTATCAGAAGAAAAGTACAAAGTCTTATTCACCAATAATTGCAGGTAATGAAAAAATGTAGAATCTATTGTCTTTTTCTCAGTTAATTCTAGAAAAGAGACCTGCACATTTGTATCATACCCTAATTCAATGCACTACAAAGTCTCATTTCTGATCTGAAGTCAGTAAAACAACCAGAGTGGAAAAAAAAACTCAGTCCATTTTTTCAGAATTCTATTTATAGAACTATTGACAAAATGACCTTGCATTTTCTGAGCTTTTTCGCTTTTCCGATACAGAAAAGGTGCCATTCGTATATGCACATATATGCATATTTATTAGTGCATGCATGTATTTATCTACATTAGAGTTTTTGGTATGTTACTTAAATGTCATGTGCATGTACATGTTTTATCATCCATTTGAATATGCATGTCAGTGCATTCTAATGATATTCCATGAATGGAAATCTATCTATTTTTATTGTTGATGCCAACTCACACCATTCCTGTCGACCAAACAAATGCCATTTTTCAAAAATATCAATTTTAACAAGGCTTCCCATCAAGCTCCATTTGCCATCTTTTTATCCTTTTACCACTGAATAACAACATGCACTTTTTCTCTTTGGAAAAAGTACTTTTTTTTCCTTCTTAGTTATTGCTCTCGCAGCTCAGTTGTTAGAATATGGCACAGAAGGTGAAAAGGTTCGTTCTGATTAAAATAAGATTATTTGCTGTCACCGATCATTTCAGTCTACTACATTTAATGTATAAACATCAGCATCAACATGTAGCTCACTGTCTACAGCAAGCATACAAGAAAACAGTTTGATCCTATTCCATGATGTAGTACAAGAAATTAAGTGATAGGGAGCTGGTTTAGTTACAGACCGTTACCTTGTCTGACACAAGGCTATGGTGAATTATGTCCAAATATTCCAGAAATAAATTTGCTATACAATAAATATTAATAGTTGTGTAATCCATGAAGGATGTGTGAGTTGTGTAACAGATATTGGCACTGAAATTGAAATTGTAATGCTGAACTCAAATTCAAGCCTGGTCTGTTGTGTTATATTTTGTACAAATGCTCTGGGAAAAGCTATGAATCCAACTCATTTTCTCCCACCTATGGTTTAATTAGTAGAGTAGACTTGGCTCTCTAGCATTAGTGGTAACCAGTCTAAGTGAAGGAAAACTCTGAATTCAAAATATGGAGAAGACAATGTGAGACTACTCGACTGCATTTACAAAGAAGTCATGGCATTTCCCAGATAATAAAGAAAAGGAATCTGTGGAGAGCCATGATTATCTATGTCCTGGAGTAACATGGGAGAAGCTATTTATCTATATTTGTCATTATATATTGCACAGAGCCAACTTTGGTATTAGGTCAAATTTTTGTTGCACTCAGTGTTAAACAAACTCATAAGCAATGTTTCTGTAACTAATCCAACAATTGTATGAGTGGAAATTCTTTTAAACAGATGCTTGTAAGATAAGTAATGTTTATGAATACTATGCGAGACTGGTAAGTCATTGCAAAGAAGTTCCCATAACAAATGACTGTAATATAGAAAATTTTCAAGGACTCAACTCTGTTTATTAATGATAGTGAAACAATTGTGGTATGTGTCTCACCTCAGATGATGCCAAAATAGACTTTGCACATATTGTCCTTCAAAGAGGGCTGACCTGAAAAATGACCTTCTAGCCACCAGGTGCTGATACACACTTTGCCCATTGTCAGTGGCTGCCAGTTGACATTTCAACATATGATCAACTCCAGCAGTGTCTAGAATGTGCACACACAGGAGAAACTGTATGATAAGTCGATATATAAGCACCCAACCAAGACTGAAAATAAAGAGTGTGTTTTAAATCCTGGAAAAATCTAGAATCCAGGTTTGGGGAAAATCCCAAATGCATGCGTATACACGTACACGTACACGTACGTAAACACACACACACACATGCACACACACACACACACACACACACACACTAACTGAGAGCAATTAATGAAGTGCATAGTTGAATAAAATGTAATGTCACACATGAGAGGTTTTGTGTTCTCATTAAAATGTACAAATATAATGTTTAAAACAATTGTGTTAGTGGAAATATTTATAAAAAAAACATATATAAAAAAATTAGTTTTAAGATTTATTGATTTAAAGCTTAAGATAAAATTATTAATAAAAACGAAAGAATAGAATGTGTAACTTCATCGTAGACCTGTAAGTCATAACAGAGAAGTTCCCATTGCAAATGATAACAAGAGAAATATTTCAATTCTAGATATTTTGTAGATTTTCAAGGACTAAACTCTAATAATGATAATGAAATGCAACAGCAAAATCTAAACACTCATTACTTGTGGTAAATGCCTTCCAAAAACTAAACAAAGTGCTGAGAAACAGAAAAATCTTGTTAGAAACAGAGAAAAGTGCTAAATTGCTATGTGATATCAATCTTCCTCTATGTATATATCTAATAAATAGTGTAAGATTTTTGTGAATATAAACACCAAGCCCTCACATATTACCAGTTGTCCTTGTTCTTCAAAATTTATATGCAATGTCAATCATTATCTTCTGTCTTTTTAATTCCTATTCTTTTATTATCTTCTTTCCTTAATTTTTCTCAAATTCTCTAATACTAAATAGCCTTTTGTGTCTTAGTGACTTTATTACCTTGTATGGGGTGAAATGATTAAAAAAATATGGCAGTAAATACTAGACAGTCTTCCCACATATGAAGAGAAAACTGGAGGAAACTGAAATGTAGTTCTACAGTAGTATACTGAGAATTCCATGGACAAAGCAAGTAAGCAGCAAAGAAGAAGTCTTAAAGAAAATGGAAACAAAAAGAATATTCAGAATCAGGAAGAGATTGCTGAAATTTCTTGGATACATAATGAGGAAGGAGAGCTCTTGTAGAATTTAATCTTAACAGGGTGACCACAATGGATAGGAAGTTGTGGAGAGCCATGATTGCCCAAGTCTATAAGTGACACAGCACATAGAAGAAGAAGAAATCAAGCATTTACTTGACAGTGAATATTGACATCACAGTTATAAACCAGCAACAAATTATGTCAGTCTCTGATGCAGAAAAGAAGATGCATTTTATGAATAATACTTTTTACTTTAAATATTCTTAGAACATAAATATATACCTGCCATATATACATGTGTGTGTCTATATATATATATATATATATATATATATATATATATATATATATATATAACTAAAACGGAGTTCATGTTTAATTAGGCAGTGCATATTATAACCAATGTGTCTAGATATTTCAAATAATAATCAAAAACAACTCATTTTTTATATTTAAATTTAAAACAACTGTTTATTTCTACTGAGGAAAAAAACTTAAATAACTGCTGCAGATATGAGTTTAAAATTATTTATATCAGTTTAAAATAAAGATTAGAAATAAAAACAAAATTTTAAATTAAAGATGATTTAATTAAAAAATTTTCTATCTGGTAAACTATAACTTGCGATTTTATCAGATAAACAATATCTTGAATTTTCACTGAAGTTGATAACTTTAAATTATTCCCTTATTAAAAAAAATGCCATGACTAATTTTAGTATTTCCTTTTAAAGATTACTATTTCTTATCTATAAATTTATAATTTATTCTCAGTTAAAATCAAATATCTTTTATTAAGTTGCTTGTATGTAAGTAATTTTTTATTTCATAAAAAATTCATATTTAAATGACGTGGGAGATCTTTGAACATGGGTAGTAAACTTTAAAACTTACCATTCTTCTTCTGTGTGTCATATCCCTTCATGACGTGGCTCTCCACAACTTCCTGTCCTTTATAAGTTTTAGTAAATTTTGTCTTTTCACTATCTCTCCTAATCCCTGTTCTGCCATTTACAAAAGCTTATTAGGTAGATTATGTGTGTTGCTTTCCTCTGTCCCTCTTGCCTTCAAGACTTATGGCCTCATCACATTAAAACACCAGTTCCTATATGATCACCAAAGTCAAGCAATGTTGAGTCAGTACCTAGATGGGTAACCGCTTAGAAATAGCAGGTGTTATACACTTGGATGAGCGGGGGATAATGGATAATGGTTCAGAATTGTTATTTAGAGAGCCAAGTTCCAATTCCCATTGGGTTTATTATATTCACTTACATGCAAATACTCTTGAGAAAGATATGAATCCACCTCTTCTCCCTCCAGCTGTGGGTTAATTAGTAAGACTTGTATCACTAAACAATTATTATCTCAAAAAAATCTTACAATCTAAAAATATTTTCTGGCTTTAAATAACCTGCAAATGGTTGATAAGCAGTTAAAAATTTTGTCTTTAATATATCTTGTCAGTGTCAAATTTTCCAAGCCCCGTTTCCTCCTTTGTGTCCTAGAAATTTCAACTGTAGCTTTCGGCGGCTAAGTATAAGTGCCCTATTTGTTTCCATTTCCTCTAAAAATTTGTTGTTGCCCACAATTAATAATGCTGTTTATATTATTAAACTTTATCTCTTAAATTAGTTAAAGAAGACAAAATAAGTTGTATTACATTTTTTAAGAAAGTGATTTGTTTCTCAGATGTGTGTTATTTAGTTCATTAAGAATTTGTATTTATTTTAAAGATGACAAAGCACATCATATATACATTTTACATTATTTGCTTATAATGGGACACAAATGTATGACATATAGTTGGATTTTAAATGAGGCTACTTAGCTCTCTCCCTCTTTTTACAATCTATTTCTCTGGTAGAGATGTAAAGATGTCAATGTCATAAAAGAAAAAAATGGTTACAATAAAAAGATTCAGTGTGAATCAGAAATGACAAGTCTTTCTGGAAGCACAAACAAGAAGAAAAATGGCCAAACAAGCAGCAGATACAAAACCAGCAGTGGGCTGATTAGGCCATATTGAATGCAAGAGGAACAGAGGGAAACATCAAGTAACCTACCTAATAAGCTTGTGCAAATGGATGGCAGAACAGGGACTGGGCTGGATAATAAGGAGGCTAACATGGCTTGGAGCAACAAAGAAAAGTAAGTTGTAGAGAGACATGATTGCCCACGTCCAGAAGGAACATGACGCATAGAATGTAAGAAGTGGATTGATTAATCATGACAATAAAGTTGTCAACACTGTTTCACCCACATCCTTGTGATAATGGCTTAGCTTTATATATATATATATATATATATATATATATATATATATATATATATATGAAAATTTCTCAGAGTTAACCTGTGGATTAGACAATCTTTATAAATATAAATGACAATATGAAAACACTATTAATTGCTGACGCGTTTCATCCAATGTGGACTTTCTCAAAGCAAAAAACAAAATGAATTTAATTAAACAAAGAAAATTAATAAAAACAAAAGACAGAGTGTTCTTAGCAACTGGAATGTAGGGAATGCTATTGTTAACTGAAAATAACGTCAGTTAATGTCACGTGTGGAGAATATTATCATTATATCTGTGTTTGCAGATTCAACCATTTTCTTTTGATTTTACGATATTGCTGTGTACGTTTACTTGTAAGAGCAGTAATTTTGTGAAGAAAGGTGAAATAGGGAAAAAGCCTGGGTGTAGATTAATATTTGGGTAATGTTCTATGGTGGCACTCTCTAGAATTTTCCTTCTGAGTGAGTTATTTTCTTTTTTTTATAAGTATAGCATTTTTAAAATCAAAATTATGGTTGAATTTATTCCTATGTATTACTAGTGCATTAGCTAAGTTGTTTATTGTAAGGTTTCTTTTGTGTTCATAGATGCATTTTTTAAAATTTCTACTTGTTTCTCCAATATATTGGGAGGAACAGTTTTGGAAATTTATTTTATAAATGTCTGCTTCAGAAATGTTATTACTATTATTGTTTGAAGATCTTAGTATATTCATAATTGTTTTGGAAGTGTTTGTGACTATTTTAAGATTATTTAGATGGGATAGGTTATTCTGGATAGTGGACGTGACAGAGTTGGTCGGTAGTATTATGTATCTGTTTTCATGTAATTTACTATTGCGGATTATGTTATTAGTTTTGTTTCGATTGTATATTTTGGATACCTTTCTTCTTGCGTTGTGGATGAAATGATATGGGTATTGTAGGTTTTTGAATGTGTTTTCTATGTATATTTCTTCTTTAAGTAAATATTGCAGATTACAGATTCTTAATGCTCTTAGATAGAAACCTATAATAATTCCAGATTTAATTTTTGAAGAGTGGTTTAGTATGTATGTATCAAAAGAAAATGGTTGAATCCGCAAACACAGATATAATGATAATATTCTCCACACGTGACATTAACTGACGTTATTTTCAGTTAACAATATGAAAATAGCATTCCCTACATTCCAGTTGCTAAGAACACTCTGTCTTTTGTTTTTATTAATTTTCTTTGTTTAATTAAATTCATTTTGTTTTTTGCTTTGAAAAAGTCCACATTGGACGAAATGCATCAGCAATTAATAGTGTTTTCCTATTGTCATTTGTAAAAATATATATATATATATATATATATATATATATATATATATATACACACACACACACACTACAGTTGAAAAGTTTGAGGACATCCCTGGTAATTTTTTAAATTGTCCCCAAAAGTTGTTGTTTTGTACTTTAAATAAGAGAAAATTATTATACCTGGTTAAAAAAGTAAGACATGAATTTTTATTAGAAATTTTATTATGACAAAAAGAAAAAAGTATTTTATTATTAAATTTTGCTTACATCAAAATATCCTCTGTTAGCCTTGATTACTGCAGCACTCATTTTTTGGCATTTGTTGCAAAAGTTTCTCAAAAGTATAAGTTTGATACTTGATTTTATTCTATTTTCAATGAGTCTCAGAGAAATTTTGTCATTTTTGTTTTCACTCTTCTCTCAAGTTAATCACATTCTAATTCTGGGGGTGGCTTCAGACTTTTGAACTGTAGTGTACACACACACACACACACATATATATATATTATAATCTGACATATTTTTATTACTTTAACCATTAAGAAAAGACTTGAAGCAACAGAAATGTGGTTCTACAGAAAGATGCTGAGGATACCATGGACCTAATATGTGAACAACAACAAGGTTTTAGAAAAAATGAAAACAAAAAAGGAATTTAATATCAGGAAGGGACAGTTGAAATTTCTGGGACACATAATGAGGAAGGAGGGCTTGGAAAATCTGTTACTCACAGAACAGGACAGAGGAAAACAATGCATAAGATACTTGACAAGCTTGAGAAAATGGATGGGGGAACAGGGTTAAGAAATAATGAAAAGACAGAATTTATTTAGGGCTATAAAGGACAGGAAGTTGTGGAGAGCCATGATCGCCTACATCCTGAGGAGATATGGTACATAAAGAGAGAGAGAGATAGAGTATTTGAGTAGACACCCCATTTTTTAAACAATGTTTATTTCGGCAATTGGCCTGTGCACTTGGTGAGAACATATTCTTTTAAAGTTTTCTGAAGTGCACAAACCTGTATACAAAACAAACACTGTTTAAAAAAAAGAATGTCTACTCAAATACAGCTATCCACTAAATAAATATATATATTTACATTATTTACATTATCCAGACTGTTATCTTCATCTTCATTGCCATATTCATTTCAGCCGTTGTATGTTCCAGCCATCTTTTAGTGATTGGAATTTCAAACCGAATCCTTTATTTCATCCACTGAAGTAGATTGTTCTAGTTCCACATGTCATACCTTTTCTGGATGTCTCAGTTATTTCTCTTTAATTCAACTCTCCACTATTTTTGGTTCACCACTGCTGTTTCATCAAGGATACATGGTCCAGTGAATAAAGACATTGGTTAGATCCAGTGACTTGACCGAAAGAGTCATGAGTTCATTACCAGGCTATAGCAGTGGTGAACCAAAAAACTTGGAGAATTGAGTTAAAAGGAAATAACTGAGACATCTGGAATAGGCATGGCACGTGGAACTAGAATAATTTAGCCAGTGAGTAAAAAAAACAGGTCGGTTCAAAATTCCAATCACCTGAAGAAGGCCAGTGCATACAATGGCCAAAACGTTGTGAATATGGCAATGAAGATGAGGATAACAGTCCGAATAATGTAAATAATGTAAATAATCATAATACCTCATCTTATTGATATAGACATATATATATATATATATATATATATATATATATATATATATATATATATATATATATGATACAAGAGATGTACATGTAGTGTAGCAGTCATCATCAAGGAGAGTGGACTTGGAGAGTTGAGTTCAAATTCTGTCCAGTTCTGTTGCACTCACTTTCACACAAATACACTTATGAAAAATATGAATCTAGCTCTTCTTTCTACAGCTATGGGTTAATCAGCAGGATAGAGTCTGTAACCTTTTATGGCAATCAGTCTAAAAAAAGAAAAAACTGGATTCCAAAAACCACGGAGAAGACAACAGGCCACCATTCTACAAAGTTTCCAAAGCATACAGGGCAATGCACAGATAATAAAGAAAAGGAATCTGTGGATAGCTCTGATCATACATGATCTGAAAGAACATGGCATTTAAAAGAAACAATAAACTAATACACAGTTTAGTAGACTCTTGTGTATGATTCATGGAGAAATGAAGTGTGAAAGATTGCTTAATGCATACTGAGTATTGGCACCGTAGACAGAATTCAAAATCTTTTGATCTCAAGTCTATTTGTGAAGCTGTTATTCAAAGTAATAAGTCTTGCATTAACCATTGTTCAAGAACTTGCTGCTGAATGGCTAACAATATGCGACTGCTGACACTGGCATGATACATTCTCAATAGAAACTATTCAGGCTTTTAGAGACAGACCAACCAGCACATCTTAGAAGCTACACATGATCCTTTTCTTTTCAGCTGCTGAAGCATGGATACCATTTTTTAATTCTCGATGGTTCTTTTATGACCGTCTGAATGGTATTATTGATGTAAGTGGGCATGCGATCGCCACACAAAAATATTAACAAAAGAACCTTCCTGAAAAGTCATATATTTTTCAGAACCCTAGACGTCAAAGTCTTTTAAACTTTTGCCATGGTAGTTTCATAATGTTTTCTTTGATTATCTATATCTTGATTTAGCCTAGTACTCCTGTAGCTACTGGAACTGCTTTTATAGTTTTATTGCATGTTCTAAGTTGAGAAAGATTTCTGTATATATTCATTTTCAGTGCTTCTATCAAAGCTGAAATAATAATCGTGTTCAGTGATAATAAAATTATGATAATTTCTCAAGGTCTGAGAAAGCAAAAAGGTGCACAGTCAATTTTTTTAAGTATGCATATGACTTCTGAAGCTGAAATCAGACATGTAGATATGGTTGCATGCGTGGCCTTGAACACCAACTGTTGGTACAGGAGTTGGGTATTTTCCTGAGTTTTTTTCTTTTTTTGGCTTACCTGAAGGTGCTCTATCTGCCAGCTGACTTTGAAATTATTTTCTACCTTAGACTCACTTTAGGTTTGACTTAAGGTAGTCTTTGTACCTCTTTCTTGGTGACCTTGGGAATAGTTGCCTGCTCTGCACCAGTTCTCTGTAGAACAACTGATTTGGACTCATCCATAGGCATCACATGATCAGTAATAAAAATTTTCTTTCATGATTCTTTAATAGTATTTATAAATATCTCATTACTGTCTTCAGTTTATGTGTTTATTCCACTGTACTGAAGAAAGAAAACTGAACAATTACAAGTTCATATGAATTTAAATTATTTTGTTTTGTCTTATGTATTATTTTAGATATGATTCAAGGGAGATTTTGGGAAATGTATACTTATTTTTGTTCATTGTTTTTAAACTGTCACCTTATTTTTACTTATCTATGCATGTATCTCTTAAGATTAATCTTTTTTAAGCATTTCACCCATGGAAGGTATTAATGCCACTAAGACAAAGGGGGTTATTGAGAGTGAAAGAAAATAAGAAAATGTTAGTGAGAAGGCAGGAGAATAAAAGAACAGGATTCAAAAAGACAGAAGATAGTGATTGTTGCTGCATTTAAATAGTTGACAGGAATGTAAGGAGGCAGAAGAGAGTTCTACATGTGAGAAGTACAGCAGAAGAAATTATTAGAATAGAAATTATGGTTATATCTATCAATTTCAACAATAAAATGATGAGACCTATCTGCCAATCTAGTGCTGCACTTTAATTTATCAAGTCAAAATTTTAAATAAGAAAGGTCATGTGAACAACAGTCACATAACAATAAAGCAATAATGTTTATGTTCATTTTTAAATTTTCTTTATATAATAATAATGACTATTAAGAAAAGACTTTTTGAGTTGCCTTGAAATCATTTTTTTTTTCCTCAGACTGAACCTGAAGCCTTTTTTCAAGTCTTCAATTCTTTCAATGAATTTTAGACAAAGTTCATGTTTCATTTTTAAAGATGCATTATGACTAAGATTATATGAAGAGCAAATTTCAATCACGGTTCGTTACAAGATAAAATATCTGAGAAGCCATATTGAGCTAAATCAGAGGTTTCAAAATTAAGAATTCAATTATAAAATCTCTCATCCTTTATTATTTATGACTGATATCATGATAACAGTTTATTTCATATTGTTGTTCTTATGAGATTATCTTCAGACTGTAATGTCCTTTTATAAGCCAGGATTATTTTCATCTAATCCTCAACATCAGACATTTTGCATTATTGTTCCATTTTTCAGGTTTTAGATAGTGTCTGGTTCAGAAAAAAAGAAAAATTTTCACCTTCAGATGTGAACAACATCTGAAGAAATTTACCTTGAAGACAAGTGACAAAACTTAATCCTAATTTATGTCCCTTTATGAGAAATTTATTCACTCAAGTTTTCATCTTCAGAAAAGAGAATATTTTTAAAATGTAACAATTTGTTCTAATTGTCTTATTGTTTTCAATGAAATGTTTTCTCATATATTTTCCTGACAACAGTAATTATATTATTATATCTTTAGAATATATTCTGAATATATATTATATTTTCCTGACAATAACCAGTAATATATACAATATTGAAAAGTGTTCAGTTTCTTTTTATATTTCTTGAATAAGGCAGTAATGATTAACATCTAATACAAAAGATTAATGAGGATTCACAAAGATGGCTTGTGATAAAATAGTTGTCTATATTTCTGAGATGAGATATTGTAACTACTTACACTATTTACATTGTTCAGACTGTTGTCCTCATCTTTATTGTCATATTCACCTTCAACATCTGTCTCTATTTCTGAGATGAGGTATTGTAACTATTTACACTATTTACATTGTTCAGACTGTTGTCTTCATCTTTATTGCCATATTCACCTTCAACATCTGTCTATATTTCTGAGATGAGATATTGTAACTATGTACATTGTTCAGACTGTTGTCCTCATCTTTATTGTCATATTCACCTTCAACATCTGTCTCTATTTCTCAGATGAGGTATTGTAACTATTTACACTATTTACATTGTTCAGACTGTTGTCCTCATCTTTATTGCCATATTCACCTTCAACATCTGTCTATATTTCTGAGATGAGGTATTTTAACTATTTACACTATTTACATTGTTCAGACTGTTGTCCTCATCTTTATTGCCATATTCACCTTCAACATCTGTCTATATTTCTGAGATGAGGTATTTTAACTATTTACACTATTTACATTGTTCAGACTGTTGTCCTCATCTTTATTGCCATATTCACCTTCAACATCTGTCTATATTTCTGAGATGAGGTATTGTAACTATTTACACTATTTACATTGTTCAGACTGTTGTCCTCATCTTTATTGCCATATTCACCTTCAACATCTGTCTATATTTCTGAGATGAGGTAGTGTAACTATTTACACTATTTACATTGTTCAGACTGTTGTCCTCATCTTTATTGCAATATTCACCTTCAACATCTGTCTATATTTCTGAGATGTGGTATTGTAACTATTTACATTGTTCAGACTGTTGTCCTCATCTTTATTGCCATATTCACCTTCAACATCTGTCTATATTTCTGAGATGAGGTATTTTAACTATTTGCACTATTTACATTGTTCAGACTGTTGCCTTCATATTTATTGTCATATTCACAATATTTTGGCCAATGTATGCTCCAGCCTTCTTCATTGAAACCGAACACTATTTCGTCCACTGGGGTAAATTGTTCTAGTTCCACGTGACATGCTCTTTTTGGATATCTCATTTTCAATTTCACTTGTTTCCCTTTAACTCAACTCTCCAGATTTTTGTTCATCTCTGCTGTGGCCAGGTATTGAACTCACAACTCTATGGGTCAAATATATAAAAATAGATTTAAAGAGGAATTGAAAAATTAAATTATATAGAAGTGAAAGCTTGAAATCCGTATTTTAACCAGATCTTTAACTAGATGATAGCATCTACTATGGTTGATAGACTTCATTATAAGCAGAGGGGAGACCAAATAGATAAAAGGGTTGCTTAATTTAAACTTTTTTATAGACTATTTAAACTATTTACATCTTTTGGACTGTTGTCCTGATCTTTATTGCTATATTCAAGATGTTTCAGACATTGTAAGCTCCAGCCTTCTTCAGGTGATATACATTGGGATTTCAAACCAAACCCTTTATTTAGTCCACAGGGGTAGATTGTTTTAATTCCATGTGCCATGCCTTTTTGGGATATCTCAATTTCAGTTAATTCCCTTTAGTAACTCAACTAGCTGTAATATATACAATTTCAAAGAGTGTTCAATTTCTTTTTATATTTCTTGAATAAGACAGTAATGATTAACGTCTAATACAAATAATAATGGGTATTCAGCAAAGACAGCTTGTGATAACAAAATAGTTGTCTATATTTCTGAGATGAAGTATTGTAACTATTTATAATATTTACATTGTCTGAACCATTATCCTCATGTTTATTGCCATATTCACAATATTTTGGCCATTGTATGCTCCAACTTTCTTCAGGTGATATACAATGAAATTTCGGATCAGTAGTGGATACAGCCTGTTCCCCAGGCATAAATGACATAAGATTGCCTGTGCTTTGCCTGGGAGATTCAGTCTGCACACACTGGGTGATGTCCCACGTGACCAAATATCTGTGCAGTGACCTTGCTAGGCGCCATAAAAGCCAGCCTTTCTTAACACTGGGGAGTTACTTGAAGAGACACCACTGGTGCGACAGGAGTGAATTATGATAACTCACCTACAAGCTATTTCAGCAATATTGCCAACTATGTCAGAAGGAAAGTTTGATATCCATTTTATATCAGAATTTGATAGCTCAGTGTCCAGGACAAACATGGTTGAATGGATAGAAAAGGTGGAACTCGTTTGCCGGATGTGCAAAGTGAAGTGGCCAGAATACATGATTCCTCTAAGACTGTCATTTGCTGTCTATCAGCAATTAAGTGCAGAGGAAAAAGCAGACTTTGAACACATTAAATCAGGCCTTTACACAGTATTAACAGTGGACAGGTTTGTCACATATTCTCTGAGCAGGGCCTTCAATTTGCAGAACTATGCAAATTAGCTATATTGTTCCTAGGTATCAGCAATCAATACTTGGAGTGCACTTTTGTGAAGGGGTTGCCAAACCAAGTGAAACAACTCCTTCATGAACTTCTTCTTGGATGGTGGTATTGACCATCGAACAGATACTTGCTTGTGCTCAAGTGATAATGAAAGATGAGAACCTAGACCAAGACTTGGTAGTAGCAGCACTATGTAACCTTCTCCTAGGGGTTCTAATGACAATTTGTTGTCAATGCAGTGGTCTTAATCACTTTGCCAAAGAATGTAAAATTCTGCTCAGCAGAACTGGGAAGCCTCATATTTGGTGTTGTAACTGTGATAAAATAGGCCACATATCCCAAGATTGTTTGGGCAAAAGGGACAGCAGGCGGCAACTCAGCACTGGTTTCCTCCACAGTCAAGATGTAAACTCAATTCTGCCAATGATAGAAATTAATGTGTGTGGAAGAAAGTAATGCTCTATTCAGGAAGAGGTTTACTGGCACAATGTTATGCCAAAGGATGGCATTCTTAGTGTGACTGCTCCGACTAATGCTTTGTACCAATATGAAGTTCAAATGAAAGGTATCGACAGGATCCTTCCACCAGAGCCTGAGTCTGAGCAGGATATGTACAAGAAAGGGGATGTCGTACTAGTAAGAAGTCCACTGAACCGATGTATGAGTAAATGGGGGATGGGGACAGTGACCAGATTTGTGAGTCCCCAAGCGATTTATGTGAATGGAATGCCATGCTATGTGTGAGTTCTCTGCCCTTTTAAGGGCGGAGGTCTCTCATATGGTGAGCAGTTCTGTGGAAGACGAAATTGCCACATTGAGTGACAATGAGATGTACATACAAGTGACAAAGGAAAAGATGACCATTCAACAGTGTTGATTCTAACCAATCAAGCAATGGTGACAGTAATGAAGTTCAGCAGATGGTGACAAACTGCCTCAAGAAGCAAGTTTAACCTGCTGAACCACTTCTTCAAAGAAGCAGCAGATGCAAAAGCCCACCCCACCAGCTTCTACCTGTGTGATAGTGAAATCAGAGTGGGGTTGTAGTGGAAACAGCCTGTCCCCCAGCATAAGCGACATAAGATCACCTGTGCTTTACACAAGAGACTCAATCTGCACAAATTGGGTTATGTCTGATGTGACAAAAAATCTGTGTAGTGATCTCACTGAACACCATAAAAGCCAGCCTTTATTAACACTGGGGAGTTACTTGAAGGTTTACTGCTGGTGTGACAGGAGCAAATTACGATAACTCAGCTACAGAACCGAATCCTTTATTTAGTCTACTGGGATAGCCTGTTCTAATTCCATGTGCCATGCCTTTTTGGATATTTCAGTAACAGTTAATTCCCTTTAGTAACTTAATTCACTAAGTTTTTGTTCCCTCTGCTGTTGAACTCCCAACTCTTTCGGTCAAGTCACATTTTTGGATTACTTCATTCAATGCTTTTATCCACTGGGCCATGTTAAGCAGCAAGAAAGTCTTTAAGAATATGGAAACAAAAAGGACATTTATACTTGGAATTAGAAAGAGAGAGCTGAAATTTCTTGGACATTTCTGGAAATGAGGAAGTAGAGCTAGTAAAACTTAACTCTCATAGTGCATATTGAAGGTAAAAGAGAAAGGAGAATGCAGTAGGACACCTCCCTGATAAGCTTGTGGAACAGGGTGGCAGGAGGCTTGACAAAGGAAGAAATGCTGCTAAGAGCCACAAGGAATAGGAAGTTGTGGAGAGCCATTTGTTCAGATGAAATCAAATAAATATAACTTTATATCACTTGTAAAGTAAATATTTTCATGTAATGACCCATTAATGAAAAAATTATATTTTCACTTTTGTTGCTTTTCTGGCCAATCAACTGGTATCTTAAATTAATTTTCAACCAGGTCACTTGGTCAGTGAGTCTGATTGGCTGAAGCAGGTCAGTCAGGTATGAGGCATGCTGCAAAACTGTTGTTGGCATTTTGCCCTATCGGACCATCAAGAGACCATTGCCACCTTTCACTATTATCTCACTACAGTGACGGCAAACAAATTTAATTATAGTCCATCAACCTGTGTCGCAAGAGACTTTAAAAAGTTAACTCCCTGACAACCATGACTAGAGGCAACCTGATACTAACACAATCATTTGCTTCTCTTTAGAGTTGAGGGCTGGCAAAACTCCTATCATGTTAACCCCTTTCCCACAATATTAATAATACTTGCACTGTTGGAATTGTGAACTTTCATATTTGTTGAAGTCTCTGTTTTCACCTTGCAAGCTCAGTGTTTATATGTGCCATTTATTAATATTCAGTAGTTACACCCACATTCTAATGAAAAGATCTAGGCTGATTCCAACCTGGTCGCTGTTTAACATGATTAAACTATTGAGTTCAACTGCAATTTCAGATTCATTTTCTCTAAAATTTTTTGACAGAAGAAATACGGTTTTAAATGATCAGTCAATAAATAATGTGATGGGTCTTAGTTTGGCTGTATTAAAATATTTCTTGCACTTATATTTTATCTTTTATTTTGGAAAAAAGGAGTAATGAAGAATAAATATAATAGAAAAAATATTTTGATTACTTCTTTCTATTCATTGTGTTAAGTGGATTGCACAGGATTTCAATCCTTTCTGTACTTAGCAACATGAGAAAATGTTAACAAGAATTCCTAAAAGAATACATACATTAACATACATTCTAATAAGTTTCACATTGAACAGAATCACAAAATAAAAATTTTGGAGACAATAAATCATATGTTAAAAGTTGGGAGCTAAATCAAATATTACTGTGGGTATTAAGTCAAATGTTGAGTTTTCAAGATACCTGGTTCTGTATTTTTTTCCTGCAGTTTTAATTACACATTATTTTGCTGTTTGTTTATATTTATTTTCTGAAATGAGACCAATAGATGTTTTCTGCACATAAGACTTATATAGAAGTTTTAGATGTTAATGTTTAATAAAAATCAATTTTCAGATTCATTTTGCAAATGAATAGCAATAGTAATTTTCAACCAATGATAGAACTCAGCTCACTAACAATGTCAAATTTAATTCAAGAAGAGAAATTTAGTCTTTTGTTTAGTTTTCAGTTTCAGCAAAAAGTGAAGAAAATGAAGGTTCCCTCTATATCACTATGTATATACATAATCTACAAATTTATTAATTATATATCTCAGTTATTTTCTTATTTCTTTATAAACTTATTCATATTCCTTTTCCTGAAAATGTCCCTTTGTAAAATTTCTATCTCAGTTTCTGGAACTTTCAAAGCATTATAGCAATTGAATTTAATAATACTTATATTTCCGAAATCATTTAAATATGGTTTCTATGAAACAAAAATCAAGCCTGTATGTGCCACATATGCATTTCTTTAGCTATGAAGAATTTATATCTAATATTTTCTTATTATATTTTATTGATACTGTAGCAGGCATGGTGCCACAAAATAAAATGTTGACGTTGTGGGGGAGCTTACTCAGATGTTAAGTTTACAAGATTTTTTATCTGATCCTCATAAAATGAATATTTTTCAGATCTACTTCACTGCTGTGAGGATTTCTTTTTTCTTTTGATTTTAAATACACACTTTTTTGCTGTTTGTTTGTACTCATTTTCTGGAATGAGACCAATAGACTTTTGCTGTATGTAAGATTAAAAGAAAAAAGGGAACATGAAGTTTTATGAATTATTTTGAAAATTAACGGCTTTAATAATTTTAAACGTTGCTACGAAGGGTAAGAAGTCGTGGTGACCCATGATCTCCCCAGTCCTGAAGGAACATGGTACATAAAAGAAAAAGAATGGTTTTAGACAAATGATACTGATCAGCTCGATAGCATTGTCATAGATTGAAGCCAAAAAATAAAATTTAATCTTCTATTAATTCTGTGGTAGTTGGGGGCTGAATTTTCCCTGAGCTTTCTCTATAGTACCATGGATGTAATAATGTAATTTTTGCAAATCTAAGATCATATTCAGGCTTCTTTAAAAACAAAAAAAAATAAAGCTTTCTCTTTTAGTTTAATAATGTTAAATTATATTCTCTTTTATATTGAGAAAGAAGCGAACATAGAAACTTAACACTTCTGAATAATAACTGAAATTAATTACAAATTTAAACTGAATATTAAGTTTGATATCTAATATAATAAACACTTATAAATCTCTACCTGAATTTCTCAGATGAAGATTTATTATTGCTTCCATTATTTACACTTGGTCTATTGTCCACATCTCTGTTGTTAAGATCATGTTTCAAACATTTTGCCCACCATCCTTCATCAGCTGTTGTTTTAGTATCTTCATGAAATTTTGAACTGAATACTTTATTTAATCTATAGGAGTAGATTCTACTCATAATAACCTAGTGAATTAAAGCATTGGTTTGTGAATTTGGTAACATAATCATTGTCAGTTCAGTCCCTGGGTCAGGCAGTGCAGACTTAGACTCTATGGAAACAGGGTGAGCAATACTAAATAAGAACAAGATATCTCTAGACATGGTCAGTAGAACAAGAAAATCTACTCATTCTGCTGACCATGACTAGAGATATCTCATTCAATTATATATTCACCATTATTTCAAAATGACCTTTGATAACTTTTGAGTAAAATTTTGTATGTTTTAGTGTCAAAAAGTTTTTGATAAACTCTTGAATCAGGTTTTCATTAGAGAATGTTTTCAGTATTTTTCAGTGATCTATAAAGTTAATACTTAATTGGTGCAAGGTCAACTGATTATGGTCAGTGAGGCAGAACAGACCAACTGAGTTCCAAAATTTCTTCCTATGTTATTCTTGGTGTATACAGACTTGCATTGTCATGAAGGAGAAAAATATATTTCCTTTACTTGAAAAATGCCCCACACTTTTCCACCAAACTTCTAAATATATATAAATCTGCATTTAGTGTTTGACTGCATTTTAAGAAATCTAAATGAATAATACATCAAAGATCCCCTGCAAACACAAAATAATTTTCTTCCATGGAGCTCAGTTTTGGGATTTGGTTGCCTGTGGAGATTTATCCTTGTCACTGTCTTTTGTGTTAAACACTTTTGTATGTTAATGTAATCCAAATTTATTCTTAACTGCCATGTAGGATTAGTAGTTAGGATGATACATTTGTCATTGCAGTTGGTTCCCAAAAATGGAAATTACTTCTGACTCAAATTAATAAAACACATACACAAAAGTATTTTTTTTGTGTTTTGAATGAAGCTTTCTCTGGTCTATTTCCAATAGAAACAGCTTCAAATATTGAACAGTGAAACTTAGTTTCCAAAACAAGTGATTTAAACATAGAGCTACAATGAAAGAAATGCATGTATCATTTTGGCATGATAAATGCAGAAAATACTAGTTTAACTACAAAAAGGTTTGGCTTTTCTCTTGCAAGGTTTGTTGGAGAAATTCCTTTTTTTAATTGTAACAGAATCAATGAATCTTGCCTATTCATCTTCAAGACATAACGGCTCCAATCTTAATGTTCCAACCAGTAAGCTATAATTGTAGACAACATACACATTTGTTAATGTCATATGATTAAAACTTAAAATAATAAAAATGTCACTTTTATATTTCTGTTCATATGACTGAGAATGATGACTTTTTAAAAAATTTATATCTTCTCGAGCCAATTATTTTGAGGCAGAAGAGACATATGCAGTTATTTTTCATTGAATTTTTATGCTAGTTTGAAAATTAATTTTAGACATTTCTTTTGCATTTTCCTTATTTCTATTGATGAAGCCAATGTCATTTTTATACAGTAACAGCCAATATATATCAAAATATCTTCATTATCTAATTCAGGCAACAAAAAAGCTTTTATGCTTAACAATGGTTGATAAATCCCTTAAGATGTAATGTATGTCCTCTTTGAAAGAAAGATAAAATAAAAATAACATTTTTACACTTAATAATTCTATCAAGAACAGGTTTTGTTTGGGAGGATAAGATCTATTAAAATCTGAGTGCTTCAAGTGTTTTCAGTGAAGAGTTGACAAAGCCAACCATAAGGTTGCTATTGTGCGTGAAGAAAATTAAAGAAATGGACAGAAATAGAAAATGGTATTTAAGTCCATGATCTACAAACACAAGAGTTTATCAGAGATAAATCTATCATTGTTCTGCCTTCAGTGTGAAACTGAATGATTCTCAGGCTCAACAGTGAGAAGCACTAAAAGAGGATAAACATAATTTCCACACAAAGCAGGAATGGTAGAGGGAAAAAAAAGTATAATTTTTCTCTTCTCTTCAATAAAGAGAATTCAAAAACTGTAAGAAAACAAACAAAATATTTTTGTTTTTTTTAACAACTCTCTCCATCTAAGACTATCTTTAACGTAGATTTTAGTGTTCAAATATCAGATAATAACATTTTATATTGAACATTTTTCACACATTATTTATTAAAGAATAGATACTGTATTTTGATTTTACAAAAAAGGTTTTATAATGGAAATAAAATAAACTAATAGGAACAGTCCTCTTGTTATTTTATATTCTATTTTCTTATTCATTCAAATTTCTTGTTTAAAAAAATATTAAAACTACATTAATCCTACTACTACTACTACTACTAATGATGATGATGATGATAATGATTAAGCATCTAAGGAAACAGTGCTTTTTTGAACCAATAATACTTTACAAATCTTCTTATTTCCTTCTAGAGGTTACAATTTATGATTGTAAACAATTCAAATTTTCATTAGGAAATATATCATTTTTCAAATATATTATTATTATTATTATTATTCTCAAATATATTATTTTTCAGTTGTGAAATAAAAGAAGAAATGAGAATACATTTTACAAATATAACACTTTTGAAAACATTTATTTTAAACATTTCATAAATGGAAATTTTTTAATAATATTCTTAGAAAAATTGAAATAGAAATATCTTGATTTCCTTTTTAACTTCTTAAAATAAGGATAAATCTTGTGATTTTTTTAATGAATAAAATAAAAATAAACAAGAAGGAAAATTTCAAAATGCTATTTATTTTCAAGTAAATCATTTTAAATACCTTATACTCTTTGTTCTTTCATAAAACAAACGAAATAGAAATTTAATTTTTTTAATGTAAAAATTTAAACAAATTATTCTCATTAAAACAAAAACACCTTTTAATGTTTATTTACTTTCATCCTAAATAGCAAAACAAATATATAAAAAATACCTATTTCAGAAGTAGAGTGGTTTGAGAAAAGGATCCAAAAAAAGAAATATTAAAAAAAAAAACGTTGATGGAATAAAAGCATCATGTTTCAATGCATCACAATTTACTTAAAAGGAAAAGGATCTGATTTAAAATTGTTGAACTATTTCTGTTTCTCTTATGTGCCTTCAAAAAGAGGTAAAGTCCATTACTTTTCAAATCTCAATATATAGACAAAACAACCTCATGTATTTATATATATATATATATATATATATATATATATATATATATATATATATATATTTATGCAAGTATAAATATTTATCTTTTCATGTCCATATACAAGTAAGATGGTGAGAGAATATGTACAAATATTTACCAGTAAGTTTATATATATATATAGATAGATAGATAAATAGATAGATAGATAGATATTTATCACTTTAAAAGTTATTTTTAGTAGTATATTTATTTATTTTTGTCCTTTGTCCCCGTGCCAACAAAGGGAAACTGTCATTAGGTACATCAGATCTAATGACAGTTACTCTCTGCCCAGGTGGATGCAAGTTTGAATCCAGCTAGAGAGTGCCTATTTTACTTAGATTTCTTGAATATTCAGGCTGGTAGATGAAAATAGATAAATATACTATTTAATAAATAAACGGAGCATCTACTCAAATATGGGTATCCACTAAAAATAAAATAAAAATAAAATAAGTGATAAATATATATATACATCTATATATCTATATGTGTATGTAATTTTTACTAAACTTGATCAAAGAGTTTCAGAGATTGGGAAAAATCTGTATGTCTTGTATTTTCATTTTATTATATTGAATTATTAATTATGAATAATTTTGAAAATTAAAAGATACATCTATGTTCATAGAATAAGACTGTATGATATTAAATCTATTTTACAGAATGATTCTTGAGTAGTATTAAAGAACATGATCTGGGAACAAAGAAATAATTCTTGGGTTGGAGACAAGCCCCATTTTCAGAAGTATTTACCATCATCATGTGAAAGTAGAATAAGATGTCACATGACCAGCTACTGAGCCAATGGCAAGAAACAGTTACACTTCACAATTTTTTCTTTTGTCTCCTACTGACTTTGTATATCAACATCCATTTCTCACTCTCTGCTGTCTTTTGCTGGTTCCAATGTTATTAGGAACGTTTTTTTGCCAACAATAGTTATCACCCAGCAGCTTATAAATAGGAATTATTCAACAATTCAACCTCTAGACAGGCAAGTGTATTTTATGAAAGGATTTTCAACTAAATGATGGAGTCTCTTTCAGACAATAATGGTAATAATACTGGTTGTGATGCACCGTCTTTATCTGTCCAAACGTAGCATAGTATTGCCATGCCTGAGCAGTAATTATAGAAACTATTACCCTGTGTTTTCTATAGTGTTTGGCCAAGTTCATGCTTTTCCATGTATAACAATATAAAGTGAATATAAACTTTATCAGCTCAAGATGTGAGTTATGAATTGGAAATCACGCAAATCAAGCAAATACCGATATTTAACTATCTGGGAAGTGCTACAATAGATAATGGAATATGTAATGCTAAAATCTACATGAACATTGGAATAGTGAAAGATGCCTACAAAAAGCTAAACAAAATACTATGAAATAGGAAAATTTCATTAGAATCAAAGAAAAGAGTGCTGAACTGCTATGTAATATCAGTCCTGCTATATAACAGTAATGCTTGACAATTTTTTTAAAGATTAAGAAGAAATTCAAAGTAATAGATATATAGTTCTATAGAACAATGCTGAGAATGCCATGAATGGATTATTTGAACTACAAGGAAATTTTAAGGAAGATGGAAAAAAAAGCCCTTAGAATAAGAAAGAGACAATTGAAATTTTTGGGACACATATTGAGAATGGAAGATTTGGTGAATTTAATACTTGCAGGATATATTGAAGTCAAGAGGGAAATAGTAACTGACCTAACAAGAATGTGAAAATGTATGTCAGATAAGAGAGTGGGAAGAATAGTAAAAAAGCAAAAATTGTTAAAAGCCAGAAATGATAGGAAGTTAGAGAGAGCGATGATTGCCTATGTTCTAAAAAGAACATAGCACATACAATAAGAATAACAAAAGAGCAATATTTAATTTCTGGACAATATTCCAACACTGTATGCAAGGAAAAACTTTTAAAATGTTCTTGGAGTTACTGAATATCAAAATCTAGTTAAATGAAATGATTGATATAAGTTTCTTTATTTACATTATTAACATTAGAGCTAATGACCTCATTATTATTATGACCTCATCATTGTTATTATTATCACAATGTTTTGGTTGTTAACAACAAAGATGAGGAAAACTTAAGGAATTGGCGCATATGCTAAGCCACAAAAATCTCCTAAACCGGCAAAGCATAGACATGAATACAATATGGGAACCAGTAATACAACGTGCTAGAGAAAAACAACAAATTGTAATATGAGCTCTGGTAAAAAAAATGGTAGTTGTGGTCCATTATTAAAATTGGATCCACATTGTGTTTAATTGTAATGGTGTCTGCAACATGCTAAAATGAAAGTATTTTCAAAAGTAATTGAAATGTGTTATATGCCTTCTCGCTAACCCTGAAAAGGAAAGCTGGTGGATGTTACAAATGCTGTTTTTACTCACATTATGGATTCTGTACTAAAACCAAAATACTTTGCAAAGTAATAACTGAATTCTTTTGAAAAGTTACCATGTTCAAACATATTCCAATAGGGAAAAACATGGAAGATTTTGGCAAGTCAATTTCCTTTCAATCATGAAGACCATTAAACTGAAGGAGAGAAGATTTTTCAAATCAAAGAGGATTAGGCATTGACAAGCTGCTGTCAAACTCTTGCAGAAACTCAGATAAAATGAAAAAGAATATAAGAAGAGAATGGAAAGTGTAAAATTCTCATGTGAAGGGTAAATAACATAAAAGAGAAACAATATAATTAATCTTCACTGAGGAAACAGCTGCAATCAATGTCTATTCTTTATTCATTTAAAACTACAAATTCTCTGATAATCACTACCATGACCCCCCAAACAACTGTCATGTCCATTTATTTTTTCATTTTTCCTAAACATCATTTGTGATTATAGATATCTCAATATATTTGGTCAGAGCTTTAGATAATCTAACAAAAATATACATGATTAAATTATCTCCTAAATTTTATTAATGTTATGAATGGTTGATTAATCCACTTTATTGGCAAGTGTTATCTTTGGTTACTTATTAGTCACATCACTCCCTCCTATTACTAGACAACCTATCCGCTACATTTCTAGTTTACCCACCTTCCCAATGACTCAGTATGGATACATAATTTGTTATTTATAACAACAGGCAGTTGTTTTAATCATTTCACTCCAAGAAAGGCAATAAAGCCACTAAGATACAAGGGGTTACTAAATGTGAAAGAATATGAGAAAAAGAAAAAATTATTATGGAGAGAGAGCAATAAAAGAACCGGAATTAAGAAGACAGAATATAACAATTGACATTGCATTTAAAATTTTGAAGATCAAAGTTTACTGGAAAGTAAGAAGCTGAAAGAGAGTTCCACAAGTGAGAAGTCTGAGAGAAGAAACTGTTAGCATCAGAGTGATGGTTACATCCAACTATTTCAGTTGTAAAAACATTAAACAGATCTAATAATATGCTTAAATTCATAAAGTCTAGTTACCAAAAGGAAAGCTCGTCAGAATAATTAGCATGAAAATATTTATTGAAAAAAGTCATGGGAAAGCTATGTTACAGCAGTAGGAAAGTTACTTAAGTTTAGATGCTAGTGAAGGACTGATAACACTGCAGATTATTCTTTGGATTTTATTCAGAATCTCTAATGACATAGCAGAAGCACCAGTTCACATGTTTCTACCTCAGTCTTTATATTTTTTTAGTCTTTTTTATGACTTTCTTTACTTCCTAATCACTAAGTTTATTGTTATTTAAGTTTTAAGATATACCATTTTTTCTTGAGCCAAGTAACTGGGATTTTCATTGTTTTTAATAATTAACAGATATCTTCAGACTAACAATTGTCTAATCTTTTAAACCACAGTATATATCAAAATCATAATGTAAACATTATAAATACAGGAGTTTCAAATTACCAGCAACAGCCTATATTTTAACATATGTGCTTGATCTTGAAATGAGTGAATAATAAATAGAAATCTTCATTTACACAAATCAATAATGAAACAGGAAATATTATTAAGGCATAACTAAAATTTTGTTCTTGACGGTCAATTTTGATTTCATAATATTAGACAAATCAAATTCTCTCCATCACAGAATTGCCTAGAATAAAAACAAATATTTTTTCTGAGCCAGTATTGTTGAATTTGATTTCATAATGACAATGGAATTTAAAAAAATACTAAATCTCAGAGTAAATTGGAATTTATATAATTTCTAAGATATCATAGAAATATATAATTGAAGCATAGAAAGGAGTTTATGACAATGATATATATTTTCTTGCCAAATTTACACCCTGTTTGAAGTTATTAAGCAAATCATATAAACTTCAATAATTCAAATTTGGTTTGAAAAATAATTGTCAAATTTTAAAGACTCAATTTAGATATCAAAACAGCCCAAGTAAAATTTTAGGTAGTATCAATAAGTTTCATTGAAGTTATTTGATGTATTCTAAAAAATTGCCATCTGAAGTCATAGGAAAAACCAAATAATCGCATTTTACTTCAATAAAAAGGTAATAATATGAAAAATTGATCAACAACTATAATAGAACAAATAACAAACACATATAGATAAGTCTTTGAATCCTTTACATTTTAATATAGTAAACCTTCTTCTCAATAACAGCCAGTAATCTATTATTCATTAATATTGTTAATTTTTTTACTTCAGCAGGTTCAATTTCCAACATGGTAGTTTTAACTGCTTCCCATATGTTTGTTTTGCTTTTAAATTGTTTGCCATCTTCATATAATTTCATCTTCCTAATTGACCATAGATTTTCATTTGGATTAGGATCAGGACTTGATGGTGGCAATTCCATTATCTTCTCCTTTGTAAATCTTTTATGCTCAAATAATTCATGGGTAAGCTTAGATACATGAGAAGGAGCATTGACGTACATAAATACATACTTCACTTTGAAACTACAAGATTGGGACTTGTACCATGCAAAGAAAGTTTTGTTCATAAAATCACAATAGTTAGCACTGTTTAGTTTAACAGCTTCATCAACTATGAATGGTCTAATAATGGTTTGGTCAACAATTCCAGTCCATATCATAACACTACCGCCACCTTGTTGACTTCTTTTAACCACAGGCATGTCTGAATTGGATAAAGTCCATCCTTTGCCTCATCCATCAGATCCATCAAATATCATGAGATTCGTCTGTGAAAATTACTTTAGAAAAATCAATTTTCATGTATTTCTTGACCCAGTTTTGATGCTTTATTTGGTTTTAATGAGAAGAGCTTGCCGAGGATATTTTTTTACAGATCCCAATTCACAAAGTATTCTATACCTTTTGTCCTTCTTGACTCACTCAATTCCAGTCTTTTCAAAGATCTGGGCACTGGTCAAAAGTGGTTGTTTCACTGTAACTCACTTTAGCTTATGTTCATCTCAAGGAAGCAAGTTCTTAAAGACTTTTCCTTTGCTTTGAGTTCTCAACTTATATCTTCAACAGACTTTTTTATCATTTGATGATCTCTGCAAAGCTTCTTTGATATTTCCACTTTGTTATTTTGTTTTTAAGCAGTTGTTAGATCTTTCCATTTATCCATGTTTCAACATATATTACAGACAAAAAGAAAATAGTTTTTATTAGATTTCAGAGGTCTTAAACTACAATAACTTCAGTCAGTTCATTTTGTAAATCCCAAATATCTAAAACACTAACCATTAAAATGGCAGAAAATTTAGTTAAATATTTTACTAAGGGTGGAAATGGATGAGTTTAAATTTGACAAATATTGGTTCAGTTATGAGTTATTGAGGTTTATTTGATTTGCATGATAACAGACTGTATTTAATCTACACAGGAAGGCAATCCTAAGAGATCTTAGCTCCTACTAGGATTTATTATTTGTGGGCATAATCTTAGAAACATAAGATATGTAGATGATACTATGTTGATGGCATACACAGAAAGAAAACTTTTAGACAAGCATAACCTCCTAAGCAAGACAGTAAAGGAAAGCAGGAAGAAAGGACTATCTTTTAAGAAAACAGAATGTGTGGTTGTCAGCAAGAACAACAGCTCAAGATGTGAGGTATGAATTGTAAATGTCAAAATCAAACAAGTACAGACAACTATTTGGGAAGTGTTTTAACACATAATGGAATATATAACACCCAAATCCAAAATGAACATTCAAATAGTAAAAATGCTTTTCAAAAACTTAACAAAATATGAAGGGAGTAGGAAAATTTTATTAGAAACAAGTAAAAGAGTGCTGAACTATATCAGTAAATGCTGGAAAAATTCCTAAAAGAAGATGAGACTTGATACAGCAGAGATGTGGTTCTACAGAAGGATATTGACATTAGTATGGATGGAGCATATGAGCAAGGAAGAAATTTTAAAGAAATGAAAACAAAAAGGACAATTATAATTAGGATCAGAAATAGACAGCTGAAATTTCTGTGACATATATTGAGGAGGATGGGCTTGGTAAATTTGACACACTCGGGACATAGTGAAGGCAAGAGTGAAAGAATAACCTAGCTAACAATTTAGTGTAAATGGATAGCAGAACATTGGGTACAGTAAGGGGACAAAAGGCTACAAAAGAGAGGGAGTTGTCAAGAGCCATGATTGTCCACATTCTGAGAGTACACATTACATAAATAAAATTTCATTTGAAGATTAAATATGAACAACTCTTTTCTTTTAATTTGTGTACATAGAGTTAAATTTGTTTTGGACAAATTTTATAAAACATTTTCTTTTTAAAAACAATATATCAGGGCTTCCCATCTTGGGTAATATCACCCACTGGTTGGTGATTTCAACTGTTGGGTGGGCAATGAACAACTGAACAGAAAATGGTGGCTGATATAGAATTTTGATATTAAAAAGGTATATGCTACCCACCAAAAAATATTCAAAGGAGCTATGCAAAGAATCTGTATAAAAACACACAGGAGGCTAAATGGAAATAACTGGATCACTTTTCTAGATAACATATAAATAGCCTCACAAACAAGGAATGTTTTGGTATTTTCTATGGTTTTCAGAAGGGTAATTAATATTCAGATAGTTCTTCAGTATTAGACATGAAGGAAAATATTCGCTGAATTCTTATTAGTTGCTAGTATTGTATATTCATTTAAATTTTTAAAAAATGTAAACTATAAAATGTGCTGTAAACTGATGCCAGTGTCTAGCTTGTATTATATCATGGGTATTCCAATCTGCCCACAAATGTTGGTTGTGTAAATTTGTTATTCCACCGCTTCCAAATGTTGTCTCATCCATAAATAAGATTGAATAGACAATGTATTGGCAGTTTGTGCGATAAACCATCGGTAAATATTCTTCAATGTTAAATGATCATAGGGCAAAAAACCCTTTACATATTGCAAATGATATGAATACAGGAACTGCTCTTGAAGTATCCTCCATGCAATGTTACAAGATGTACGACATGCTAGGGCCACTTGATGTGCTGATACCTGGATCGTCTCTGATATCCCATAGAATGTTTTTCTTTGCGTTTAGGTTACAAGTAGATCCCGGTCTTCCACGACTTGTGACTCAGCAGCATGATGATAAACAGCAGCAAAGATGGGATGACTCGGCTACCTACAGGTGGGAAGCACAATCTGATACCACTGTGCAGCCTTGCATCCATTACCATTCGTGTGTCCATATGTAAAAATCATATCCGCCTGCTCACGATATGGATATCCCACCATTGTTAAATGGAACACTTCTCACTTAACACTTCTATACACATTAAACGTTGAAGATAAACTAGCCATAAATGTACATGAATGACAAATGTAATCTAGTCTACATGGCAACACAGTGCCATCTACTGTTAACTTTCTTTAAAATTAATAATTCAAAAAGAAGGATTTGAGGAATATGTTTATATAGACTTTCGTCCTTGTTTTTGTGTGAGGAACCCACCCACAAAGTTGTTAAAGTTTTTTTGATACAGCCTGTGTATATATATATATATATATATATATAAGCTGTGTATATATATATATATATATATATATATATATATATATATATATATATATATAAGCTGTATATATATATATATATATAGGCTGTATATATATATATATATATATATATATATAGGCTGTATATATATATATATATATATATATATATATATATATATAGGCTGTATATATGTATATATATATATATATATATAGGCTGTATATATATATATATATATATTATAAATTAATAGATTTAAAATATGGTTTTACCGCTACACAGTGATAACCATGTTTCAGAAATGGAAGCTAAAGCCCCTGAATTTAATTTTGTTATTAAACCAAAGACATTAGTTCCATTTCCTTATCAAGCGAATTTTGGAGTAACTTACTTTTTAAAATTTATGGTTGTTAACGGCACTGGAAAGATTCATAATTGAGGGTTTCCAAGGTTACCGATAAATCCATTCATCTAGACAAGGGGTGGTAGAGGGTTCAGTTTTTTAATTTTCGTTGTATCAGTTAATAGTTACATTCGAAAGCGGGCTTATGTTTAGGGATGGGTAGGGATGTATGTTTTAACAAATTCTGACATCCGCTAAATTCATGTCATCTGGGTTTTTTTCTAACGGCAAAAATTCTTATGGTATTTTTTCTATTTGTATATTTAA
>OZ038494.1:42971652-43014152 GCA_964036315.1 Acanthosepion esculentum
AAAACACATGGCAAAAGAAAAGTGACAAATTGTTAGGAATGAAAGAAAAAATCAGATGGGAAAAGACAAGGCTTTAAAACGAAGTGCAAAGCAAATGGATGGATTTTTAATTCTTTCTTTTATGAAACAACATTTAAAGTTAATGTGATTGGAAGAATGTACAACATTATTCAGAGGTGATCATGAGTAAGTTAAAGTCAGCATTAAAGAATATGGTGATTCATTGAGAAGAAGATTACTGAACTGGAATGGTTGTAAATTTTTGAATTTCAGTTTTTATTTTTCTTTACTCTATTTTTATTAATCTGATCAAGCAGTTAAATTTTAGCTGAGATAAGAAAGAGGAAATAATGCAAGCAGTTGCTTATAATGTTGAAACTATTGAGTTTTATATAAATTAATATTCATTGAATAAGGTGCATTCTTTCCCTGTGTTTTTTCAATTAAACTCTATGTTAATTCTCAGGGGTAATAACAAAAAACCTTTTGTGCAGAGATCAGGTCAGTTCTCATGCAATGAAATATTCTCAAGATGTAATGGACCATGGTGCACTACAGATTCCTTTTCTTTATTACCTGTGAATTGCTATGATATCTTTATAAATATATTGAAGTGGTTTCCTGTTGTCTCCTGTACAGTTTGGAATTCAGCTTTTCATTATCTCTGAACTGAGAACCTCGTCTACCCTGTTATTTTGTGGGAGAAGAGATCAATTCATACTTTTCTTTTAATGTGAAAGTGAACACAACAGACTAGACAGGGATGTAAATAAATTTGTGAGAATAGTAACAGAATATTCCCTTTTAAAATCTTTGTATATAAGCTCAATGAACAAATTGCTGTCAATTGGAATACATTTTCCGTTCATACCTTCTGCCCAAGGATTTAATGTTTTTCTATTTTTACTAGATATTTTTCATGCACCATGACTAATTTTGAGTGTTTGTTCCAAAGCAGCTACTTGTGCCTGCATTTCTTTTTCTCTCTTAATATTTTTATTAATTTTTCGGACTTATAAACCTAAGTAACCATTTTTTAACCAGAGTTGATAATTGTTGTTATAATTGTTTTTTCTCGAGGTCTCCATATTACTTGTTCCCATATTATATTCATGCCTATGATTGGCCAGCTTAGGAAATTTTTGTAGCCTAGCATATATGTTGATTCTTTAAGTTTTCATACTTTCCAGTGATATTCTCTGTCTGCGTACAATGGCCGAAACATCGTGAATATGGCAACAAAGGTGAGGATAACAGTCTGAACAATTTAAATACTGTAAATAATCTTGACAACTTATATCTGGGTTTTTTTTTTGGATGTAGCATGTCATATTCATAAGGATTTCTTGGATTTTGTTGTTTGGTGATATGCAGTTTAATTGAATTATTATTAAACAAATAGCACATTAACTGATGTGACAATGTCATTGTTTTTTAATCAATGTATGAATTGTTAATTATTATTAGTAGTATTAGACAGGCATTCTCCAAGTGGGCAAGTGAATTCAGAGACAGAATTGGTTTGTTGAAGATTTTTTTTTTTTGGTTGTATTGTTAGTGGTAATCATATTGGAGATTTTTAGCTTTTTACAATAAGTGATGAGTTTACACTATTTACATTGTTTGGACTGTTGTCCTCATCTTTACTATCACATTCCTGACACTTCAGCTGCTGTACGCTCTGGCCTTCTTCAGGATCTGTCTATATTTCTGAGATGAAGTATTGTAACTATTTACACTATTCACATTGTTTGGACTGTCACATTGATGACACTTCGGCTGTTGCATGCTCCAGCCTTCTTCAGTTGATGTTTCTCAGAATTTCAAACTAAACCCTTTATTTAGTCCACAGGGGTAGAATGTTCTAATTCCACATACCATGCCTTTGGATATCTCAGTTTATTTACAATATAAATAGTGTAAATAGTTATAATACCTCATCTCAGAAATATAGACTGATGTTGAGGAGTTTACTTTGTTTTTGTTTTAAAGCAATATGTATCATATTTCTTTTTTTGTTGTTTAGTTTATGGTTACTATGCATTTGGTTCCTGTGGAGTAGTTTAATTGTACTTTTTACACTATTTTCATGTTTGTAATTATTTTTTCTAAAGTCAGTTTAATTTGTTTATCAATTATGTTGTTTGGGAAATTATGCTAATAACAGTTTTGTAATTTTGAGTTCATTAAAAACATTATGCATATCAAGAATATGAAATGTACTCTATTTATTATTTATGATGGCCATTTGTATTTGCATGGGCATTCACTGCTGTAGTTACATAGGCATAGTTTTAAAGTGATTGTTTTTTTTTATAGATGGAGTTTCTAAATATTACATTATTCTTAATAATTACTCTATATAAAAAGGATATTCTTTTATGTTTAATTCAGATGTGAAATTAGAGATTGAGTTATTTTTGAAGATCTTAGATTTTTGACTTTGTCCTTATTGTTATTAATAGAAATATGTGATAAATTTAGTGAGTGTATATTGTTGATTTGGATTGTTTTTTACATTTTGTTTTGTAGGGCTGATGTGTAAAATTATGATACTATTGGGGAGATAGGGGAGCCCATGACAAAACCATCAGTTTGTATATATATTTCTAACTGGTTTTTAAAGGGAACTTACATGATGCAAACTACTAGTAGATTTTTTTGATAATTAATGGTTTTATCTTGGGTGGTGAAAGTAATGGATATATATATATAATCAAAATTAGCCTATATATATATATATATATATATATATATATATATATATATATATATATATATATATATATGTATGTATATATATCCATAGATGAGTTAAAAATCAAATGTAGATTAGATATGGATAAGAATCTGACAAGATGATAAAATAAAGAACAAGTAGTAAATGCATCTCAATCTAATATGTTTCACTTTTATTAAGGCTTTGTCAGAGATTGAGAATAGAAATGAAAAAAACAGAGACAGAGTACTGGTATGTTATGATTTTTGGTTAGTTTTTATTAGTCAGATATATGTCACTTGTATAAATGCAATAGATAATAAATAAATATGTGATGAACACAGATATTCACCACACTTACACATACACAAGAATATAAAAATCCAACCAAATCCAAAAAATATTGCAACATATCGCTACATTTCAGCAACATATATGAGGGTGACATCTATAGACATTCCTCACACACACACACTTGTTCACCTACATGAACTAATGTTACTGTCAAACATACACCTAGACACACAAGCATTTCTTTATTTACACAATATATATTTATCCAAAATGTTACTCACACATATTTATATATTATCTATTACATGTGATGCATGTCTTACCAATATGAACTAACCAAAATTATCAGTACTCTGTGTTGCTTTGCTTTTTCATTTTTATTCTCAATCTCTGACAAAACCTTAATAAAGGTGAATTATGTTAGATTGAGATACGTTTCCCTCTTGTTCTTCATTTTATTTTCTCATATATATATATATATATATATATATATATATATATATATATATAAAGTAGGCTACTTTTGATGATTTACAATCACATTCACTTGCTGAGCACACATGCACACACACACACATATATATGTGTGTGTGTGTGTGTGTGTGTGTGCATTTCAGAAAAATTCAAGTGAATAAATAACAGATGTTATAAATTATTTTTATTCTCAGTTCTTACCTTAACTTACACATACACACCTTTTTACTTAAGTCTTGGTGCAGGGTGAATGAAGGCCTTGTATCTGAGCATTTCTTCACACATCATTTAAGACATGGGAACTATGTCTTGTGGCATTGCCAAGCTTTCCATTACTTGAGCCAAAATTTTCCACGTATTGTTTGAAAGGTTCAGTCAATTGGAAACCAAATTTACTGAGCATGAAGACACTATCAAGAAATCTCCAACTTTTGTTCCAACACTGGCCTGGTCATATCACAAGCAGATGATAGAATGACAATATTATTTCCTTTAATTTTTTCATTTTTCTGATTTTCACAGATTAAATTTTTCATATAGAATTCTTCTATTTCCAGATTATGAATACTATTAGCACTTGTAATTAATGTATATAATATCTTAAAGAATGAAAGTTTGTCTTAAATTTAGCATCAATCTGAAGGTGAAGTTAATAAAGCAAGATTGGTACTGATGTTTTCAACTGACTTGAAGTAGAGTGACTACATCAGATCAATTGCTGCATCTGCTGCAAGGAAAGTTGGGTCACTGTGTCATGCCAGAAGTGTTTCTCATCAGACTCTATTTTGCACATTTACAAATCTATCATTCGTCCCTGCATTGAATACTGTTGCTATATCTGGTCTGGTGGCCCTGTTATTCATCTTGAGATTCCTGACAAAATCCAAAGAAAGATCTGTAATTTAATCAATCCTGATCTGGCTTTTCAACTTGAGTAATTTCCTCACTGATGTAGCATGGTTTCTCACTTTTTTACAAATATTTTCATGGCAGCTACTATGACAAGCTTTTTACACTGGTAACCCAACTACATGAATTTAAGTGTGCTACTAGATTGGCATCGAGGTCCCACTTGTTTAATGTTGAAATAGTTAAATGTAATCACCACTTCTACTCCAACAGTTTTTTTTCTTACATTTCCTGCTGGTAGAACTCCTTTCCATTTACTTGCTCCCTGATAATACCCTCCTCAGAAATTTAAATGCAACATCAGTTGCCATCTTCTATCTTCTTAAAACCCATTCATCTTTTGTCTTTTCCTCCATCCTCCCTATACACAATCTCTTCTCTCACTTTCACTCTCCGTAACCCCCTGCACACTAGTAGCATTCCTGCTTGGGATGAAATGATTAAAAAAAAATAAAAGAAACTGATTTTGAAAATGTAGTAAAAAAATTTAGCAAATGGTTCACAAAAATTTTTCTCTCCCACCAGTCAATTTGGAGGAGTTACTGAAGTTTATTCAGGAATACATTTAAACATGCCTTATGTTTTATACAATGAGTATTCCTCTGATGATGTTATAAATTTTTTTAAAGAATTTTAAGAATTTTTTAAAATTGTTCTGAAATTATAGAAATAGATAGTTCCTTACCAGAAACTTAGAGCTTAAAACTATTTTAGTTATAATGTTGCAAAGAATAAGTGCTATGCATTTTCTCCTGGTTTTTCAGAAATTGAAGAATAGACAAAAGATTTTATGCTATCATTATAAATTTATCATTGTAAAGACACATTTTCCTGTGGGATTATTTTGCTGAAACTACTTTCAGAGTTGCATATTACTTATAATACTTACATAAAGAAACACCAGCTACAAAACATAAGAAGTAGAGTCATGATTGTCCACATCCTGAAGGTACATAGAAGAATAAAATTTCACATTAATGATCTGAAATAAATAAGACTCTTTATTATTCACTGATTTACATGTTTATTTAGACCATAGCCTTTTCAAAATTCTTTCACAAGAACTTTCTCCAAAGAACTATTTATGCATACATATCTTATTACTATTGTTATATTGATTCTGTTTTAATAACAGGCTTAATTTCTCACTAATATAATGTCTTTGAATGAAAATAAAATATGAGGCCAGCTTTTTCATAAGGTTGGGTTAAATAACCAGTATTTAACCACTAACATTTTATGTTGCTTCTTTTGACATGGAGATTGTAAATTATAATTTAAAGTTACAGTAATAAAGTTAACAAAAATTAAGACAAAAAAGAGGAATATTTTTCTTAAGTAATACAGGTGCATCACCAATTTTCTGTCACCTATCATTCCAGAACTGTGCTAGATTATCCATTTTGCAAATCCCACAGAATTCATATCATACCAATTTAATCATATACTTCTAACCCACTAATTATGCACTTTTTGTATCACAACAGTATCACTGAATTTTAAATACTTATATTATCATTAAATACATCACTGCCTGTGCCTACCCAATGAATTAGTCTGGTTTATCACATTAAACTCAAATGCTTACCCATAATTTTATCCAAATTAAAAAAAGGTACTGACCATCAGTTATCAGGAAATTGGTAGTACATCTCTATTATTTTGTGATATTTATGAAAATTAAGGATAATAGTGACCGTTTAAGCACATATGAATTAGGAAGTTTAGAAGCAAAATATTTGAAAATATAAATATATGAACTATCAGTTAATTACTATGCATTCTGTTTCAAAGAAGATGCACTGTGGAATTTTCACATATTGTGTAGTATATTTAATTAGCGGTTTATTGTTTTTAGTTACATTCTATCTGTGTTTACCCATTATCAATTCTTTGTTTCATTTCAGTTGAGCCAACATGTTTAGCTGGTAATTATTTAATTGTACCACACTCATTAAGGTTAATTGCACAAACTGATAATTTGGTCATGTCACTATAAGACGTCACTAGTTATGGTTGAACTCTCAACAGCACAATTATTTTTTTATTGAACAGTCCTCATTTTTTGAGGTGATGGGTGTAATTAGATATGATTTTGACTTTGTCTTTCAAAATGATGCTTCTTTCTTGCTTTTGTGTTTTTTCTGTGTATAATGTTTACCTATTTTCTATCTTTTGCAGGTAAGTTCCTGTTATTCAATATTGATGGGTAATGTACACAAATTCATTTATTAATTTCCGTCAATGTTCTGTTTGCTTTGTAATGTTTGCACATCATTTAACCATCGGATATGAAAAGCAATGTTCAAAATATATTTTGACTCATCTATTTCTACCTTTTATCTGCATTATTTATTTTTCAGTTATTTCATCTGTCTATACAAAATCTGTCTATATTTGTGAGATGAGCCCAGTGGATAAAAGTGTTGGTTGAAGTCATCCAAAAAGTGGTTTGACTCAAAGAGTTGTGAGTTCAATACTTGGCCACAGCAGAAAGAACAAAAACTTGGAGAGTTGATTTCCTAAAGGGAATTAACTGATACCAAGATATCCAAAGAAAGGTGTAGCACATGGAATTAGAACAATCTTCCCTAGTGGACTAAATAAAAGGTTCAGTTGAAAGTTCCAATGTATATCACCTTAAGAAGGCTGGAGAATACAATGGCCAAAATATTGTGAATATGGCAATAAATATAAGGACAACAGTCCAGATGATGTAAATAGTGTAAATAGTTACAATACTTCATCTCAGAAACATAGACAACTATTTTGTTATCACAAGCTGTCTTTGCTGAATACCCATTATTATTTGTATTAGACGTTAATCATTACTGTCTTATTCAAGAAATATAAAAAGAAATTGAACACTCTTTGATATTGTATATATTACAGTTAGTTGAGTTACTAAAGGGAATTAACTGAAATTGAGATATCCCAAGAAGGTATGGCACATAGAATTAAAACAATCTACCCCTGTGAACTAAATAAAGGGTTTGGTTTGAAATTCCAATGTATATCACCTGAAGAAGGCTGGAGCTTACAATGTCTGAAACATCTTGAATATAGCAGTAAAGATGAGGACAACAATCCAAAAGATGTAAATAGTGTAAATAGTAATCTTCAGCTTGAAATTTAATCATATTAATTTTTTTTAATATGTATTGTTACCTGTTTGTTTTTTATATGTCAGTTAAGTAAAGCTAGCTAGGAATTCCTATACAAAAGTTTAAATTAAGCAACCCTTTTATCTATTTGGTCTCCCCTCTGCTTATAATGAAGTCTATCAACCATGGTAGATGCTATCATCTAGTTAAAGATCTGGTTAAAATATGGATTTCAAGCTTTCAATTCTATATAAATTTAATTTTGCAATTCCTCTTTAAATCTTTACTTTTATATATTTAACCCATAGAGTTGTGAGTTCAATACCTGGCCACAGCAGAGATGAACAAAAACTTGGAGAGTTGAGTTAAATGGAAATAACTGAAATTAAAACTGAGATATCCGGAAAAAGTATGTCACGTGGAACTAGAACAATCTACCCCAGTGGACGAAATAGTGTTCAGTTTTAATGAAGAAGGCTGGAACATACAACAGTTGAAACATTTTGAATATGGAAACAAAGATGAGGATAACAGTCTGAACAATGTAAATAATTACAATACCTAATCTCAGAACTAAAGACAGATCTTAAAGTATAAGGAATTAAAGGATTTACATCTTTATGTTAAAAATGTTTGTTGAAAGAAAAAGCATGAGAAAGTTTTGTAACCACTCATGACTAACCATAAGGCTGTTGATCCTTTATGAAAAAATACAGATCAAAAAGTAAAAGTACAGGTGTTATGCAGAGAAAACTACAACACATATGAATTCGGCATTTAATCTACTTTGAATTAGTCCCTGTCTGAAGCCACACACTTTATCCACCACCACTTCCATTGATGGAAGTATTTCTAGAACTCCTTTTTGGGGATAGCAAGCAGCTGCCTCATTACATTCTCTTGTATCTCCTCATCATCTTTAAATCTTGTTCCTTTCAAGTAGGATTTGAGTTTTGGGAAAAGGAAAAAGTCACAAGGGGTGAGATCTGAGGAATATGGTGGTTATCAGACCTGGGGAATGTCATACTTTGCCAAAAACTGTTGCCCAAGCTGTGCTGAAAGGCATGTACATTATCCTGGTGGAGGTACCACTCATTGGATGCATTCAGTTCTGCCCTTTTCTGACTAACAGCATCCCACAACAACACAACACATCACGATAGTACTTCTTGTGTACGTATGACCACGTAGAGCATACTCATGATGAACAATGCTCTTTTAGTTGGAGAAAACTGTTAACGTGTTTTCACATTTCTTTTGGCATATTCATGCTTTCTTCAGCCTTGGAGATCTTGGGGTCTTCCGCTACACAAATGTCACAAAGCTTTTGGCAAAATTTGATGCAGATTCTCACCCATCATCTATGATGGAACCTCTGTGGTGTAGGGAGATGATCACACTCTAAACACTTTCCTTCCAAGCACAGCAATAAACAATGGAGGTGAGTGAGAACATTATAATTTGGTGTGCATGGGCAACAGAGTTCAAGGTCAATTTATGTTAAGCTCTTTCACTCTGAGTACTTTAGATTTGTTACCATAGCAACAGTCCTGATACTTTTTGATCAGACTTCGTATATTATTTAAGCCATATCCTCCTGGAGTCAATTTAAACTGATATCTTCTTTTTCTATATATTGTGACTATTTTGTTTAAAGCTGATATTTCAACAAAATATAAATTTTATATGAATTTCAGATTTCAAAATTATAGTTACTAATTAGAGTTTGGATATATAGAAAAATAAAGGGCTCAGTTTAAACTGACACCTGAAGGTTACTGGTTAATGGCTAAATATAACTCTAATTTTTAAATAATAAAGGAACATAGATATTTTTTTGATCAATTCACTCCAAACAAAGTGATAATACTGTGAAAACACAAGGGGCTACTGGGAGTGAAAGAGAATGAAAATACTTTAGAACAAAATAGCTAGAAACCTAATCCTTTACCAGAAACAAGGAATAAACTTTACTCCTGTTCAAAAAACCAGGGAGGTGTATGAACAAGATGATAGGCTATCAACTCTTTCAGAGAAAAAATAAATAAATAGTAAATAAAATTTCAGATTTTAGACACAGATGTTAGAAGTATGGAGTTGAAGTAGAAATTTGAAGGAACCAAGGGATAAACCTCTACTTCTGTTCAAGTAACTAGAGAGGAGTGTGAACTGGACAATAGGCAAAGGTATCTATCCCTGTTGAGAAAAAAATGAAGAAACAGTGAATAAAATTTCAGAGTTTAATATATGGTCATTTATGAGAATGCAAAAGAGCAATACTATTGTAAAATAAGTATATTGTGTCCAAAATGAATTAATATATGAGAAATGCTTGTGAGATATTAACAGACATTAACAAAACTTTATTATTATTATGTTTGTCTAAAAATGTTTCTATTCTTTATTTCTTTGAGTCATGTGCAGGTTTTCCATCAACTAGAAGTATGATGCAATTTTTAAATGTTTAACTGCTACTGGAATAATCTGTTTATTTATAAAGTCTCAGTAGAAGAAATTCATTCTGTTATCAATGAAGTGATAGTTTCTTATCCATGAAACATTTTGTTCAGAACACCTTACAATGGTGAGTTAACATGTTGACTGCAAGAGGTCATTTATTGAATCTGACTTCAAATGCCAACTTTATAATAGTCAAAAGTTAAAATTTTTTGAGTTGATTCATAGCTTCAACTGATGGCTTAACATTGTTTTCACATTAAAAGTGTCACTGAAAATAAACTTGTTGACACAAAATAACTTGTAGTCAGCATCATATTAAAAACTATAGGAAAGTTGGTTCACTGTGTCATGCTAGACAATTTTTCTCTCCAGAATCTATCGTACATATTTATAAATCTATCCTTCATCCATGCTTTAAATATTGCCGGCACATATGGCCTGGTACTCCTGCTATATATTTAAAGATTCTTGATAAAATCAAAAAAAGAATCTGCAGTGTTATTGGTCCTGAGCTGACATCTCAGCTTCAGTCACTTTCCCACTACTGTAATGTAGATTCCTTGTGCATTTCCTATAAAAACTTTCATGGTAATTGTTCTGATGTATTTTTCTCTATTGTACCAAGACTTTATGAATTTAAGTGTGGTACTAGATTAGTAACAAGGTCTCTTTGTTTGACAGTTAAACTAGCTAGCTGTAACTAAGTTCCTTCGTAACAGTGTTTTCTCTCACACATTTTGCTTGTGGGACTCTCTTCTGTCTTCTTGCTTTCTAGCCATCTTTGATCTTCAAAAATGTGTGAGATAATATGAGAAAAAACGTTATTAAGGAGAGAGAACAATAAAAGAACAGAAATTAAGAAGACAGTAGTTAACTGACATTGCATGTAAACTTGACTGGAAAGCAAGAATTTGGAAGAGTGTCCCACAAATGAGAAGTGCAAGAGAAGAAACAGCATAGAACTGTTGGTTACATCTAGCCATTTCAGCTGTAAAATGATGAGGCCTTCTTGCTAATCTAGTACTGCACTTAAATTTAATTTTGGTTTATAAATTCATGGCCATGTTTACTGTGATATCCTTACATGCAATATTCAGAAAGTTTCTCTCAGGTGTTATTGCTCTTCTGTTAATTTTGTTTCTGTCTCCTTTTTCAATGTACACTACTATTATATCAAAGGCTATTATATGAAAGGGAAGCCAACACTTGCTTTTTCAGTTACAATACCAATCATAATTTTATCATTTTTAGGGAAATTTATGACAAAGTGGAGAAAATTTCATCCTTTAGGACTTCATCGAATTAAAGTGAATATTACATTGATGTGACTAAACATGCACACAAGGAAGTGAGGATGCTGAATGTTTTAAATTTAATTTTTTTTTTAAATATATATTTCAGGTATATAGTCTTTTTTTATTTTGTCATAGATTTTGATAAAATTGTTCTTGATATATAAAAATTTCCAATACCTATCATAACAATGCAATCAACTTATTTCTGACTATACTGAAGATATGTAAAACTTATTAAAACATTATCTACTTTGTCAAATACTTTATAAAAATTAATTTGTGGAGAATTACATTCACATGTGTTCATAAATATACACAAATTATAGTTTTTAAATGTTTCTAATCTTTACCTTGTTTTCATGGTTAATGATTGCACACCACACACAAACACGACATTAGAATGTGGACATAAAAAACTGAAATAATTTTATCTAAAGCTAAGTATAAACTGAGTGGCCATGGTTAAATGTAAAATAAATGATAGAACTGTCCAACAAACAGCATTGACAAAGTTTGCAATAAATGATAACAAGTAACAGAAAAGAACAGGACAAGAAATAATATAAAATAATATAAAGTCAGCCAACAATATATGCAGGGAAAATTAACAGTAATACCTCAAAGCAACAGTAATATGGCAGAAAGCTCACAAACTATGAATTGTGGTGGACACACAAAAGCAAGTTTAGAGAAACAAATGTAGTGTTCTAACTTCAAGACAAGACAGACCGGGACTGAGTCATATAAAATCAAGAACTGGCCTGTTTTATTTGCTAGAATGAAATTTTAGCATGCATTGTGTACTTCTGCCTATAAACTGGGTAGGGGAAAGAATTTTGCAGTCATTCCCTATCAGGATGGTATCCTTGTGAGAAAAAAATACTTTAATGATGATTTCCAACATAATAGCCATCAGTGTATAATGGATTTTTTAAAAGCATAGGCTACATTTCAAAAGAAAGAGTCAAGAAATAGATGACTGGCTATATATTTTGTGAAATACACAAATTCAGTTTTGAATCTTCTGAAACCAGACCTTCTTATGTACACTCTGCAGTTATTGTGATAAAAACGGTGGACAATATGGTATAATGTATACTGACCAATATGGTTGGCTTCTCCCTTTCTCTCTCTCTCTCTCATCATCTCTCTTCTTCTCTCTCTGACATTTTCTTATATATAACCTCTCTAATTTGCCCACCAAATGGTTTGTAGATTTAGATGATTAGACAACCCAGACATACCTTGTTTCACCTTCTACTCTACCTCGTTAGTCACAGGTATGCAATCAAATCCTTTCTTCTTGCTAATGAACTGATAGTAATTTTCTGCTGTTGCTCATTTGCCAGAACCAATTGTGTTTGCACTTTTCTTATTACATTCCATTCTGCTGAGGTACTATAAGGCCTTGTTTGAAATTGTTGACCCTTCCAATGGAAAAGCCTCCATTTCTTGCTTACCAAAGTTTCAGTGAGGCTGACTCGTTCAAAGCTTGTTCTTTTCAGTTTCTGATCTTAATTAACTTTTATGCTATATGATGACGGCTTAATTTTTTTTGTAATGAATTGTTTAAGATATAAAACTCAAATTATCAAGTTACTATTTTACTGTTTTGTATGTTGCCTCGCTCTGCCTTTTTTACAAGTACTTTCACGGTAATTGCTCCGAGGAGCTGCTCTCGATTGTCCCTAGGCCTCGTGAATTTAAACGCCCCACGAGGCTGGCATACCGCTCCCACCTCTACACCGTGGAAACTGTTAGATGCAGACGTCTCTTCTACTCCAATAGCATCATGTCTCGCACGTCTCGCCTATGGAACTCCCTTCCCTATTACTGTTTCCCTGACAATTACAACCTCCAACGGTTTAAGTGTAGCGTCAATCGACATCTCCAGTTGCCTTGATCTATCCACTTCCCTTCTCCACATCCTTTCATTTTTCATTCCTATCTGCTCTTGCTCCAAATCTTCTGCAACCCCCTTGCCTTGATCGACCCACTGTCCTTCTCTTTCTCCACATCCTCTCCTTTACCACTCCTATCTGCTCTTCCTCCAACCCTTCTTTAACCCCTTGTGCGATAGTGGCTTCCAGCCTTGCTTGGGGTGATACGCTTAAAAAAAAAAAAAATATCTGTATCAAAATATTTGTGTGCTTTTTATGTTATTTTGCAGTGCATATAATCCTTGTATGAAAAGATTCAAATTTCAAACCATATCTATATTTGATATTCCAATAAAAGGTGAAATAATTCTTTCAGCTCATCTCTTACATATAAATGCAAGAAAATTTCTACAATTAATCGATATTATAACCCAAGATGAATTAGGAAGACTGTGCAGCTCCAGTTTTTTTTAAGAAGGAACAGTCTGTATTAAAATTCGACTTTACTGATCCTGATGTTTTATAGAGACTTCTTGCTTTATGATCCTCTATGGTGTAGTATATTAGTTAGAATTGATAACAGATAAGTCATTTCTTTAGAATAATTAACATTATATGTTTTGGTAGCAAATTAGTATACTCAAAATATTCAAATCAAGTCTTAAAAATCAGTTGGATCAGTTTAATTATTTTAGTTTAGGTACCTCCACAAACTTGATAAAAATCAGCATACCATGATGAAAACATTCTCCAAACATAATTTATCATCAAAATCTTTATGCTGTTATTAAGAGGAAGGATCAAAGTATTTTTTCAATATTTAATGAAATTTTTTACTACTTTTTAAAACATTCAAAATTTTGATTAAAAAATTAATTTTTCTTGCGTCAACAGATGTACTAACTTTTGGCATAGCAAATTTTAACCACTTTTTTGTTGACAGACACTTTAATTTGGAAATTCTTGCAAAAATAAAATAATTGTTAGATTTTAATGAAATTTTCAAGACTTATTCACAAATGCATGAAATTTTTTTTTAATTTTTTTATTAGAAAATCTTGGTGAAAATATTTTTTTACATGTTCAACTCCCTTACTTAATTTTATGAAATTCAACATGATAATTTTTAGTGACAATATTCCTTAAAAGCAGAATTCTTTGAAGAATTTAAGTCACCAAACTTTTTGTAAAATCAGACCCTGTCTTACTGAAAACCTGTTCTGAATTGAAAAATAAAAAATGTAATAAAACTAAGACATTATTTAATTAGAGAAGCCTTTAATTACTTTTATGAATAATATGTATTAAAGACAATATTGTCTGAAGAAAAAAGATTTTTTAAATGAAAAAGGAATTTTTACAAATTTTTTTTCATTTTTTTACAATTTTAAATTTAATAATTTGTGAAGTTTTAAAATTTTTTAAAAATTCAATTTCAATAGAGTGACTCTTAGGAAATATTCTTATTAAGTTAAACTATATTTACTAATCATATATTATTGTCAAGCTTATTATAATCTGATGACCCTGAATATTTTTAAAAGAATTTCAATTTGTTTTTGTATGTGTACATATATACATGCAGATTTTCTCAGTATGGGTGTTCAAACCTAACACTATCATTAAAAGATTACGTTTTAAGGCTTATTCCCACTTACAGAAAAAAACCCTCATATAAACTTTATCATCTGTTCCACCATACTTAACTATGAACATATTTAGCAGTCAATAAATCAATTAACATGTCAGAAAAACATGACACCTGTGGTTAAGAAATACATGATTTTATACTATAAGTAAATAATGTTTGTTTCAAATTAGATTAATTAAACTTTAAATTTACTAATTTTCCTCAAATAATGTTTCAAAAATATATATTTTATTTTTGTAAGATTTTTAAAACTGAGAATTAACTTTTGTTTCCAAATGTGTCAAAATGACTAATTTTATCTATTTTATTGAAAAAAAAAATCGATTCCAATCCATATAATTTCTGTTTGAAGTGTACCACAGATTATTTTGCTGACTGGAAATAGTAAATTTTAAATCCTCTAGCTTTAAATTAAAGCTAAAATCAAAGCTTCAAGAAAGTTTTTTTCATTTTTTAAAATTCATCTTAAACCTGAAGTATACCGAATTAGTGGATGTACCTATTTTAGTTCCTTCAATGTGTAGTTTCTACATAAGTAAAAAACACTTTACTGGACCTTATTTTCATATGCAATGCATTACTCATTTAAGTAAACACCAAAAATCCTCTGTATTTGAAATAAATTAAGATGCTCAATAAGAACTGAACAACATATAAGGCACAAGATCATTGACCACAACTAACAATACTAAGACAAGTCTACATTCAATGAAGAGGATTTTGTGTATATAGTGATTTGGAAAAAGAGCCTTCTAATATAAAGAAATAAAGGATTGATATGAACAAGTACTGCTACCAGTTAGACTAATAGAAATAGGTGAAAAGAATTCAAAATTAGTTAAAAGAAAGGCTGTAATATACAATTAGGATAATATTAGACTGCATGTTTCTTTGATGACCAGGAAATAATTATTATAGATAACTATTTATTCTGGTCTTTTAAATTTTATATAGGGTGTTAATCCTGTAGACTACCAGGGGAGTATACAGCCACAATCTCACTACACTATCTGATCTCGCTCCAAATCTTCTGTAACCCCCTTGCCTTGATCAACCCACTGTCTTTCTCTTTCTCCACATCCTCTCCTTTACCACTCCTATCTGCTCTTCCTCCAACCCTTCTATAACCCCTTGCGTGATAGTGGCCTCCAGCCTTGCTTGGGGTGATACGCTTAAAAAAAAACAAAACAAAAAAACTAGGTGTGATCCTGTGGTTTCTGTAGTAAGCAAGTTTTATGGAGTGGAACCGCTATCCTCACACCTTACCAGTTTTGAATTCAGAGTTGTCCTTCTCCTAGATTTGTTTCTTACCCAAGAGAGAGAGACAAGCCTGCCCTGCTATTTCGCTCCTAGTTGGGAAGGAAAGAGATAGATTCATACCTTTCCCAAGGGGATTTGTGCAAAAGCAAACACAATGAACTCAGCACATTGATCCCAGTTTCTGCATCAATAACCGCAATGTTATACATGCATCCCATTGTTATAAATTCTTGGCGTAATTCCCAAGCAGGGCAGTTTTCAATTTTTAATATAGGTTTTTGTTCCTATATAATAAAATGTATTCTGACCCATTCACTGCAAATTTTCAGGGCTGACTCACACAAATGTAAAAAAAAGAAATGCTGATACGTTACATCTTTTATTAGATACTGCAAAAAATCCCACAATCCGGGACATTCCTGTCCAAACCAGAATGTAAAGTAAGTCTATGATTATAGAAAGTTAAAAAATCATGAATACTTCAGCTAATTACTAAAAACTATTGTTATTCCAAGTTAAATTATTAAGAATACTAATGGTAAATTAATGGCGAGGTTAGCTGTTTCCCTCCCGGAAACTTTAGTCATTCATTGACCAACCATTTAGTGTTACTGCAAGTTGAATTTAATAAAATCATTTTCTTAAAACAGTTTTACAGAAAATTCAACTTTCCAAGTCTAGTAATTGTTATTGCTCTTTCTAGTACTGATGGAAATTTCCTTCCAAACTGTGATGTGTGGGTGGTGTAATGGATAGTGGCTTAAAATGGGAAATTGGAGAACACAATGAATACTGCACAATGATACCACTTTCTGCATCAATAACACTATGCTATGAACTCATTGAATTGTTATCAATGTTTGGATTAATTCCCAAGCTTCAAATCAGGACAGTTTTCAATTTTTAATATAGTCTTTTGTTCCTGTATAATAAAACGTTTCCATGGTCCAATCACTGCTAAGTTTCAAGGCTGAATCACACATATAAAAAAAATAAATGTTGGTTGCTTATATCTTCAGTTAGACAATGAGAAAGATCTCTCAAAGCAGGATGTAAAGCCTATGGTTATAGAAAGTTGAAATATTATGAATACTTCAAATAATTACTGAAAAAAGATTTCAATTCCCTGGAAGATTGCAAATGGCACCTAGAGCAGTACTTCCATAAGAAAGATAAAATGTTCTTGGAGGGAGGAATTATGTTTCCCAAAAGATGGCACAAAATGGAAATAAGTTGTTCAGTAAAGTTAATGTGGAAAATAAAAAAAATAAGATCTCTTTTTTTTCCCACAACAAATTGTGCAGCACTTATTTAGATTAACCTATTACTTAGAATGAATATTTTGCTACTTATATAGATGTAAACCAATCATACTTGGAGATAATATAAGTGACAGATATCTATAAAATGTCACTGTTGATTATTTATGGCTAATTTGTTTAACATTTAGCACTCTGCATCCTTTATAAATATTACTTCCCCTTTTACTGTATATGGAATCCCCTCAAAATATAGTGTTTTATACATTAGTTCTATATATTAGAAATTGCAGTAGCCTGGTTTTCAATTTCAGTTAAGATTGTTTTAGGTGTTTCCATAGAAGGATATAACTACACAACCAAGAAATTCAGTATCAACTTGCATTGACAGGATTAACATTTTGCTTGGCAAAAAATAGTCACCTACAGAGCACTAAATGTTAAATAATGTATTGAAAATTATTTGCATCATGTGAGAATAATTGTAAGTAAAACAATGTACTAAAATAAATAACTAAGTAATCATTTTATGTTCTTTGAATATTGGTAACTTTTATTTTTATTTTTTATACTGAACACACTTTTGGCTAACTATAGGCACCTCAGAGATTGCCTCATATTCGAGGCCTTGTGCCAGAACTAAGCTAAGCTTAGTAAATAACAACTGTTGGTCAACTTAGCTTTTCTGAAGTAGAGATTAGTTGCAAATTAAGTGTTCTCAGAGAAAACTTAGAGGTGAGAGAGAAAAGAAAATCACTTTTCATATGTCATGAGTAAAATAGAATCAATATGTCAACAAACCTAATCAAGAGATGACAGATCAAAATCTGTATTCCACAATGTAATTTAAGTTCATTTACACTGATTATATCAGTTTAAAGGGTATCAAATACTGCAGTTGTATTGTTTAATTAAAAGCAAAGGGAATCAGCAGAAACCTAGGCACACATTTATTAAAAATGAGTAGCTGCAACATGACACAAAGCTCAAATAATTAATTAACAAATTAATTAACTTGATAATGATGTCTACAAAAATATAAATAAAGGAGACCCCAGTGTATAGAAATAAGACAAGAAATGAAATAATTAAAGATTCTTATAGAGGAAGAAATGACAATTTTTTTTTAGAGATTGTTCCTAATGTTGAGAAAATGAGTTGAATCAAAAGAGAAATTGTCATTTTTGGCACAAAAAAAGAGGAAAAAAGTAGCAAAAGAATGGAAAAAGAAAGTAACTCTCAGTATCAATGTTTTAAAAAAGCATTTCTTAACTTTGTTGATATAAGTAAGTTTGATTTAAATTTGTTAATATAGAATGTGATACTGTGAGAAAAGGTAATTTTCTAAAAAATGTCAGCCTCATCTCTAAAGAAATGGTCTTCTTCTATGTGCTGCATCCCATCATGATGTTGACAATCATGGCTCTCCACAGTTTCCTGCCCTTTGTAGCTCTTAATAAATTTAACCCTTTTGTTATCTCCCCTAAATCTTGTCCTGTCATCCATTTAATCAATTTCTCTAGGTAGGTTAGGCATTGTTTCATTCTTGCCTTCAATCTGTCCTGTGAGTATCAAATTTTCTGAGCCCCTTTTCCTCATTATATACCCTAGAAATTTAAACTATCACTTCCTTATGTTAAGTATAAGTGACTTTTTGCTCCCATTTTCTCTAAAACATTGTTGTTGCTTATATGTTTGATTCATTCTCAGCATCCTTCTGTAGAACCACATTTCTGTTGCTTCTTAGACAAATGTATAAAAAATGAAGGGTGTGGTGTGTCTACCAAACTCTGGAGTCAGGATACTGAAGATAATATCATTCAGCTAAGTAACAAGCTTTTTTGTGTTAATTATATATATATATATATATATATATATATATATATATATATATATATATATATATATATATATATATATATATATACCCAAGTTTAGGATTGGTATATACGGAGTAAGATCCAATAACCAACAATTACTATTCTTAAAAGAGTGCTCAATACAGAGTAGAGCAGATATAATTATTTATTTAAATATTATAACATAAATATGTTATAAAATCACTACAAAAATAGCCATTTTGTTTCAACACTCCCAGTGTGTTACATATATATATATATATATGGTGGACTCTCCTATTGTGAATGATAAATGGGGATCAGCATTATAAGGTGCCTTTTGTTTTACACTTATGCAGGCTATCAGGGGCTATTGTGGAAAAAATCAGTTAAGGGAAAGGCATATTTCATTTGTGCTTTCTTAAGTGTGATACTAGCCCAGCCTTGCTGTGGGCAACAAAGCCATGCTGACAGATGAAATTTGTTAAAGCAGGATTTTGATGGTGTCTCTGCTTCAGAGCTTGACAAAGCTGATCAAAGTGCTTCAGTCTACTGTCTTCAAAACCCTTTAGCTTAATGAAACATGTCTTATGCCACTCCTTTCAGTTTGATGCTTAGGCTTCCCAGGTTTTCAGATCAAAATTGAGATGTTTGATCTGTATATATATATTTCACTATTTAGGATAAACATTTTTTAGATATTTTATATAAAAACGATGGATTTAATTGAAATAGAAAAATATATAATAACATTTTTACTAGCAACATTATTAAGGTTAACTGAAAGTCAAGGTAAATTATGAAGGATGCTAAGTGATGCAATTTAATGTCTAAAAACGAAAGTGAGTAAATGTTGTCATTTAATTGTTTTTTTATAATGTAATTATTATTTATATTATTTTAGTTTGAGAAATTAAGTTATGCATTATGTATCTATAGAAAAGTTTGAATTTTGAACTGTTTTCTTTTTAAAAAAATTATAGTCATGTCTGTTGGCTTGTGAAAAGAGAATACCTGTCTTAATTGATTCTGATCAATTCAAGTGAGACATTTATGGAGACAGATGTATTAGATCCAGACATATGCACTGATTCTGTGATAGAATTTCAAATTGCTCCAAATCATGTTCACTATTTTGTTTTTTAATGTCATGTCTGTTCAGGACGTAGGTGATATGGGTCTCCACAGCTTGTTTTTCTTTAATATCCATGAGTTGCCATGATTTCTTGAGAAGGAGAATGTAGATAGCTTTGAATTCAGATTAATACTTTACCGACACAGGCCCAAGATCCTAGTCTACTTGATTTAACTCATAGCTAGGGAGAGAAGTAAAACCAGGGATATTAGTGCAAAGTGCAATTATGCTGTCATGATTTGAACTTGGCTCAACAGCACCTGCATTGAAAACCATTATATTACATATACATGTCTAATGTAAATTATAACACCTCAAAATTGGGAACATTTATTAAATTTGACCATATATGCCTACAAATTTTATACTGAGTTAACCATACCCTCACAAAATGCAATATTTCCTTTTATTGAATTCAATATGATTTATTTATGGGGAAAAAACATGATGTGTGGGTGGTGAAATGAATAATGACTTGAAACAAGAAATCATGGTTCTGAGTTCATATTCTAGTCAAGTTTCATGACATTTACTTTTGGGCAAATACTTTGGGAAAGATATGCATCCATGAGTCCCTCCAGCTATGGGTTAAATAATCTAACAGACTGGGCTTTTCAGCCTTGAGTAGTGAATTTCCAATGTGACTTTATGGTTGCGATTGTAATTGGCCTTTGATGGATTTGATTTGATTTTGCGAAAAATTGATTTTTTATTTTAATTAATTTGTTTGGCCTTGTAACCTGATAAAATCTTTCACACACAGCAAAATGACCTAAATTTTAATTAAGTCTTAACTTTTTTCTATTCCTAGAGTCTATATTAAATTAATTTTGATATTTGTTATTTATATTGTTTACGTGCAGACTGTTGTCCTCATCATCTAAATGTAAATAATGATAACTCCTCATCCCAGTAATTCAGACAAAAATTATTGAAGTAGTACAGACCCAGTATGATGCACCAATGGAGGCAGTCAGAAAAAATCCATCAAAATTGTTATGGATGTCATACCACCTATACAGATGCAGAGACTTAAAGCTAGTTCCACTAGGCATATCAATGAAGATGTCAGTCAGCAACAAAAATTAGGACAATAGTCCACATGTAAATAGTATAAATAATGATAATTCCTCATTCTAAGAATTTAGACACAAATTAATATTTGTTGTTAAAAATAATTTTGGCTGTATTCAGGCAGGCAGACAGAATTTATCACATCTAATAAAAGAGTTACAGCATATGTGTATAGCTTAATATTCATGTTTCTATATGTGTAAACAGATGCTCAGATTTGCTTTCATGCATTGTAAATACTTACAAAGATATACAAATGGAAATAAATATATATATTGATGTTTTTAAATGTATAGAGATATTCATGAAATTTGTGTAAAGAGACATAGTTTAATAAATAGTAGAAGCTTTACTGTTAAGGAGGAAATTTTGCAAATGCATGAACCATAGATTTCAAATTCTTCTAATGTGATGCAGACATTTTTCTTTGAATGTTTGAATGAAAATGTTTTATGCTTTTTCTCTCCCTGTTTTTACAATTTGTTTAGCCATGCACAAATACTTTTTCGTTAGAGTCATTATCAATATCCAATACTGGAAGATTTCCATAACAAATCAAGCTGAGGAAATTTTCAGTAGCCTCAGTCTAGTTTTGATAAAGTAATTTTTAATAATTTTATTCCTTTTTTTTAATTCTAAAGGCATGTTTGTTTTGTTTTTGGATTGGTAGATAAAAAAAAGAGAGAGAGAGAGAGAGTTAGTGAAATGCTTTCTCTCCCATAACCTATGTCTTTCTCTACACTTGTTCACCACATCCACCCCCAAACAATATGTTCTGCTTTATTGGTTTACATTTTTATATACATAAGTAAAAAGTGGCAGATGTGTTTTTGTATGCATTTTTATTCTATTTTCCTGTTCATATTTTTATTTTCCATTTTTGTGCAACTTTTTTCTCTAAATTTCAGTCAGCTACATCATAAGTGTATATTACTCAAAACATTTTAATCTTTAAAATTTGAATTAATTCAACGAATTAATTCTATAATGCATGACAAATCTAGCTACAATTAATCATGACTAATATTTACAATTTTTTCTTCTTCTATCTGCCATGTCTCTTCAGGATGTAGATAATCATGGCTTTCCACAATTTCCTGTACTTTGTAGCTCTTAATAAATTTCATCTTTTTGTTATCTCTTCTAAAACTTGTTCCACCATCCATTTACTCAAACTTACTAGGCAGATTATACATTGTTTTCCTCTGTCCCTCATACCTTCAATCTGTCCTGTGAGTATCAAATTTTCCAAGCCCTCTTTCCTCATTATACACCCTAGAAATTTCAACACTCTTTCTGATCTTTAGGATAAGTATCCTTTTAGTTTCAGTTTTCTCTAAAACTTTGTTTTTGCTCACATTTTTATCCATCGTATTCTCAGTATCCTTCTGTATAAGCCTATTTATGTTGCTTCATTTATGAGGAGATTGTCCAGCATTCACTGTCATATAGGAAGACTGATATTATGCAACAGTTCAGTACTCTTTTCTTTGTTTCTAATCAAATTTTTCTGATTATTAATACTTTGATTTGCTTTTACCCCTTCTCCACTGATGGTTTTAGGAAAAAATATATAATTTATATAATTTTTTAAATTTTTTTATTAACTTTACAGAAATTAAAATCCATCACTTCAAAAAGACTGTCAAGATTTTCTCATCAAATATTTATAGATTTTTCTGAAAATTTACACTTGTACTAATTTTCATTGAAATGATCTGAGGCCAAAATCTTAAAATGTAGTTGTGCATAAACTCAGCTCATATTTAAAAATAATAGTCAACATGGATAATATAATTGAGAAACTCGATTTTATAATAAATACATTCAACACAATTTCTGAAAAAGGAACAGACGTGCATGCATATCTGTATTTGAGCACATAAGTGATCATTTGTCAACTGAGCACATGAAGAGAATAAACAGTACTTCTTGTATTTACAAGTGTTTCTGAAATCATGAACAATATCTACAGATTTGTTGGCACCAAGAATACAGTTTGGCATGTGGCAGGCACTTGAAATCCTTTGCCTTATGATTGCAAACTCAAGGAAGTACAATCCTTTTTCAAGATGCTTGTTTGAAAATATCATCTTGTTACAAAGTAGGAGTTTGAAACCTGCCATTTCGGAAACCATCAAATGCACAAGACAGGTTCAGTTCAGAATTGCCATGCCTTGCCAACTTATGTTGTGTCTAAAAAGCATGTTTTAGGTTGCTTTTAAACCATGATAAAAACAACAACTATAAAAATAATAATGATAATAATAATAATAATAATAATAATAATAATAACTATTATTATTATCTTTTTGGTTTTGTTTTAGTTTTAGTCTTTTTCTTTTTTGCTTTTTCTTTTTTTTATTTTATATTCATTTTATCTTCTCTTCTCTTAATCTGTTAGTCCTTTTTCTTCTCTTTTTTCTACCTATTCATTTTTGTTCTCTTTATTAACCTTTCTTTTAAGTACAACTATATAATTCTTTTTTCTTTTCTTTTTCTTTTCTTCTATTTTTTGTTCTCTTTACCAGCCTTTTATATAGAGCTGTGTCTTTCATTCATGTTCTTTTTATAAACCTTTCTTTTGTGTACAGCTATATCTTTTCTTTTTTCTTTTCTATTCATTGCTTTGTTCTCTTTATCAACCTTTCTTTTATGTACCACTATTTCTTTTCTTTTTTCTTTTCTATTCATTGCTTTGTTCTCTTTATCGACCTTTCTTTTATGTACCACTATTTCTTTTCTTTTTTCTTTTCTATTCATTGTTTTGTTCTCTTTATCAACCTTTCTTTTATGTACCACTATTTCTTTTCTTTTTTCTTTTCTATTCATTGCTTTGTTCTCTTTATCAACCTTTCTTTTATGTACCACTATTTCTTTTCTTTTTTCTTTTCTATTCATTGTTTTGTTCTCTTTATCAACCTTTCTTTTATGTACCACTATTTCTTTTCTTTTTTCTTTTCTATTCATTGCTTTGTTCTCTTTATCACCCTTTCTTTTATGTACCACTATTTCTTTTCTTTTTTCTTTTCTATTCATTGTTTTGTTCTCTTTATCACCCTTTCTTTTATGTACCACTATTTCTTTTCTTTTTTCTTTTCTATTCATTGCTTTGTTCTCTTTATCAACCTTTCTTTTATGTACCACTATTTCTTTTCTTTTTTCTTTTCTATTCATTGTTTTGTTCTCTTTATCAACCTTTCTTTTATGTACCACTATTTCTTTTCTTTTTTCTTTTCTATTCATTGCTTTGTTCTCTTTATCAACCTTTCTTTTATGTACCACTATTTCTTTTCTTTTTTCTTTTCTATTCATTGCTTTGTTCTCTTTATCAACCTTTCTTTTATGTACCACTATTTCTTTTCTTTTTTCTTTTCTATTCATTGTTTTGTTCTCTTTATCAACCTTTCTTTTATGTACCACTATTTCTTTTCTTTTTTCTTTTCTATTCATTGCTTTGTTCTCTTTATCGACCTTTCTTTTATGTACCACTATTTCTTTTCTTTTTTCTTTTCTATTCATTGTTTTGTTCTCTTTATCGACCTTTCTTTTATGTACCACTATTTCTTTTCTTTTTTCTTTTCTATTCATTGCTTTGTTCTCTTTATCGACCTTTCTTTTATGTACCACTATTTCTTTTCTTTTTTCTTTTCTATTCATTGCTTTGTTCTCTTTATCACCCTTTCTTTTATGTACCACTATTTCTTTTCTTTTTTCTTTTCTATTCATTGCTTTGTTCTCTTTATCAACCTTTCTTTTATGTACCACTATTTCTTTTCTTTTTTCTTTTCTATTCATTGCTTTGTTCTCTTTATCGACCTTTCTTTTATGTACCACTATTTCTTTTCTTTTTTCTTTTCTATTCATTGTTTTGTTCTCTTTATCGACCTTTCTTTTATGTACCACTATTTCTTTTCTTTTTTCTTTTCTATTCATTGCTTTGTTCTCTTTATCAACCTTTCTTTTATGTACCACTATTTCTTTTCTTTTTTCTTTTCTATTCATTGCTTTGTTCTCTTTATCAACCTTTCTTTTATGTACCACTATTTCTTTTCTTTTTTCTTTTCTATTCATTGTTTTGTTCTCTTTATCAACCTTTCTTTTATGTACCACTATTTCTTTTCTTTTTTCTTTTCTATTCATTGCTTTGTTCTCTTTATCGACCTTTCTTTTATGTACCACTATTTCTTTTCTTTTTTCTTTTCTATTCATTGTTTTGTTCTCTTTATCGACCTTTCTTTTATGTACCACTATTTCTTTTCTTTTTTCTTTTCTATTCATTGTTTTGTTCTCTTTATCAACCTTTCTTTTATGTACCACTATTTCTTTTCTTTTTTCTTTTCTATTCATTGCTTTGTTCTCTTTATCAACCTTTCTTTTATGTACCACTATTTCTTTTCTTTTTTCTTTTCTATTCATTGTTTTGTTCTCTTTATCGACCTTTCTTTTATGTACCACTATTTCTTTTCTTTTTTCTTTTCTATTCATTGTTTTGTTCTCTTTATCGACCTTTCTTTTATGTACCACTATTTCTTTTCTTTTTTCTTTTCTATTCATTGCTTTGTTCTCTTTATCGACCTTTCTTTTATGTACCACTATTTCTTTTCTTTTTTCTTTTCTATTCATTGCTTTGTTCTCTTTATCACCCTTTCTTTTATGTACCACTATTTCTTTTCTTTTTTCTTTTCTATTCATTGCTTTGTTCTCTTTATCAACCTTTCTTTTATGTACCACTATTTCTTTTCTTTTTTCTTTTCTATTCATTGCTTTGTTCTCTTTATCGACCTTTCTTTTATGTACCACTATTTCTTTTCTTTTTTCTTTTCTATTCATTGTTTTGTTCTCTTTATCGACCTTTCTTTTATGTACCACTATTTCTTTTCTTTTTTCTTTTCTATTCATTGCTTTGTTCTCTTTATCGACCTTTCTTTTATGTACCACTATTTCTTTTCTTTTTTCTTTTCTATTCATTGCTTTGTTCTCTTTATCGACCTTTCTTTTATGTACCACTATTTCTTTTCTTTTTTCTTTTCTATTCATTGCTTTGTTCTCTTTATCAACCTTTCTTTTATGTACCACTATTTCTTTTCTTTTTTCTTTTCTATTCATTGCTTTGTTCTCTTTATCGACCTTTCTTTTATGTACCACTATTTCTTTTCTTTTTTCTTTTCTATTCATTGCTTTGTTCTCTTTATCAACCTTTCTTTTATGTACCACTATTTCTTTTCTTTTTTCTTTTCTATTCATTGCTTTGTTCTCTTTATCAACCTTTCTTTTATGTACCACTATTTCTTGCTTTTCTTCACATCCTATGTTATCACATTTTCTAATTTCCCATTATGCTTCTTTTTCCCTTTCATTCTTTATTGATTTTTCTTTCTCTTTATGATAACGCTCCTCTTAATTTCTTCATTTCTTTCTTTCATTCTTCATATTATAACTATTATTACTTCTGGGGGATCTTGGGGAATGTGTCTCCTTGCTCCTAATTATTATTCCTTTTATATTGCTTGTCTTAAATGTCTTGTTTTACTTGCAATCGTTTTTTTTTCTCAACTCCAACTTTTCCAGGTGCACACAACCAAAAGTACTAATACCTGTCAGAGAATCTTGTATTAGTTGACCAAGAGTAAAACAAAATAAAAATTCCTTGTAACATCTTAGAGTTATGTCAGGGGAGGCTGTTATGGTGTGTGGTAACTGTAATAAAAAAAAAATCAGTAATGATGAGAATGGGAGAGGATGAGGAGGAGGAGTTGAAGAAGAAAAAAAGTCAAAACACAAGAATAAATAGAAGATTTCAAAGAGCAGCTTCAAAATACGATAGAGAACCAGAATCTCAATAATGATAATAATTGGAAATAAAATAACCAAGGAAGGGAAAAGGAACAGAAAGATGTCGAAGCCAAATAGGGGCAACAAAAAGAAGAAAACAGTTAAGGAATTTGAAGGAACAAACCAGAGAGGAGAAAGGATAATTATAGCAACAATAATGAGACCAAGATTAGATCATCATCATCATCATCATCCTCATCATCATCATGTTCTTAAATAGACTTGTCAGATTGAGACTTTCATATGGATGCCATGCATAGTGCCAAATTCATTCAGAAATAGCTAAACTCTCAGCTCTATACAACCACCTTCTCAGATCAATGTTTAAAGATAGCTACAAGTGAATGAGACCTCTGTAGGTCTTAGTGAGTTGCATTCTTCTTCAAACCTTGTGGACTGGTGCTACAGAATCACAAACAAAGAACTGTACCAAGTAATAGAAAAAACATCACTTGAGAACAGCAGTGACAATTAAAATGGATATCACATATAACTCAAAGAGAAATTAAGGCCATATTCAATATGTTGATGTGTCCACACTACTTCAAACAGAAGGCTAGGAAGGAAAGAGAGATAACAGTTCACTTGAGAAATGTATTTTCCTAAAAAATTGTTTTAAGAGAAAGATTTTATAAATTTCCATTGAAAGTAGCACTGGCTGCTCAATCAAAGAATGCTGAATGTTTCCTTATAAGGAAATGGCTCATATTACCATTACCGCCATTATTATTATTATTATTATTTTTAGAAAAAGAAAGAAAATAATAATCATAATAATGATAATAATAATATAATTTGCAGCATGAAGACCCAACCTTATTGTTGTTATTGTCTTTTTGTTATAGATAAGGAGGACAGCTGTTATGGTGAAACACACCTAATCTATAGATAATAGACTCTCCCACCTAATATAAGTAGGAGTCAGTGAGGGTCGACTGGGAGTCGAATATGAAAGTAATCAGCTACCACAACTAGATTACTCTGCGTAATACTTATTATAGCAAGTCCCTAACGTTTTTGTACGTTGAACCTATTTAGGACCGAATTTAGTCCAAATACAGTTTCCACTGCGGAAAGTAACTCTACAACAACAGCAAATGTCAAACTGTTGACTTGTTGTTCCATACAAGTGTGGACAGAAACAGGTTACTGTGTGTGAGAGAATATAAGAAAAAAACATTATGAAAGAGAACAATAAAAGAATAAGAATTAAGAAGGCGAAAGATAGCAATTGACATTGAATTTAAATTTTAAAGAGCAAAGTAGACTGGAAAGCAAGCAGAGTGTTCCACAAATGAGAAATGTGAGAGAAGAAACAGTTAGCATAGAACTGATGGTTACATCTAGCCATTTCAACTGTAAAATGATGAAAGTTTGCGGTCAATCTAGTACTATGCTTAAATTCATAAAGTCGTGTTACCATAGAGGAAAGTTCATCAGAGCAATTACCATGAAAATATTTATAGAAAAAGCGCAGAGAAACTACGTTACAGTGGTTGGAAAATGACTCAATGCTGAGATGCCAGGTCAGAACCAATAACATTGCAGATTCTTCTTTGGATCTTATCAAGAATCTCTAAATAAATAACACTAGACCAGATGTGGCAGCAATATTCAAAACATGGATGAATAGTAGACTTATAAATGTGTATGGAAGGCATGGTAGAGTAGTGTATAGCCATTCAGATTGAGGAATCAGAGATCCGAGTTTGAATTCCACTCAATTCCATTGCATTAACTTCCGTGCTAATAACCTTGGGAAAGGTATTAATCTTTTTCTCCCTCCAGCTATGGGTAAATAGCAGGACAGATTGGGTTCTATCGCTTTGGATGGTAACTGGTCTAGGAGAAGGACAACTCTGAATTCAAAACCTGCAGAGGGTTGTTTGGGAACCTTGTGGCATGTAGTGCACCAGGTCTCTGTATTCAGCCCTTCAAAAAGTGTGGTTGTTTCTGCACAAAGCCTTCACCACTATAATCAAATCATATCTGCTGGTGTCTGGCTGTCACTTCCTAGGAACTGAGCTGCTTGACCCTCATATGTTGAATACGACTGGAGAGTTCACCAAATGTGTAAGATAGATTTTGGCAAGAAAAATTGCCTAGCACAAAACAGAGAACCAACTTTCCTAGCAGTAGGCCTTGCAATTGATTCAATACAGTCTTTAAACTTCATGTCAACAGAAACCATTCGTCCAAGAATATACAATCAGTCACTCTCCTGGAGGTTAGCATTCATTTTGGAGGCATTAAAATTAACCATCTATTTATTCCATGCCCCAGTTAACAACAAATGATAGGAAATTTTTATAGATTAGCTGCTAATTTGACCATATCAATTTGATCAGGCTTACTATTAAGACAGGTGTCGATAGTTGTATCATCAAAATATAAATACCATGTTGAGAACTGATGACATCAAGAAGAAGCTGAAAAAATTTTAAAATATCACAGGTTAGTGGACTGAAGAAAAGTGAATGGAGAACTAATTTCTGTAGTAATGGGTGAACTTGGAACACGTCTAGAAAACTGATAAGGCAATTTAGGAAGGATATTGGAATTGAGGTCACAGTCATGATTGTAGACCTACTGAAAACTGCCATCATTTACTCTTTGAGGATGATCTGAAATGCTCGAGTTGAGGGGAGTGATGTTTACACCATGCCTCAAGAACAGACACTGCATCAATGTGCAACACCAACATAATAATAGCAGTCTGCATTTGTTAAGCAAGCAAAATAGTTCAAAAGATCTACATGTAGAGACAAATGCAAATAGTAACAATAATGAAAGAAAATTAAACAAAAATTGCAATAATAAAAAATCTTTTCATTCCAAATTCACTGAGATTTTGAATCTCATTCTTCTTTCATGTGCTGGGTCAATTCGGGATGTGGGAAAAAAAAAAATAAAAAAATAAAAAAAAATAAAAAAATAATAATAATAATAATAATAATAATAATAATAATAACAACAACAACAACAACTACTACTACTACTACTACTACTACTACTATTTATTTATTTATTTATTTTTTTCCCCTTCTAAAAATAATAATAATAATAATAATGGTAATATCAGCCGTTTCCTTATCAGGAAACATTCAGCATTCTTTGTCTGTGCAGCCAGTAAATACATGTCCCAAGTGCACTACCTGTTATTTCTCTTTCCAGTACTGATGGTGGTTTCTTTCCTAACCTTTTGTTTGGAGGAGTGTGGAACATCAACATCTTACTGTTTTTGTTGAATGAAGTAAACGTTGACTCTTTACCATCCCTGTTTTCCCTTGTACTGCCAGCCATTCATATGCACTTGTAATGTAGTTTATTCCCTGTTTCTCCCTCCTTCCCTTACTCTCAATATGTCCTCTATGTGTTAGATTCTCCAAGTCCTCTTTCCTCATTATGTGTACAAGAAATTTCAACTGTCAGTTTCTGATTTTGAGTATCACTTTCCTTTTAATTCCTTAATTAAATTTAGCTTAAAATTTCCTCATTGCTCACATGTCTCCATGGTATTCTAAGAACCACATGTATTTTTCAAGTCTATTCTTCATCTGTGAAAAGATTATCTAGCATATCACTGCCACATAGAAGATTATAGATTACATATCAGTTCAACACTCTTTCCTTTGTTCCTAATGAAATTGATCGTTGATGGGATTATCAGAAACAAGGAGAAGAAAATTTGTCAGATAGAAGATGTCACTGCTCCAGCAAATACAAAGTAAAATTATTAGTAAGGTTCCCTCTCTGAGCCTTTCCTTAAATATTTTTATGGTAATTGTTCAGATGAGCTCTTCACTACGGTACCTTTGTGGTGAGAGTTCTCTTTTCATACCATTTATGACAGGTGGTTGATGCCAGACGTGTTTCTGCCACTGTCAATGAAGTGTTTTTGGTGTTTACTATACTTTGTTTACGTTCATTCAATTCACCTTTTTTACACTTTTACTGATTGTTTTTTTGCTAAAGTTTGATTTTTTTCTGTTTTTTCACCCTCCCCCAGTTTTTATTTTTATCTTTTTTGCACCTATTCCTTTTCTTAGGTTTTTGTTTTTGTTTTATTTTTAAAGTTATTTTTGAATATATTTTTCCGTTTAATTTTCTGTAATCTCTGCCAGACTTTATATTTTTTGTTTATTATTTTTACGTTCACTTTGTTCTTTGTTTTCTTTTTGTCATCCCATTAAATATTTGTTAAATCTTCTGTGTTTTTTATTTTTTCTAATTTAACTTTACGTGTTTATTTTGTCTAATCTGTCGGTTTTTCTGAATTTATTTTTTGTCTCTTTTGGTAAGACTTATTTCTCATGTTACGCTTGTTTTGGTCAGCCATTTTATTTTTGGCAAGACTTGTTTTTGTGTAACATCAGGCATCTTGTATTTGTAAGACCCGTTATTTTTATGTATTTCTTTTTGTAGCATATCGTTTTATTTTTAACTGTTGTATTGTTTTTTTTAAAAAAAGAGACTTATATATTTTTTATTTTAAACATCTAACTTTCTTTCTTGACTGTCTTACTGTGTGTAATCTTTCTTTTTAAGTCTTTGCATGTCTAACCGTTTTTTTGTGTGTATTTCCTTATTTTCATTTAATGGAAATTTGTGATTTACTTGTTTAAACTGTTTAATTGTTATCTGGCTTAATTTTGTCTTTTCTGTATATTTAATTTTTGTTTCCTTTTTCTTTTTTATTTGGAAATAGAAAAATATTTATTTAAAAAAGGGTCAGAAAAAATCTTTTTGTGACAAAAAAGAAAGACCCTCCTGATAAGCAATCTGAAAATAAACAAGAAGTCTTCTTGGACAACAATGAAATAGATATAGATAAAAAGATGGATGCCAAAAAACTGACTGGGGGATGGTGTTTTGAAATCATGATTAATCAAAAGGCCTTCATCTCCATCCCCAACCGTCGGGATGTAGAGGGCCAGAAAATGTCAATAATTGTAACTGGCCATAGACCAACTTGCTGGAAGTGTGGGGAGACTGATCACCTCTCCTCTTCCTGCCCAGAGAAGGCAGCCTCTGGACTTCTGACCCTCACTGACCCAAATCCCTCTTTGGCTGGATCTCTTATTTCAGTGTCACCAGTGAGTAGGACCAGTGTAGTGAAACCCCCAGTTGGGTCTGTCTCTCAGCCCCCATTCTCCAAAAAGCCTTGTGTGGCTGCAGAGAAGGAAGAAAGAAGACCAGCTGCTAATTGGGAATATGTGGTGGAATACGTTAAAATCTAAAATTAGAATGTTTGCTGCTGATTATAGTCATTGGCTCAATCTAGATAGATTAGCAGCACATATGGCTTGTGAGCAAAAAGTTGATTGGGTGATTAAATCCAGTGACAGTGGAGATGTAGCTTTAGCTAGGCCAGATTTGGCCTCCTTCCTTATTAAGTAGGATCAAGGTTTGGTAGTTAGGGTTAGGTTTAAAAAAAAAGTCCTCGGAGACAATGAATATGGCTGCTGAATTGTGTGCAGAGGAAGTTCGGAATGCATCTCATCGACATATCGCAATCATCACATTGTCGGATAATCGAATCTTGACTACAAACGTGGGCATTTGTGAGGCTTTTTGTGACTACTTTCAGGATCTGTTCACTAGAGAGCTCAGTTTGGGCCCTACTCAATTTGATGCCTATTTGGCTGACTTTCCCCACGTTGAGGTAGCTGAAGTGGCTGGAAAATCTAGGAAGCGATGAAGCAGTGACAAATAGATTGCATGGTCTTCCCTATGAAGTGCACTTGAGGCAGTCACCCATTTTTGTTCCTTTGCTGGTGCTGATTTTCAACAACTAGTTGAAGCAGGGGTCGATACCGCAATGCTTCACCAGGTATGTGATCAAGTTGCAATGCAGGGACAAGAACGGTGGGGGGAAGGGGTTAAGTAACATTTAACCTTTAACTATGTTAATTACAGAGTTAAAGAATTTAACCAAGTTCTTAGTGAACCATTTGCAGTCTGTCCTTTCTAGTCGGATTGGCTCCAAACAGACTTGTGCTGTGAAGAGCAGGACTATTCAAGACACCCTTCATATGGTATACTTGATCATCAAGCAAGTTGACAGTGAAACCACACTGATCAATTTAGATCAGTTCAAGGCTTTTGATAGGGTGGACCACTGATTTCTGGAGGCCAGGTGCAGGCTATATTTTCACACCTAGATCAGACTTCTGTATGCAACTCCTGGCGTGTGGATGAAAGAGAATGGGGTACAATCAGAGTCTTTCGTATTGTCTCACTCCATTCGCCAAGGTTGTCCACTTTTGCCTTTGTTTTATGTTCTTGCATTGGAACCTTTCCTTCAAAAGTTAAAGACAAATCCAGTCTTATGCAGAATTTCTCTACCTGGTGCTACCAACTTGGCCACATATGCCTATGCTGAGAACGTTTTGCTTCTATTGTTGAGCAGAGCCAAGATTGACGAGGTCAGCAAAAAAATCGGAGGGTATAAGGATGGTGACAGGGGCCAAGATCAACCGCAATAAGTCTGTTGGCTTGTGGTTGTGTACATGGAAGGGAGTTTTTCTTCCTGGAACTTTCCTCTGAACCAGTCAAAATACTCAGCATCTGGTTCGGTCTCAATCTCCAGTTGGAAATGAATTGGTTGGATATGCAAGAGAAGGCCACAGTTGCAGTTCATCTGTAGTCCCAAAGAAATCTTTCCTTACAGGGGAGGGTGGAAATATGTACCTTGCACATCTACCCAATTCTCTTTTAACAACTCTCCATGCTTCCAGTTCTGTCTACCACACCAATGTTATTAGTAAGGCTCTTGTTCTCCTTCTTGTGGGGAGGCAAGGCCACTAAGTTACTTCGGGATATCTGTTACCTCCATCCTTCTGAAGGTGGTCTGGGTATGCCTTATGTTAAGGTTCATCAACATATGCTTCACATCACATTCTTAGATCGAATGTATTGCAATTCAGATGAGGAGGGCACCTTCTGGAAGGAAGACGCCCATAAAAACTTCCCATCCCTGAGAAGTGTGCACTCATGTGCAGAGGGTGGGGCACCATTTACCCCAAGGCAAGTGAATGTCATATTGTTTTGAAACACTGCTTATGGGCATTGGAGGGTCTCTCCAACTTCCAGGTGTTGCCTCAGAGCATTATATCATGGGGTCTGTACGAGATGATCTGATTGATGAGCTTGGGATTATGAAGTAGGAGGCTCACTCAGTATTGCCTTGGGCATCTGGGTTGAAATGCCTCAATAATGATGAGGCATCACTCATCTGGCTGGTGATTGTAGGGCCCTCTGGGTCAGCAGAAATCTTTGTTCAGCAGGCTTGGAGAAATCTCCAAACTGAGTTTGCTGTAATGGGGAGGTTGAGACCCTGGTTCATGCCTTCTTTCACTGTAAGGTCGTACTGCCATTGTGCAAGTTTGTTGAAGGCATTATTGTTCATATGCTGTGTGGAAAGTTCTTCATCCTTGAGGCCAGTTCTGTCTTTAGCAATGTGATGCCACCATTAAGGAAGGCTGAACACTATGTGTTCAGCTGCTTGCTAGGGGTTATGAGAGTCGTGATTTGGATGACACATCAGAAGGGATTCTATGCGGGCAAGAAGTTCACTTCTTCACAACTGATCAACTTAAAGTCAAGATTAGGATGGAAAGGCAGCAGCTCCCTCCATCAGAATTTGGCAAAAGGTGGGTGAGTCTTAGGCAGTTGTTAAGTAAGAGTGGCACTTCGATACCGGTAAGGCAATAGGATATTGCCCTAACTGTATTGAACTTTAGCAATCCCACCCAAAATTAGGTTAGTTTAGGGTTGTTTTAGTGTCCTTAGTTTCTTTCTTCAAGTAAGCTCAGCTAGGGGTTGTATGCTCATTGGCCCCTTTTATTTCTGTCCCCATTTTCTTTAGTTTAATTCCTCATCCCCTCCCTCGTTAGGTGGTCAGTGACGTCAGTTCTCTGGCAGATGCGGAATGTCTTTCAGGTGTGATTTTTGTGTTTGTTGTTGTGTTTGAATGAGTTTGTGTTTGAGTGAGTGATTGGGATGAATGAATGTTTTATATTATTAAAGTCACACATTGATTTTGTCCAGTTAACTGATATTTCTGCCACATTTAAGGATTGGATGGGAGTATTACTAATATCATTTTGTTTGGTTTCTTGTATATAGTTTTTTTCACATTTGTAAATATTCATTGGGGTTTAGATTTTTTAAATTGCTATTTTATTCCCCTCCCACCACAGACAATGAATTGCACATATGGGGACTAGTTAGGACTTTCATAAAGACAATGAGGTATCATGGTTGATGTAGTAAGAAAGGTAAGTAAGAATGTGTTGTTTTGGTGTTAGGAATATTGAGCTATGTTTGTGTCAGTGTTTGTGGCTAGCAAAGTTTAATGTTAAGGCAGAAGAAGACCGACCTTTTCCCCATTTTGGTCTTTTGCCACATTTTCTGTAAATAAACAGAAATAAATATCTGCTGTCTAGACCTTTTTAATTTAAGTGCAGTACAAGACTGGCATCAAGGTCTCACCAATTTACAGTTAAGCTGGTGAGATGTAACCATAAGTTCTATTCTAACAGTTTCTTTTCTCACACTTCTCACTTGTGGAACTCCCTTCTGGCTCCATTCTTTCCAGCCAACTTTAATCTGCAAATATCTAAATGTAATTTCAAATTCTGTCGACTGTCCTTCTGATTACTTTCCTCTTCTCATTCATTATTAATGTTTCTGTTCCTAATTCTTTCATGCCTTGTAACCCCTTGTTTCTTAGTGGCTTTACTGCCTTGCATGGGGTGATACTGATTACAATAATCCAAAAGAGAAAAGCTAGACAAATATTTGTAACCTGTTAGAGAACTGAAATAATTGTAGAACATGAAAGTAACAGTCCTGCCCATAGCTGTTGGAGTGCTTAGAATTGTTTTAAAAAAAGGAAGAACATGAAACTCAAAGAAAAATCAAATCAAAATCTAAATAGAAATGATGTAAGAAACTTCTAAAATCCTAAGGAGACTTGTTGCCACTCAGTCTTCATTAGTGAGCAGTCTTGTGTCATTTTGTGGTGCTAACATTGCTTTATGGTAACCATGTATAGAGTAAGGAAGCAAATCTTGCAGTAAAATTCACCACCACCAAGAATATCATGAAAAATGGCATCACATAATGACAAAAGTTAAATTTTCAAAAACAGAATCTACAAGATTTAAAATATTAGACTTATTTACAACAGAACCTGACTTTCTATTTTCTTTTTTTCCATCAATTTCACCTCAAGCAAGGCAGTAAAGCCATTATGACACTAGGGGTTACTGAGCGTGGAAAACAGAAACATTACTAAGAAAGAGAGAACAACAGAAGATTAATCAGGAAGACATTAGATAGCAATTGACATTGCATGTAAATTTTTAAAGATTAAAGTGGGCAGGAAATTATGGTGCCAGAAGAGAGTTCCGAAAGTGAGAAGTGTGAGAAAAGAAAATGTTGGTATAGAAAAAATAAGAATTATTGTTTTCATTTCATTGTTATGAAAGTATGTTGGTCATTAAGACCAGCAAAAAAAACCTTCACATCGAAATGAAAAAAAGGAATTTACATTCCATTAAATGCAGCCAAAATAATGCTGAAAGTGTTGAAGTCAAGTTGCATTAGAATTATTGTGACCGTCAACAGCACCAACTATGAATTTGTTTTATAAAGAAATATGTTATATATAAAAAGAGTCATTTGCCATAAAAATGTTTGCAAACAGTCAAACTAGCTATGCAATATCTGAAACCAAAGCAATATAATAAATGATTTTTATAATAATTTTTTTCTATAAGATTTTTACAATATATGTGTTTTATGTTATATATGTTAGGAAAATTAATGACAAAGTGTGAACATTTTTCTCTGTGGTGTATTTCATCCATTAGGACTTCATCTGACTAACGTGATGTTTCTGTTGATAGCACTGTGCATGAATGGGAAAGAAAATATAGACACAAATGGTTATAATTATGCATAGATAGGAAATGCTGAAAATGTTCTTCTCACACACATATTCATATGTATATATATATATATATATATATACATACACCTATATATATACACACCTATATATATATATATATATATATATATATATATACATACACCTATATATATATACACACCTATATATATATATATATATATATATATATATACATACACATATATATATACACACCTATATATATATATATATATATACATACACCTATATATATACACACCTATATATATATATATATATATACATACACCTATATATATACACACCTATATATATATATATATATATATATATATATACATACATACACCTATTTATAAATATATATATACATACACCTATATATATACTCACCTATATATATATATATATACATACACCTATATATATACACACCTATATGTATATATATATATATATATACATACACCTATATATATACACACCTATATATATATATACACATACACCTATATATATACACACCTATATATATATATATATATATATATATATACACCTATATATATATATATATATATATACACCTATATATATATACACCTATATATATATATATATATATATATATATATAGAAGAGGTAAGTGACTCCATTAATCAAATCTCATCTGGAAAATCACCTACCCCTAAGAATCCTATTCCACCCGAAGTGTATAAGCATGGTGGCCAAAAGTTGGTAGAAAAGATACATCTCATTTTCATGGAGATATGGAAAGCAGGCTGTGTCCCACAGGATTATAAAGATGCCTATATCAAACACCTCTACAAAAACAAGGGTTCCAGGTGTGTCTGTGATAATCATTGGGTGATATCACTACTTTCAATTGGAGGCAAAATCCTAGCTAGACTGATTCTAAACAGAATCATTATACACCTTGTTGACAACATCTATCCTGAATTGCAGTGTGGTTTTTGGTTGGGTCATGACACCATTGACATGATATTTTCTCTTCGTCAAGTTGCAGAGAAGGTTCGTGGGAAAAAACAGGAGTTGTACATGGTGTTTGAGGACTTGACGAAGGCCTTTGACACTATGAATCGAGAGGCTCTTTGGCAAGTCTTGAGGAAACTCAGCATCCCTGAAAACATGCTAAAGGTCATCATCTCCTTTCATGAAGGAATTAAAGCTAATATCGTGTCTGATGGTATGATGTCAGAATCCTTTGATGTCACAAATGGCACCAAGCAAAGTTGTGTCATAGCCCCTGTCCATTTTGCCCTTTTCTTCTCGGTGATGGTGAAATATGCATTCACAGACGCATAAAGCGGTATCAAGTTTCAGTTTTTAACAACTGGCCCTGAACTATGTAAAGTCTTTCACCTGTCTTGGTAGCAAAGTCAACTACAGTGGAACTTTAGATGATGAAATTATGCATCGGATTGCTAAGGCTACCAGTGCTTTCAGCAAACTTCGGAATGAGTGGGGTATTTGACTGGATATGAAAATTTGGGTTTACAGAGCTGTTGTACTTGCCATCCTTTTGTATGGCTCAGAGTCGTGGAGTCCATACAGGTACCATATACATATACGCCAGCTGGATGTTTTCCATAAAAGCTCTCTGCGTGCAATCTGTGAAGTTAACCTTCAAGATAGGACATCTAACCTAGACCTGTTTAACAGGTGTAATGTTGGAGGAATCGAGACTTTTCTCATACAGTCTCAGTTACGGTGGACTGGTCATGTCTTGAAATGTCTCATGACAGGGTACCCAAGATCCTAATGTACAGCCAGTTAGATCAAGGCTACAGAAATGTAGGATGCCCATGGCTAAGATACAAAGACAAGCTAAAAAGCAACTTGTCAGCTGTCAATATACCACATAACACCCTTGAGTGCTTAGCCTTGGAGCATGTAGAATGGAGATCAACATATTTTAGTGGACTCAGCAGTTTTCAATCTGCTTGTCTGAATCATCTTCAAGAAACGAGAGCAAGATCTAAAAGGCCAGCCAATCTAACAGTGATCTCATCTCACAATCCTCACTCTTGCTCCATATGTGGCCTCCTTTGTAAATCACTAGCAGGTCTTAAGTGACACTTAAGATTATCACACAAAATTTTATAACTGAATCAATTAAGCTGTCAGATCCTCATACATCGAAACCGACGGGAGAGTTCATTATATATATATATCTATATACCTATATATATTTTACTATAAATAGTTATTGTTGATAATTTCTTTTATATAAAAATATATTGCTAGTATTTTTACTATAAAAATGGATTTTTATACTTTCAGTATTTTATTTTTGTTTGGGGTTTCAGTATTTGCCCATAGGTGGGACACTAACAGGTGCTACCACCTTGGATCATGGTGAACTTGGGAACAATTAAGAGGTGGTGGTTCCACCCTCTTCAAAACCTCCAATATCAGATACCTTGCTGACACATGTAGTTTATCATCATACCCAGGACAGTTAGGTAGTTGAAAAAAACATGACAGTTGAAGTAATGAGTGCACTTGGAACACCACCTAGAAAATTGAGAGAGCTCTTAGGGAGAATTAGAACTGAGACCAAAAGATTGTAGACCTTGAGAAAACTGAGCTCACTGTACAAGGATTCTCTGAGAAATCTTGTTGACAGCATGTCTCATTGAACAGCATCAATGTGTGACACCAAAATAATAACAACAAATGCCCTGATGTTACACCAGAGATGGCTCTCATGGCTTCTGATCTTAACTGATTAGAGGTGTTAACATGTACCTATTTAGTTTTGGTGAATTAAGATGGACTACAGTAAATATTGCATTCAATACCACATTCAGTTGTTCATGTTACTTTAAAGAGATGACTGGCACCAAGGATGTCTCTTTGCCCTAGAGATTTTATAAAGGCCCCAAATATGACACTGTGAGGATCTAGATAACAGTTAAAACCAATAACAATTCATCATTTGTTGTTTGGGACAGTATTGATAAAGATCTTTTGTTACATAAAGAATAAAGTGTCTGTACATAAGATTGAACACTACAAAATTTATTCAGTGATTTAGCTTTCTGAGTTTGTTGCAAAACAAATATTCAGTACCTGAGGAAAATTATTAAAATATTCCTTACTAATTTTTAGAATGTTTTTAACTGAATTATTTTTGGTAGCGAATTCTTTACCTTGAGGATGATTGTGGAAGAAACTATGTTGTTTCATTTTTATTTTATTTTATGATGGAGTTGATGTTTACCTATGCTGTCAAAAATGATGGCCTATTTTGTTAAGCCCTTACTATTATTAGAAGGTTTTCACATGTCAATCTTTAAATATATTTTTTCCAATTATTATTGTTGTTCTCTGAAATAAGAGAAGGAAAAAAAAGGAAATAAAGCTGTATAGTGGGAAAATTTAAAAAAATAGAAAATTTCAGAGGGTGAGTGAAAGGGAAATAAAGAGTGCAAAGGAAATCAAGTATAAAAAAGTAGAGGAAAGGAGAGAGAGAAGAAATAAAAATGAAGTCTAGATAAAGAGTAAGGAGAGAAAGTGTAAAGTATTTGATAATCAAAGGTACAAAACAGTCAGTAACGAACCTGTAAATTTGTATCCTTTTTTTATAAAACTTCTGTATTAAACGAACAACATTCTCATTACACAAATTTGTGCAGAAAGGTAATCCTGAAGGAGACTTTCTGAAGATAATAGTTGTAATAGCAGTAGTCGTAATTATTGTTATTGCTGCTGCTGTTACTGCAGAAATGAAAATTAAAAAATAAAGAAGAGAAGGAAGATGAACAAAACATTCTAGAAATAATATCCTCCTATGCAGCTGTCTCACAAAAATAAATAAAATGAGCAGTAAATAAAACTAAATAAAATAATAAAAGAAACCTGATTTCCAGGAGAAAGTACCTTAAGAATGTTGTCAAAATGTCAGGAATTGTGATATTAGTACTTGGGAGGAAACATCATAAAAACAGAATCACCCCACCAAAAAAACAAAGAGTGAAGATCATGTGAGGGAAATAATGTCGAGTGTAAGACTCTTGGGCAGACATGGTAGGGATATGTCAGTTGACTCTTTGGCAGACTACACCTGAAGTACTAAAAAAGATTAGTTTTGCATTCTGGTTACTTAAATTGGTTGAATAACTTGTGGCTCTTATGTTAATTATATTTGTTTTTTTAACAATGTAGATTTTATTCAAAAAAGTAATAAAATATTGAAAAATGTTATTTTCGATTGGCATAATTTTACTTTAGATAATATTTGGTTTTTGGTGTTGATGAGTAAAAAAATAAGACTTTGAAACTGCAGTAAAATTTCTATTTAGTAACAAGAATGTCTCCAATTGAGTACAGTATCAGCACCAACAGTCTTAACAGTACATGATATACAGATGACACAATGTTGATAGTAGACACAGAAAAAAAAACTACAAGAACTTTTGCAGAGGGTAATGAAGAAAAGTGCCAAGAAAGGACTAAAAATTAATTGAAAGAAGATAGAATACATGGCTGTCAGCAAAATTATATGGAAATTACAAATACCAAAATCAAATGTGTACAACAGTTTGAATATCTGGAAAGTGTTTTAACAGAGTACGGAAAGTGTGACACTGAAATCCAAAGGTCCATTGGGATAGCCAAAGATGCCTTCCGAAAGCTAAGCAAAGTATTAAGAAATAGAAAAAATTCCATAAAATAAGTTCTCCATAAAAATTAAGTAATATCAGTCCTTCTATATGGCAGTAAATATTGAATGATTTCCCCATAGATGAAGAAGAAACTTGAAACAAAAGAAATGGGGTTTTACAAAAGACTGCTGAGAATATCATGGACTGAACATGTGAACAATGACAAAGTTTTAGTCATCTTGAGTATGACAATAAACTATATGTTGCAGCAAAGCCTCTGATTGGAAAAAAAAGCCACAAAGATATTAGTCTGATTAATTCATGGAAATGACAATGCTTCACCTCAAAATGTTAATCAATAAACTTATTTCACATTTTATACTTTATCTACTGATGCTTAATTTAATAATGCCAAACCAAAAAAAAAAGAAAAATATTTTGTTTCTAACAATTTCAATTTCTAAACTAAATTTTCTTTTGTTTTCACTCTAAAGTAAGAAAACCAAAAATCTATGCTGGAATTTTTTAGATGAGGAATTATCAATATTATATATCATGACATTCAAACTTGTTGGTTGGAGCATATTTGGTTCCCTGGTAGTTGCTTGTTCAATCTCTGGTTTGAGTAGTACTGAAGTGTCACATATTCTGGTTCAGTGGAAGACAGGCACAAATGACTGAATATTGAATAAGGCTGGTGAGTATTAAATCATAG